>JARCIV010000009.1:14158913-14636413 GCA_029618585.1 Citrus australasica | reverse complement strand
TTAGAATTTGTTAGTTTAAATAAAAGAATTGTGATTCTTTTATTTAAACAAAAAAAATTGATGTAAAAATTCTTAAATTTAACACTTCTATATTTAGTATTTTTCTAAGTACTAGTAAATATTATTTTCTAAATATATAATTAAAATTAATCACCAAAAGAAATTAATACAGTACAGTGCAACACCAAACATAACATAACTAAAAATTAATACAGTACCGTGTAGCACCAAACATTGTACAGTATTATTATAATACAGTGTTAATGCAATACAACATAATATAATACACCAGTATTAAAATAATGTAATACAGCATAATACAATACGTGTACCAAACGCACCCATAATGACAATATTATTCACACTATAGTGTTGTTGTTTCTATTGTAGTGGTGTCTTGTTGGTGGTTAAATATCATTTTTCTAAATTAACTAAAGAGATGTAATCATGTAAGCAAAATGGCTGGTTGGGAGTTTGCATTATTGTTGAAAAGTCAAAACAACTTTTTGACATGCATAACCTTCTAGCCGCAATATTGGAAGCATGTGGATGGAATCATGGAAAATGAAGCCAAATGAGTTAGTGAAGCATGTGACAGTTTCACAAATTCACAACAACTTTGACAATTTAGAAAATTGTTGTCGAGCACCGAATTTTTTTTTTTTTTTTGGTTTTGACCACGAGGTATCCTGGGGAGGGCCCCAACTGTGGGAGGCACCTTTAAGCCCGTACCACAACCCAGACTAGAAGTCCCCGCTCGAACCGAGAGGCACAGGTTCTCCCAACAAAGGCGACTTCCCTGCGACTCGAACTGGGGAGCAAACCCAGTCAAGCCACTTAAGGGGACTCCCTTGCCAGTGGAGCCAACACTTTAGAATCGTATGAACGAGAAAACTTGTGGTCAGATTAGATCTTGTTTGACTAAGGAGGTGAAATACTTGGTGAAATATGAGAAATGTACGATGACTTTGTGGTGTACATTGGAGGAGAAGTACCTGCTGAAAAGTCCTGAAAATCGCCTTCATGTAATGAGCCAAGTATATGGCTTTCGAATGAAGTCTGGGGTGTCAATGCACGATCATGTCTCAAGATTTGAAAAGTTACTTGCTGATTTGAAAAAATCTTGATGAAGAGATTAAGGATAAAGTCAAGGCTATGATTCTGTTACACTCAATACTAGATGAGTATAGTCATTTTGTGACTACCTTGATATATGGGAAGAGTGTGATCGTCTTCAAAGATGTCTGCACAGCATTGACCAATTTAGAAATTTGGAATAATGATAAACATTCCGAAAGAGCATCGTTTGAAGTTTTGGTGGGCAGAGATTGGGCGATGGAGAAAAAGAAGAAGCGTGGTGGAAAGAATTCTCGATCCAAATTGAGAAGTAGAAATATAGTTCGAGACGAGTGTGCCTTTTGTCATGAAAAATGTCATTGGAGGAAAGATTGTCCAAAGGCTCAAAAGAGAGATGAAAAGAAACCAGCAACAGCAAACATGGCACGAAAAGATGGGGACTCTAATTATTCACTAAGTATTACTCTTGCAGCATACGTGGTTAGTTCGAGCGAGTGGATACTTGATACTGGAGCAACCTATCATTTGTGTCCCATTAAGGAATGGTTTACAGATTTTCGTCATCTGGAATCCGGTGCAGTTGTGATGGGGAATGATCAACCCTGTCGCACACTGAGGATAGGAACAATTTGGCTTAAAATGTTTGATGGAATGATCAGAGAACTAAAAGAGGTTAGATATGTTCAAACTTTAAAAAAAATTTAATTTCTGTGGGTTCTCTAGAAGCTAAAGGCTACAAGATTACCATTGAAGATGGCACAATGAAGTTTAAACATGGGACTATAGTGATTTTGCAAGGAGTTCAGTGTCACAATCTGTACTATTTGAAGGGAGGTACAATTGATGAAGCAAATGTTGCTGAGGCGCACAATGACACCACTAAGCTATGACATATACGATTGGAACATGCTGGGGAGAAGTCTTTGCAAACTCTGATGAGGCATGGACTCTTAAAAGGTACAAAAACCTTTAAATTAAATTTATGTGAGCATTGTGTAGTAGGCAAGAAAACAAGGGTCAAGTTTGGTACGGCTAATCACGATACTCGTGAGATCCTTGAATATGTTCACAGTGATGTATGGGGACCAATCAAGACTACATCAATTGGTGGAAGCCATTATTTTGTTACATTTGTTGATGATTTCTCTAGACGTGTGTGGGTGTACACCATGCGAGCAAAGGATGAGGTTCTAGAGATTTTCGTGAAATGGAAGAAATTGGTGGAGACTCAAACTGGCAGAAAGATCAAAGTATTACGATCTGATAATAGGGGTGAATATACTTCTGATCCATTCTTGCAAGTATGCCAAAACGAGGGTATTAAAAGACATTTCACGGTGAGACATACTCCGCAACAAAACAATGTAGCTGAGCGTATGAATCGTACTTTGCTGGAGAAAGTACGATGTATGTTATCTAATGTTGGTTTAGATAAAAAAATTTGGGCTGAGGCTGTGAGTTACGCAAGTCACTTAATAAACCAGTTGCCTTCTGCTGCAATTGGAGGTAAAACTCCTATGGAAATGTGGTCTGGAAAGCATGCACAAGACTATGATTCCCTTTGTATATTCGGGTGTCTAGCATATTATCATGTCAAAGATGGTAAATTGGATTCTCGTTCTAGAAATGTTATCTTTGTGGGATTCAAAGGTGGAGTAAACGGCTTCAAGCTTTGGGATCTCGAAGACAAAATGTTTGTGTGTAGCAGAGATGTCACATTTGATAAAGTTTCAATTATGAAAGTTTTAAGTTCTCAGCAGGTGGAGAACAAGACCAAAGAGGTATTGCAGCGGGTGAAGTTTGATGCAACTCCATATGTACCAGTTAGTTCTACATCAGAGAAAGATTAAACTATGGAGGTGACACCTAGAGTTGAAGAAGAAGTTATTTCTTCTGATGTCCCACAAAATTAAGAAACAATTGATGATGTAGATAATGATGATTTTATACCAACAAACAAGCCAATAAGAGAGATAAAAAAACCCGAATGGCTTGCTAAAGGCATGGTGGTAGCCTATGCACTTCCAGTTATTGATGATGACATCCTTAACACTTTTGGTGAAGCATTACGCAGCAGTGAAAGTGATCAATGGAAGTTAGCCATGGAAGAAGAGATGAAATCTCTCCATCAAAACCAAACTTGGGAACTTGTGGAGTTACCAAAGGGGAAAATGGCTATTGGCAATAAATGGGTCTTCACTAAGAAGCAAGGATCTCCGAATCAATCAACTCTTCGATACAAGGCAAGGCTCGTAACAAAAGGTTTTACTCAGAAGGAAGGTATTGACTACAATAAAGTTTTCTCTCTAGTTGTAAAACATACTTCCATTCATATCCTACTTGCCTTAGTTGCAGAATTGGTTGTTAAGACGACGTTTTTATATGGAGATTTGGAGGATGAAATATATATACCTCAGCCCTGTGGTTTCAAAGTTCTTGAAAGGAGAATCGTGTGTGCAGATTGAGTAAATCTTTATACGAATTAAAATTAATTCTTCGAATGCGTTGAGTTTGGAGAATTATGAACTACGGTTGGTTTGATCCCATATTTTGAGTACGTAGGCAGTCGAAGCGACACAACCATTCTGGATCCTTATTGAAGGATTACATTGGGGATGATGGTTCGTTAATAGTCGACTCAGATTTAAACAAATTTTCACCGAGATGGAGAATTGTTGAAAAGTCAAAACAACTTTTTGACATGCATAATCTTCTAGCTGCAATGTTGGAAGCATGTGGATGGAATCATGGAAAATGAAGCCAAATGAGTTGGTGAAGCATGTGATAGTTTGACAAATTCACAACAACTTTGACAATTTGACAAATTGTTGGTGAGCGATGAATTTGTAATAGTGCAAAATACTTCCTATAAATAGAGGGAGTTTTTTTCATTTGTTAAGCATCTCAAAATTGTTAAGTTCATAAGTTTCTAAGCTTTTGAGAGAAGTGAGAGAAGTGTGTTTGGGGAATTTATCTTTCCTGCAGAGTGTGAGAGTATTAGGTATATTTGAGTTTCTGAGAAGTGAGATTAGTTACTCAAATATTTGTACTCTATTAATTGTTAAATAAACAATTAATCTTTCTTGCCTCTGTGGATGTAGGTTTAATTACCAAACCACGTTAAATAATTGTATCCTTTATTTTTCTATAATTATTTGGAGCCCTTGATTCCGAAATCCGCGCACAATAATTACATCCTTGTGCGTTTGAAAATGGTAGGTCAGGTGCCTAAGTAGTGTAGCAATGCTGATGGAGGTGAATGAGAAAAACTTTCACAAAAGGAAGGTGATCAAATTAAAAGGAACAGAAACTATATATCCAGGTCAGGTTCGTTGGCATGTAAATGATGGATGCATAGTTGTCATGAAAAGCTGAAGTTGTTACCTGTGTCAAAGCTAGCAATATGTTTTGGGAGGCGGAATTTTTTTCCCCCCTAATACAATACTTTTCTATTATATGAGAGAATTTTATTAATATAAATTAAAAATACACCAAATAAGAAGATATAATGAGCTTTATTCCTCAAACTATTTATTATTTGAATTTCTCTATGATGCTATTAAAAGAAATATTATTATAACCATTTGATTTGAAATGAAACACATCCATCCTTAAATTATTTTTAACGGGTAGTTACCAATTACCCAAGTTACAGGTAATTTCTTAAATTTTAATTTAATTTAAGTTTATCTTATATCCTATTATTAAAACTAATTATATATAGAAGTAATAGATTAAAAAAAACAACTAGACATTTTTTCAATGAGAGCATATATATTAAACAAAATCATTATAAAATTATTCAGTAAGACTTTAAATTAAATGCATTATTTAAATGTACCATTTCATTTTGTTGTTTACAATACTAGTCTTGAAAATGTAAAATATTAACATGTAAATTATACACTTCATAAATATCTCATCAACTTATAATAAATTGTTCATGAATTAAATTGCAAAGTTTTTAATGCTGCCCATAAATAGATAATATTCTTATTTTCTTAGTATTTTGATATAATGCTCGACATAGTATATGGTGGATGATATAATATAAACCAATAAAATAGGATAAAAATTATAAAATCACACACCATAAAAATTAGAGAATTACGTAGCAATAAATATGTTCAAAAAATTATGTAATTATCCATAAAAGGTCAAAAAAATTTAAAACCATTATGGAGATTCAAGAAGAATAAAATAATAATAGAAACAAAATGATTGATTGTCATTGGCACTCTTAATCAATACAAAGATTGATCCATATCAGTTGTGCCATTTCTATTTTTATTATTCATTAATTATAGATTTCTTTTGAAATAATTCATTAATTGTAGAAATTGAGCATCTGTGCTTATTAAATTGAATTTCATGAGTTTACGTTTTTCAATTATTTTTTTAAACTTTCACTATACATATAAATTATCAAAATCAACAGTGATGCATTACAATATTTATGTCAATCACGTAATGTAATTACAATTTTGTGATATAAGATAAAAATACAATTTTGTTTGTGAAGCAATGAAATTTATTTATCAAGTGATTTATAAGAAAGAATTTATACAATGTAATTTTTATTCCATTTATAAATAAATAATGTAACTAATTATATTTTGTACATATAAAACATTAGATTAGGGATGGCAATGGAGCAGATATGGGTTGGATCTACTCTGCTCCAGATCCAAATCCATCATAAAAATCTAGATCCGTATCTGCTCCAGATCCGTTATGAATCCATATTTTTCGCTCCATATCCAAATCCAAAAAAGAAATAAATATCTATATCTGCTCCAAATCCGAAAAAAAAAAAAAATCCAAATCTGCTCTAGATCCGTCATAAATTCTAAAATTCAATAATAAAAAAGTAATAATTGTTTAGATTGAAAATTGAAGGCTAAAATGTATTGATAACAAATAAATTATATAATTTTTCTCAATAATATAATAAATATTGTAGCTTATGCTTTTACACCAAAACAACAAATAAGAAAGATAATAAAATATCATTCAGAAGTAATTGCAGGAGTAAGATCAATCTAATATTCTATTGTCTCCTTCATCATTCTAATATCCACGATACACCTACCATCATTCCTACAACATTAGATAATGACATATAAATTAAATATGATTTATATTCAGTCCTTTATTATTTTTATTATGACCATATTTGACTAAATATATGAATAACTATATTTCTTAAAAATTATTTGGCCAATATGATAAAATAAATCACCAGGTTATATTATTTGACTTGCAATTTGAATATTGCATGTACATGCTTTGAGGCTGGCTGACTTTTAAATTTACAAAACTAACTTTTAAGAGTTTAAATACATGGTAAATACTACTAATATGCTATGAATAAAATTTATTATCATTATCATTCCACAATTATTAAGAAACTTTTAAAATAAAATAAAATAAAAAGATGAGTGGATATGGATATGGATTTAGATATTAAGATAGATCCAAATCTGCTCCAAATCCGTCTTAGATCCGCACATCGATATCCAAATCCGATCCAAATCCATTTTAAACCGATCCAAATCCGATCTGATTGGATTTGGATCACGTGGATCTTGGATCAAATCCAATCCATTGCCATCCCTACATTAGATAACCAGATTTTTATATTCTTTAATTATTGTGTTTGAATTAGTTTTCTTTTTCAAAGTTATAAATCTCTCTCCAATCTATTTAATTGGTATAGTTTCTAGGACAAAACCATGTTGCCGGTTGTACCAAATTCTCAATTTTGACATTTTCTTTAGTAGTCCTATTGTTTTCTATAAATAATAAAAACTATAACTTTAAAAATCTAACACAATAAGCCCCAATTAAAATATAATAATTTTAAAATTCTAAAAAATTTATTTGACATTTTCTTCATAAGTCGCTATCATTTTCTATAAATAATAAAAATTATAAGTTTCAATAATTTTATATAATAAGCCCCCATTAAAATATAATAATTTTAAAATTCTTTAAAAAATTTATTATCTCTATCTCCTTCTCACTCAATCCATTCTTCTTTAAATCTTAATTTATTCATTCTCAAACATATAATTCTTCTCAAATATTAAAAAATAGAGAGATTTTTAATCACAAAACCTCATAAAAAGAATGCACACATTCTCTTAAAGATATCTATTGCGTTTATGTTTTCTTCTTTGCCAATGTAATAAGAAAGGAGCTACATCTTACTTTCTATAATAAGATATAAATAATTAGAACCTACTTAATACAGTTAAAGATGGTGGGATAGACTTATTTACTAAAATTTAATCCTAATATAGTGTTCGGCATAAATGAGTAAATTAAGAATAACACAGCTTGGACCTACCAAATTATCATGTGATAATGATATTTTTACCTTAAAGAGACATCTTGGATAAATTTTTTACAGAAAATTTTTTATCTATGTTAACAACACGAGATAAAAATATTACATGAGAAGCCTTAAAAGTTAGTTAATCTTAAATTTTTTTTTGAAAGATAATTCTCTCATAATCCATTAATTTAAGTTATTATTCTTTCTTCACAACTTTAAATTTAAGTAATAGAATAAATATTATACAATCTATTTGTTTTCACATTAAGTAAATAATTGAAATTATATTTTTCTAAATATTATCTCATCTCCATATATGTGATAAGGTATGAGTAATTTTACATAATTTCAAATTTGCATTTAAAAATCTATTATTAATTTCAAATTTGCATTTAAAAATCTATTATTTTGAAAATAGCATTTATAAACTCTATAATGAAACTTAAATTACCGTTCAAGTACTTATTTATATATTTATTTATTTTTCACTTTAACATTGTCAAAACTTATATAAACTTTGGTTAATCCTGTATTAAATTAAACACAAGATAACAATATTGTAATCCAATTGGTATATTAAGTGAAAGGATGTGGAGAGTATTTTAGCAAGTTAAAATAATTCATCTATATTTTTAATACTTAATTATGTTCATTTACTAGATTATCCTTGATCCATATAAAGATAATAAAACATTTTAATGGACTGATGTGAAAAAAAATTAAAACTAACCTTTTCTTATAATTTTGAGAAAAATGAGGGGCTGCAACATTAATAACCAAGTAATTAAATCCTTATCGTTGGAATAACTTTTGAAACTATTGGGTTGAATTTAATGGTTAGATAATAAAAAAATAAAAAATTGGGTACCAAATCACGGTTGCATAGTAGCTGGACTAATTTCTAACCCTTTATCAAATTTAGGCTATTTAACCGATAAAGAACTGTATATATGAGAAACACTTAAATTTTTTATTTTATTTTATTTAATTATTATTAACCGTAAAATTTATCAAATGGTTCATATTAATTCCACTAATAATGTTGGAATTTTTAGACTGCATCATGGAGTAGGGATGGCAATTTGTGGGCTTAGGCCGGGATTTTCAAAACCCCAGCCCAAACCCACATCATTCAATCAAAGTCCAGGCCCTCCAAAAGCCCTTTCAAATTTGGACGGGTCGGGCTCGGGCTGGGCCTAGACGGGCATAGACTTTTTTAAAATTAATTATAAAATATTTTTTAATTAAGAAAAAATATTTAAATTAAAGATAATCATCTAATATATAATAGAATAATAGTCCAATACATAAAATATTAGTAATACAACCTTATAAAATAACAACTACTAATATAAAAAATTAAACTAATTTAATATTTTGATTTTTTTTCTTATTTATTTAAATTAAATTTATTTTTTATTTATAAATTAAAAAAACCTGGGCTAAGTCCAGATTTTTTTGCTAAGCCCTTGTCCAGGACCAACACATGTGAGCTTTGTAATTGTTGTGCCCCATATCCAGGCCCATCCCTTATGGGCCGGGCTTTAAGCCCACGGGCTTGGGTTGGGCCGAACCGGGCTTGGGACAGCCCGGACTTTTTTACCACTCCTATCGTGGAGGGACCCTTATTCTATACTAATGAAATTATTTTATTAGCCAAGCGAAACCCAAAAAATTTACAAGGAAAATGAAGTGACAAAATATACAAGTCTAGGCCATGGGCGCATTATTGCATCTCAACTATCACGCACCCCTTTGCCATCTGTATCTCTCCGGTTCACAATCACAAGGCCAACGAAGGAACCAAATCAAAATTCAGAACCCCAAAAAATCCCATTGCTGTCGCCGTTAGCCAGCAGGCTTGCTGTTGTTCTCTCTCCATTTCTCTCCGGTTCACACGTTTGCCATCTACTTCTCTCTTGCTCTTATTTTCACCCCAATAATTTTTCAGAACCGGGCCTAGTGCTTCTCCTCAGGTTGTTATTTTATACTGTAACCAGAATTGCTTTAGGATTATGATCCTCTCTTGATTTGATCTTCATCTGAACAAATTATGTTAATATGATTGGTGGTTAATAAATTAAAAAGAAAAAGTAATTAAATCATAATCATCCACTAACATTAAAATACAGGTGGTACAAAATTTGTAAAAGATCAGGAGTGCTCAAATCAGGAGAGGATCTTGATCCATTACTTTAACATCAGTCAACTTGTTGCAAAAATCCATTTCATCTTTGTTATTTAAATATCAACTTATTTCATCTCTATTTTTTAAACAATAGTTCAACACACTTTTCCGTCAATTTACTATTAGTTTATTGTATAATTAGTGAAGGAAAAAATGGGATTTTTAAGTCAAGAGATAAAAATTATTTTAAAATAAATCTTTCAAACACAATTGAATAACATTTGACTTTCTGCATAAATTTAAAATTTAAGAATAACTTAATGATAAATAATAATAACACTAAATAATATGTAAAATATATATGTAGGACAAAATAAAAATAATAATATAGATTTCACAGGTACTAAAGTAATTTTTTTTCTTTTATCTTATCAATGACTTTGCTAAGATCAAGATAAATAAATAATAATCAATCAGTACTATTAGTTTACCAAAAGTAAACATAAACTCCTTCATTTACTTTAAAAACACACACTAAAAGACATAAAAACACAAATGTAATATGCTAAAGGATAATATAAATTGTATTAGAATATTTATTTTTTATCTTCTAACTTATTCCTAATTTTAATATGTTTAGTAATTTCTGATTGGAAAAATTATTTTATACACACACACACTGCATATTCTTTAGTATTATTTTATTTCATTAAGTTATCCTTGGATTTTAAACTTAAGTAGAAAGTAAGATGTTATGTAATTGTTCTTCAGATCTTTTATTTTAAAATGTTTGTATCTATTTAGTTGAAAATCTTATTTTGCCCTCAATGAATTATTGTTTAAAAAATAAGGATGAAATAAACTATTATTTAAAAAAAAATGATGAAATGGGCTATTGCATCAAACCCTAAAAGTGAAATGAAAATGTTTTTTTTCTCATTTATAAATTAATTTAGGCTAATCAAAAGTTTAGAGTTCGTATCATTGTGGGTTATAAAATTTTGACAAATATATAAAAAGACTAAGTCGTACTCTATTTTATTGCAAGTTGTTTATAACTACTTAAAGTATTTTAATTTTATATAAAAAAAAGTATTTTAATTTTGTTATATAATTTGTTGTAACCTGTTTTAAAAAAAGAAAAAAATAATAAGTTGTTGTGTTGGTCCTATTTTGGTTTAGCCTAAAATAATATGAGATCTTCTTCTCTGTGGTGGTGGTTTCTGTCAATTCTGGAGACTGACTTGCCCTTAAATAGATTTCTAAGGAAGGTCGTGACTGAGACAAACCTAAAATCAAAGAAAACGGCCATTAGAGGCGACACCGGCAATGGTCAGCAATGGTCAGCAACGGCACTCCAAATGATCAAGTTAGCTAGAGGCTAAAAAAGGTGATAGGTTTCAGGGAAGCTCTAGAATAGGAGAATAAATTGATTGTCTGTGTGAGTAAGAGAATTACTCCCTTTGTGAGACTGACTTGACCTTATAAGATGGAGTGCCCCTGAGGGCATCTCTGTGTCTTTTTGGACACGTGGCAAGACACTGTTGGTTGTTTCTCTCTTCATATACGAGTCTTAGGGTAATTTAGCCTTTCTTGTTGAGACTCTTGAGCTTACTTGGATTAGATAGTTATCATTTAAGGGACTATCCTCGCTAGCAATAAGTCCCCAATCCTGATTAACTCATTTCAAATGAACCAATTGGGTTAGAAGGTGTTTGATTTTACTCTTGTGGTCTGTAATAAGGTATTTTAGACACAACCCAGTTGGGGATTATGCCATGATGATGTGTCTTGGAGTTATTGTCGAGCTATTACTATTTTTGTTGTCCTATATTGACACATGGCGGGTTTGATGTGGTGTAGAAGACATTTTCTATAATTCTCAAGTGATTTGGGTGTTTGAAACTGATTTTTGGGATCTTCCCTTTTCACTCTCATTCATAAACTCCTCCTTCACTATTTTCAAGGGCTTAAAAGTTAGGTGGATGCCGTGGATATTTCTTGTTCAAATTTTACCGTTAACAGTTATATCGCTTTGTTACAACTTATACTATATTCTTCACCAATGTGATAAAATTTTGTTTGAATATAATGTCATAAATTTAGAAACAAACAAATACAGAATTAGTATTATTATTGCCAGCCATGAAAATGATGTTGCCTTCCCTTGGACTCATATATTGTGTTTTGTCTAAAAGTCCCCACCCAGCTAGCCAAAGCCCAAGAGCATGCATGACTTAGAATCAGTAATTCAATCGTTATTAAAAGTTTGGAGCAGGATCCAGCTTCCGCCAATATGCTGTGTATGTGTGCTTAATTTTCAATCAAGTTTAAATCCCAAATGGCAGCGGCCATGTTAAAGTTTAAAAATTTTAGACGCATCGAGCAACTATTATGTATTCATTCGATATATAGTATCATATTCAATTACATTATATTAGTGAATTGCATTAAGTTATATTGCATTAAATTATAATACAGTACCATATTTAGTAATGTATTAAATTCATTTTATTTAAATTTATCAATATTTTGATATCTTTATAATAGTTGTTATTAAAATAGTATTTATATTAAATTTATTAAAAATAGTGGCGACTATCAACCATCATCTGTCGCCATATTCTAGTGTCATTTCAACTTAGATTTTGTATTATTAGAATTCTCGCTGTCGGAACTATACAATGATAAAATTATGACTGGATAAAAGTTCACTGGAGATCTATAGTTAAAGTTTTAAGATCCAAAATTTGATTGTAAATATACAGTGACATGAATTCAGTTTGCTAGTAATAGTAGCATAGTTTCAGCGATTAGGATTCAAATGGTAACAAATTTTTAGCTTAATTGACATGCGAGACAATTGGTAGTAGCAACGGCGGACAGTTACTGGTGATAACATTTACTGGTCACATAAATAATGTTTAACTAAATATCCTAAATTTAATTTATGTTATAATTAGTAATGTACAAAACCCAAGAAAAAAGAGAGAGAGTAAGACAGTTAAGTTCACAAGTTTGCTTGGTGGTGTAAAATCTAGATTATGGTGCTTTTAAGCACCATAATGCACTTTTAAAATTCACCAAATATAAAGTTGCATTACATTAATTAATACAATCTCATTTATGCGGTATGCGAAACACATCCTCAAAATATCCTTACCATATAAAAATGAATATTAATGGCCTCAAATTTTTTTTGAACGCATCTACCATATCTCAAAATCACATCTATTTTCTCGCTTTCTTTTCTTTTCCTTAATTAGTCATTTTTTCCTTCTTTTTGGCTAATTCCCTATTTGATCAAGCCTATAATTTTGGCCGCGTGTTCATTCATAATTAAGACAAACTTATTGGCATTGGTTAAGTTCATTATTTATAAAGTTGGCATTTTATGGCAAGTCTAGTTAAATTAGAATTTTTTTTATTGCATATCTTGTAATAGGGTTTAATTTATTAATTCCCTAATTTAGTGAGATTCCAATTTATTAGGAATATTTGTTTCCTAATTTAATTAGGTGTCTAATTTAGCAAGTCAATTAATGATGTGATTCTATAATTGACGCATAAGATCTATTTAGAGTAAGAAGTTGGTTCAAACAGAAAGTTTATTAAATGTTCTAGATATTTCTTGGGAGACAAGTAAGACAAAAAGATTAGATTTATTCCTATTAAGATTCATAGGAATTATAAGAGGAAAGAAATTTTTATTTGGAATGAATGCAAGTCTTTTAAGACTTGCTATTTTTGTGAAACCTTAGTGCCTATATAAAAATAGAGGTATTTCACAATTGAAGACGCAACACAGAGTATAAAGCAGAGAAACAAAAGTCGGCCTTCTTCGTAGAGAATCCAGATTTGGCACATAATGTTATGTTGATTTGTTTTCTTATCTTCTTTTCATCTTTGTGAAGAGTTATGTAGATCTTGGATCACTAGACATTGAAGAATTGAAGAATTGTTATTGATCACTTTGCGAAGTGCCTTGAGGATTGTGGACCAAGAAGGGTAGCAATTATTCAAGAGAAGCAGACTCAGTCTAAAGTTGAGTAAACTGTATAGTAATAAACTGTAAGTGAGAGCCTTAAGTTTGGTAAGTTCATAGGTTATAACATCTCAACTTAGTGAATTGTTTTTCACGTAAGTGCGGCCTCGTGGATGTAGGAATGGTTAATCTGAACCACGTGAACATTTTCGTGTCATTTAATTTCTGCAATTTATTGTGTTTTTGGAAAATTAATATTTTTAGTACGGATAAACAATAGTAGCTGTAAACAGTAACTATGAAAAATAAAGATAAATAATATTTCTTAAAATTAATTAAATTATTAATTTTAAAATTTTCATTACCTACATTTATTTACAATAGATCTAAATTCCTTTCAGATTATATTGGTTAAGATTTTCAAGCTTAGATATCGGGGTTTTACATACTCCATGTGATTACTATGCAGCAAAAAGTTGAAAACAAACCTTTACGATTGAAATTTTATAGTTTTGCATGGCAACAATAATATAAATATAGATTGAGCAAGCGTTTGCATGCCACCATGCAAAGCTCGAACGTGGCACATGTCCAGCTGCTATGATCGTGGCACGCTCTCGCATTTCACAAATCAACAACGCATCAAAACCCGAGACGATAAGAAGAATCATCGTCAGCCTCAGCCAGCCTTTCGCGAGAGAAAACACACCCAACTATCGTCATCTCATCAAAGATTCCCATTCCCATCTAAACCACGGTCATATAGTAAAGCCATTTTGTCGCATTTCCTGTTGTTTTTGAAATACGCGGCGCTTCGTTCTTGCCTTATTTCACCTTGATTTGCGTGTCCAGAAACTTAGCCAAAGTGATCTCCACAATTTATTTATAAATTTAAAAATCTACTCTAACTAATATTTTGAAAGATATGTATTCTTATTGAAAGAGAATGAATTTCTTAAATATAAACTCAGTGCTATTATTCATGGCTTTAATATCATTTTAATAATTTTTTTAAATGTTTAGACTACTAATTACTCGCAACTCCAATTAATTTTGTAGTATGAACCAATAAAATTATTAACTGTGTTATAAACTATCAGTCCAATTCATATAACAGTTGTGTTGAATTAATATTTGGAACATGAGTCATCTAAAAAATTACCACCTTAATTCAAAAATATTTTAAAATACATCAAAATAATATAATTAATTAATAAATAAATATATATAATATATATAATTAAATTTAATATATACGCTCTTTTAAAAATAAATATATATTATTATAATATTATTTATTTATTATATGAATAATATGATATCTCTAATTTATTTATCAAAAGTAGTCGAAAGCCATCTGTCTATATATAGCCAAACCCAACAGCAACATATTTTCCTATAGTACCAGTACCTCGAAAAGAAAAAGAAATAAAAAAGCAAAAAGTCATGGCGAAATTAGCAAGAGCTTTGATATTGAGCCTCCTCTTGTTGTCCATCACAGCATCTGTAAATGGGTATGATCGTTTAGTGGGAGGGAGATCAGAGGTGAAGGACGTGAAGAAGAATAAGGAAGTGCAAGAGCTGGGAAAATTCTCTGTAGAGGAATTCAATCGCAGCCAGCAGAGGCAAGGCAAGGTAATCCGCAACGTCGCCTTTGGACGGCTGAGATTTTCGCAGGTCCTTGAGGCGCAGAAACAGGTGGTTTCTGGGATTAAATATTATTTAACAATTGAGGCCACCACTGGTGAAAATGGGGAAATACAGATGTTTAATTCAATTGTAGTGGTCAAACCATGGCTTCACTCTAAGGAATTGCTTAAATTTGCCCCTTCCGAGTGACATTTTTGGTGACTAACTGGCCAACGCTGGCGACGGTGCTGTAGTTTAATTATCTGAGAGTTTTTGTTTTTGCTTGAAATTTTGCTTTTATGGGTGTATCTCTCGATGCATGTTTTTGGTGTTTATAAACGTGTAATCCTTGCGAATAAAGAGATCAATAAATTTAACTAATCTTTGTTTTACCAATTGATTATTTATTACCTTTGATTTCATTTTTTACTCAAATGATAAGAACTCGATCAGGCCATGCCAAAGGAATGCAAGGGGAATAATAAAGAGGAAGTCGGGAGAGAGATTTCACAAGTGCATTCACTATCATACGACACGTGAAAATTGTTACGAGATAGGTACATCCATTCCTATCACGTGTTTTATATTAATGAATTTAAAAAATGTATCGTAAAAGTAGTCATATAATTTGTAATATGCTCATTAAATATTTTTGTAACACACTATGAGTTACATATCATAGTAATTAATTTATAAGATGTAATGCACACAACACCTTATGATTCAAAGAATGTGTTATTAAATGTACGATTAAAGAGTTTGTTGTTACCAACAAAGTGTTGGCTCCATTGACAATGAAGTCCCCTTAAGTGATTTAATTGGGTTTGCTCCCCAGTTCGAGTTGCAGGGAAGTCGCCTTTGTTGGGAGAACTTGTGCCTCTCAGTTCGAGCGGGAACTTCTAGTCTGAGTTGTGGTACGGGCTTAAAGGTGCCTCCCACAGTTGGAGTCCTCCCCAAGATACCTCGTGGTCAAAACTAAAAAAAAAAAAGTTTATTGTTAAATACAATAATCATCATTATTTGTAATCAAATATATTTTTTTGTAGTTAAATGCAATAATCATCATTATTTGTAATCAAATATATTTGTAGAGAAAAAAGTGTGTTGTTAAATATAGATGATCATCATGTAAACAAACATATTTATAAAAAAAAAATAGAAAGTGCAGTGGCGTTTGTTTCTTTATTTGAAATTTAAATAGACCTAATTAGTTTAAATTTTTATTAGAGCTAAATGTTTGAATCAAAATGATATTTCTTTTTGTCTACATCACTAAAAATAAAATGTTAAGTTGTTTGTTTTTCTAACTTAAAAAATTTTAAAATTAATATTTTTATATTTGTACCCTTCTAAATTATAAATGTGAAATAAACAATAAACATCTTAAAGAACATAAATAAGATAATTTATTATCATAATATAAATTGTGTTTCATTATACTATAATAATTTAATATTCTAAATCAATATATGTCAATTAATTTTATTGGAGTTTATGATGTTTTTATAAGGAAAATATTCATAAAAATTTATAAAAATAAATAATGCTAATTTGAAGAAAATTAAAAAAAAATAATAGTCTATTACTATATTATCATAAGTTATAAAGATGGATAATAATGCTAATTACTAAATTTTATTTATGTAAGGATGAATATTAATTAATTAAATAGAGATATTTTAGAGAATATATTGTAATGATATCATTCAAATTTTTTATATTAAGTAAAAATCTAAAAAAGTGACTTAATAACTTAATGACTTAGAGGCTACTTGTTCTTTTGACTTAATGACTTAATTTTAATCAGTTAAGTCATTAAGTTTATCTGTTTCTTTCAACTTAATGAAAATTTTCAGTCATTAAGCATTAAGTTGTTAAGCTAAATTTTTAAGCTCTTTACTTAATCTAAAAGTCTGAATGATAAATATTTCATTCTTACCTAAATAAAATTTAATAATTAGTATGATTACTCATCTCTATAACATATGATAACATAGTGATAGATTATTTTTATTTTTATCTTTTTATTTTCTTCAAATTAACATTATTCATCTTCATAATTTTTTATGAATATTTTCATATAGAAACTTAATAAAGTACAATAAAATTGACTAACATATACTAATTCAAAATACTAAAGGACTGTATTTATTGGAATATGATTTATATTATGATAATTTATTATCTTTTTTATATTCTTTGAGATGTTCATTATTTGTTTCACATTTATAATTTATAAGGGTGCAAATGTAAAAATACTAATTTTAAAGTTTTTAAGTTAAAAAATAAATAACTTAATATTTATTTTTAGTGATTCAAATAAAAGGAAACAAACATATCATTTAGATTCAGACATTCAACTCTATTCAAAATTTAGACTAATTCAGACCTATTCAAATTTAGGGAAAAGAAAAAACGCCACTTTAATGACTGAAATTTTTCATTAAGGTAGCATTTGTTTTTTTTGTCTGAAATCTGAATATACTTGAATTAGTTTGAATTCTGAAGAGAGCTGAATGTTTGAATTTGAATCTTTTTTTTTGTTTGAATCACTAAAAATAAATATTAAGTTGTTTGTTGTTTTAACTTAAAAAATCTAAAAACTAATATTTTTACATTTATGCCCTTACAAATTCTAAATGTTAAACAAATAATAAACATATCAAAGAATATAAATAAGATAACATATTATCATAACATAAATCATATTCAATTGAATACAACTCTTTAATATTCTATATTATATATGTTAATCAATTTTATTATAGTTTGTGATGTTTTATATGAAAAATATTTATAAAAAATATGAAGATAAATAATGCAATTTGAAGAAAATAAAAGGATAAAAATAATAATAGTTTACCACTGTCTATTATCACAAGTTATATAGAAATGGATAATAATGCTAATTATTTAATTCTATTTAGATAGAGATGAAAATTAATTAATTAGGCAAGGATATTTTGGAGAATATTTTTTATTCAGACTTTTTAAATTAAACAAAAAGTTAAAAAAAAATAGCTTAATAACTTCATGACTTAATGGCTGAAAAAAATTATTAAGTTGAAAAAAACAGACAGACCCAACGACTTAACTGGTTAAAATTAAGTCAATTAAGTCAAAAAAAATAAACGGACCCTAAGTTATAAAAAAAACAACTTAATGACCTAACTAAGGAAATTAAGACAATTAAGTAATTAAGCTAACAAAATAGTGCCTACTTAAATAATTTCTACTAATTGTATTTTGTTATTGACTTGCTATCTTGTTCTATTAACTTCATATTATTTTATATTATTTACAAGTGGATATTTTTCAATTTGATCAAAAACAAAAGTATGAATATTGCACCACCAAAAGAAAAAAAAAATACAAGTCTTTGAACACATGAGAAGAGATGTAGGGTTGGTTGTTAAATATTTAAATTTGAAATTTTATTAATTCTAAACTTTTTAAAAAATTTATTTGTTCATTTTTTGTAACTTATGTTAATTAATAGAAAAATTAAATTTTTGTGACTTTTATCTAAATAGAAAAAGATTTGAATGAAGGGTAAATATTATTTTCTAAAAATATCTCTATAAGATATATTTATTTTCTAAACTATAAAATCTAATTCATTTTTTTGTTTTGATTTGTAAGGACATAAATGTAAAATAACCATATTTAATATTATTTTATTTATAAAAATAAATAAGATACCACTTATATTCAAATATTGAAACAAAGTAACAATTGATACCCATATTCAGATCTATTTAGACTTCAAAAAACTTTAGACTCATTCAAATCGCAAACAAAAAACAATTCTTTAATTTTATATTACAGCATTTAGAAACACTCAATATTGTATTATACTCGCACCCCCTCTTTTGAATATAGTCTTAGCATCTTCAACATTTTCTAAATTACTTCAAAAATTAGGAAATTTACAAAAATAACCTAAAATTCTTAGGGTTTTTTAAAATTAGCCAACTTAATTCTTTTCTACCCTATCTATCTAATTGTAATATTTTTGGACCATAATACCCTTGTAATTCTAAAATCCAAAGTTCTCTCCTCTTCCAAATCCAATGGCTAGGTCTCAACTGTGTGAGTATTTTTCCAGCAATAATCAACACCAGTTCAATGGGAGTTTGACATAAACTTCATTTCCAACAGGACGCAGCTCTATTTCCAGCACTTTGATAGTGTTTTTTTTTCTTCTCTTTCATTTTTTTAGGCAATCTTGGACATCAAAATATTTTTTTTTCTAGTTTTCCTAAGATCAATTGATAATAGATGAGTTTATTTTATTATAGATGAGCATTATGATTTATTGTATATTAAAGATTGAAAAATATTTAATTAAATTAGGATTGATAAAATTGGTATGTGAGGTGTTCGATGAAATGTCTCTTAAGACTTTATTTGTCTCATTTTTGATAGATTAAGGTTCGGTGGGTTGATGGTGTCGTGGTGTGAAGCTCACCATGTCGCACCAATTTGTTGCAACAACAAGCATGTCCCAAACGACAAACGATGCATGTCACACTAAAACCTATTTATGTGTTTATTATTTATATTTTGAATTATGAATGTGATTAACAAATAAAATTTGGATTTTTCCACTGATATAATGGGCAATAAGCCATAAGAAAAGCATAATTCATTCAGTCCAATAAGGATCTAGGCATGATGAAATTTCCAGCATTCGAAGATTTCCTTAGGCGTATCACAAGTAAGATTATTCAAGAAAGGAAGTTTACAAAAGGACAATTAAGATTATTCAAGAAAGAAATATTCGCCATTTCATAAAGATGGATACCTATCTGTTTAGTGGATCATGCACAATGCGCTACTTAGGCAAGTAGTGTATGATGAATGTTATAAAGATCAACTGTAGTTTGAATTTTTTGGCCAATTAGCAAGGTTATTGATCACTGAGTGGTGTTTAATTACGGAGCTTTGCTATAATGTACATAATGTACACAGAAAAGCAAACGTTGTAGCGACCACGGGTTACGTGATTTGTATTTTGATAGTAATCTAAAAGGGAATCTTAAAGAATTAGATGAAAACCTTAAGGATTTGACTCTAATGATATGAACGACATTGATGCACTAAAAATTGCACTATGTTACTTTATTCATAAAGTACTTAATGGAAGAAAATATCAACATACACCTAATTCGTTATCGCTATATAATGTTGATGATCTTGAGTACTTTAGAAATTTTTCGTGAGGTTATTCATCTTGGAAAACTTTATATAACAATTGTGATACTACATTGGACCAAAAATTAGAGATTTTTTAAGTTTTGCTCTTAAATATGTGAAATACAACCTTTATGCCTTTTGTCCTTGGTTCAAATGCATTGAAAAGGTAAAAAATTATTGTTATTTTGTTTTAAATGATTAACATCTTTTTCTCTAACTTTGTATCTTCGCTTGCTACAAGCCTAGTTATTCAAAGTGACAATGGTTTTCTAAGCGAAAAGTGGGCCATCAAAACAAATAAAAAGACTCCTTGTATATTGAAAGAGGAAGGCGTTGCTTCTTAAAAAATAAATTTAGTAAAGTGTACAAGCTTTACAACAACAAGACTCATCTTGTAAGTGTTACAAATATCTTTAGATTGATTGTGAATATCTATTAAATAATAGATATGTTGTAGATGAAGCTCAAATCTGAAGTTAGGACAATGACTGACATGACGGTTACAAGTTGCTGGTGAAAACGACTTGTCAGTCTCGGTACTTCAAGGAGCTATATGACTATGATGTAATGTCAGTTGAAGGGTTAAGTATTTCATGTGATTCAACACGTGATCCACTTACTCAAAACGGCAAATAAGCATGACGCTTTGAACAGCAGATTGATTAAGGCATCGACACGTGTCTGGTGACTGTTTTAAATGGCTATTACAACCATTGCACATGCCGCGAGCTCCTGGGTTTTGATAACAAACCTAGAAAATCTAGCTGACTGTCACAGGATCTGTCTAAATCAATTGTTCTCTATTTATAAAGCCATATGATCTATTATTTGGCGCGTTAATTTGATTACATCTCCTCTTCTTTATTGTACCTTATACAACTTTGAAATAGTAAAAATTCATCTCCCTTTTCATAGTGGATGTAGGCTTATAAAGGACCAAACTATTTAAATCTTTTGTGTAGTGTGTGTGATTGATTCTGGTTTATTTAGATCTTACTAATTAGTTTCTAAATAATTAGATTAACTACTTTAAGAGTTAATTGATTAATTGTTGTTCTTGCATCTAAAGAATTTGTGAGTAGATCTTTGGGGGGTCAAAGATTAGTATCTTAATTGTTTTTAGCTCAACAAATTGGTATCAGAGCCATTCTCTGAATTCTTCATCTCAGAATGGCAATATCTAAGCTTGATGTAGAGAAGTTAAGAGGAAAATGATTTCCACTTATGGAGACTCAAGATGAGAGTTTTGTTAGTGTATCAAAGGCTGGATGAGGCACTTGGTGAAGCTTTATCATCAAATAAGCCAAGAAAAGTGTCTGATGAAAATTTGGCAGATGTACTAGACAGGGCTCATGTGCCATAATCTTGAGTCTCGGCGATGAGGTGCTCAGAGAAGTTAGTAGGGAGAAGACAATATTAACATATATGTATCCATAATTTTGATTTTGATGATAGCAAACAATATTAAGAATGATTAAGCTTTTAAAAGATCAAATTATTTTTCATACATTTTAAATAAATCATTATTTTGATAATATAAAGATTTTATATTTAAAGGAAAAGTGGTTTCATGAAATTGGTTGCCTAGTTAGTATTTCATTTGGTATTAGAGCGATGTGCTCTTGTTTAAACTTAACCGTCTATAATAAAAGATCCATGACTACCCAAAATAACTCAACCTTTAGGTTAGGACAGTCCACAACTAGACTATCATTCTTTGATGATAATGACTACCCATAATGAAAAACTAGGATGAGAATTTACTTGTAAGCTATAAGTTATGAAATTTGTGAAGTTGTTTGTGATGGTTCATTTATGCCTACTACTAAAAATGAAGAAAGGGAAGATATTCCAAAACCTTCTAGTCAATTGAGTGAATTAGAAAAGAAAGATGTCTTTAAACTCCAAAATAATGAATTCTTTATTTTGTGCTTTAGATAAGAAAGAATTTTATAGAGTTTCCAGTTTGTAAAAGTGCTTATGAAATTTGGAAGAAACTTGAGGTTGTATATGAGGGAACAAATCAAGTCAAGGAGTGCAAAATTAGTTGATTCACTAGGCAATATGAGATGTTTCAAATGGAGTCATATGAGAGTGTTCATGATATGTACACAAGATTCACCGATATTGTGAATTCTCTTAAAGCACTAGGAAAGACATTTACTAATTGTGAAAAAGTGAAGAAAATTATTAGATCATTGCCGAAAGAGTGGAGACCAAAGGGAATGGCCATAGAAGAAGCAAAAAATCTTAATAATTTATCTATTGATGATCTTATTGGTTCACTTATCTCATATGAAGAAGATATAACTAATCAAAGAATTGATGAAGATAAAAAGAAGAAGAGCTTTGCTTTTAAATCTTCTATAGTAAAAAATGATGATGATGAGAGTGACTTTGAAGATGAAGGCATTGAAATTATTGCTAGAAACTTTAGAAGGATCTTCAAGAAGTAAATCAAGATAAGAAACTTTAAAGATCTCATGAGAGAAAACCTTAAGGTGGAGAAAGGGAAGAAGGAAGCAATTGTTAGTTTTGAATGCAAAAAGTCTGGTCACATAAGATTAGTATGTTCTCTTCTCTACAAACTCAAGAAGAAGGCAATGGTAGTAACTTGAGATGACAATGATGAAGAAACAAGTGACGATGGAGAACCATAAGAAATGTCAAACCTAGCTCTTATGGCAATAGAAGATAATGAACTTGATGAGGTAATAATGATGTTCTTACTTATGATGAGTTGTATGATACTTTTAAAGAATTGCATAATGATTTAATGAAAATTGGTAAGAAAAATGCATGTCTTAAGAAGAAATATATAGAACTCTCAAATGAAAATGAATCTCTTAATGCAAAGGTTACATGTCTTTTAATGGAAAGGTTACATGTTTAGAATTAGAGAATAAAAAGTTGTATGATGAGCTTATGTCTTCCAAAGTAAGCATTGCATTTAAGCATGAGAGTTTATATGTTGATTTGAAAAATGAAAATGAAATACTTACGAAAAAGAACAATAAGCTAAATGATATTGTCTTGAAATTTACAAATGGACAAAAGATTTTAGATAATTTACTTGGCTCACAAAAATGTGTTTTTGATAAAGGAGGCATTGGTTACAAGCCTAACTCGAAACAAAAATATTATAAGAATTACTTTGTTAAGGCTACATCTAGTGATTATCAAATTGTTTATCATTATTGCAATCAAGATAATCACATGAAAAATAGATGTCCAATTAAAAGAATTGCATATTATAGAGTAAAATGTATTTGGATTCCAAAAGGAACCATTGCTAACACTCAAGGACCCAAGAGCATTTGGGTACCAAAAGGCACAACTTGAATATATTTTTGTAGGTACTCTAATCAAGAAATGGTGGAAAGTTCCTTGATGAAATCTTGTGAGGATAATTACTTGACCATGATCTAGGAGAACAAGATGAGGCAAGATGATTTAATTGTTTTGGTAACAATTCTTACACTATTGATTATGTTGAGTAGATAATGATGGATAGACAATTGCTTGAATTTGTGAATTCTTGTGTCATTTATTGTATTATATCATCATTCATTAAATTGGTCTATGCGAGCATTTGTAATAATAGATTTGATCACTCATTCTTTTAGCTCATAATGATGGCTTATCTTAATAGCTATGTTGATTTTGATGATCTATATATTGTCATTATGTACTTATGCTTTGCTTAAGTTTTGATAATAAAGAATGTGCCTCGATGATTACATTGTATTTGATGAAATTTGATCTTATAGGATCTATGATTGGTGAATGGATGTAATTTTTTTTTTGTACTTTATTGACCTATTGTTAAATATGCATTACTTGCTTTAAATGACATCGAAAGGGGAAGAAATACATGTACTTTGAGATTTTAAGTATATTAGATATTTTAAGTTATATTGAAATGTCACATTAGATCTTTGATGAGTTTAGTTGTCTTGATTTCTAAAATGTGATTAGTAATTACGAAGCTTGGACAGTTGATAATATGTTCTTATTACTTTTGCATGCCTTACTTAGTCTATTATTTTTTTCTTGATTATTGATAGAGTGAGTTGTCTTAGCAACTCTATTTAGTTCTTGTTGCTTCTATTTTGGATAATATGCATTTTGAACATTTGTGTTATCCAAAGGGGAAGACAAAGTAATATACCATTTTGATGATGTCAAAAGGGAGAGAATAATATGCACTTTGAGCATATTTTTTATGGTTGATATGTGATTATGGTGATGATTTTGATGATTTTGAGATATGATGATGACTTGATTACATGGTTGTTTTATATGATGATTTTACGTTATGAGTTGTTGATTTGGTAATTGATGGAATGACGGTTCATGATTTTTTTTATAGTTTTTGGATTGTGTAATGATTTGTGTATGGAGTTGATTTGTATGATGATTTTTGATAATTTGGGAGTGATATTACTAAATTTGCATTTGAGGTGATGCTTGTTGTTAGGGGGATATTATGTTGAAATTTCTACTCGGATAACATGGGTATCAAATTTGCTACTCCTTTTCTTTTCCACTAAATTTTATTTTTGATCGTGAAAGGGGAAAAGAATACATGTATTTAAATTTGTTAATTTAGCTAATTGGCAAATTGATTAAACTTATAATATATTTAAGGAGAGCAATTTGTGGAACCATTCTTTAAATAAATGAAAGGTTTGTCATCATAAAAAAAAGGGGAGATTGTTAACATATATGTATCCACAATGTTGATTTTGATGATAACAAACAAGATTAAAAATGATTAAGCTTTTAAAAGCTCAAATTATTATTCATACATTTTAAATAAATCATTATTTTGATAATATAAAAGTTTTATATTTAAAGAAAAAGTGATTTCATGAAATTGGTTGCACAACTGGATTATGGAAAAAGCGTGAAGACTTGTATTCAAATATTGGCCACCAAGAAGAAGCTTTTTAAATAGAAGAAGGGTTATCTATATCAGATCACATTGATGCTTTCAATAAGATCATATTAGATTTTGAAGACATCAATGTGAAAATTGATAATGAAAACAGAGCCATGATCTTGTTGTGTTCCTTACCAAGTTCTTATGTGTATTTAGTTGACACGCTTATGTATGGAAGGCAAACTCTTATTATGCTAGATGTAAAATAAACCTTAAGTTCCAAGGCTACTATAAAGAGAGAATCAAAAGAAGGAGAAGGCTTGATAGTAAAAAAATGATCTGAAAAGAGAGAATGTGAGAAAAAAATAAAGATCAAAGTCCAGGCCAAAGAATTTAAAATGCTTCCAATGCCACAAGGAATGTCATTTCAAGAAAGATTGCCTTGAGAAGAAAAACAAGAACAAAGAACCAAGAGAAAAGAGTGGTGATGTTGTTGTTGCGTCAAGGATTCAAGAATCTGATGGTTATGATTCAACTAGAGTTCTAATTGTTACAGATGGACAAATCAGAGGTAATTGGCTTTTAGATTCTAGTTGTTCCTTTTACATGTGCCTAAATAAGCATTTGTTTACACTCTATGAAGCTTGTGAAGGTGGAGCTGTTGTAATATGATTGAAAAGGGGCTTAAAAAACTGTCAAATGAGGGAGTTTTAGGAGGAGATAAGATAGGCCTTAAAATTCTGTGAAGAATATGTCCAAGGCAAGTCTTCAAGAGTCAAATTCAATATTGATGTTCATTTATCTAAAGAGACTTTAGATTATATCCATGTCGATCAGTGGAGGCCTGCACAGACAGCTTCTTTGGCGGGAGACAAGTATATTTTTTCTCTTATTGATGACTTTTCAAAGTTTATCTATGTGTATGTCTTGAAAAGTAAAGAGATATGTTTGGTCAATTTAAACCTGGAAAGCACTAGTTGAAACTCAGACAAATAGAAGGGTTAGAAGGTTAAGAACTGATAATGGTTTAGAGTTTTGTAATAAGAGATTTGATGATTTTTCTTCTGAACATGGGATTGTGAGGCACAAAATAGTCAGACACACACTACAACAAAATGGATTAGCTGAAAAAATGAATAGGATTTTGATTGATAAGGTCATGCGTATGCTTATTCATTCTAAGTTATCCATGTCTCTATAGGTAGAAGCCTTAGCCATAGCCTGCTATATAGTCAATAAAAGTCTTTAATCTATAATAAATTTTAAAACACGTGTTGAACTCTAGTATAGTAAACCAGTAGACTATTCTGGTATGAGAGTTTTTGGTTGTCCAGCCTATGCTTAAATTGGAATATAGACTTTAATGTGTGTATTTCTTGGCTATCACAGTAGGGTTAAAGGCCATAAGCCTGATGCACTTATCTGAAGCCTCCAAGAGCCATTGCATGCAAGGATGTTGTGTTTAATGAGTTTGAGATGCTTCAAAAGTTAGCCCATGCAAAACCAACTGCTATAAAGCCTAATAAATCAGAACACAAGACTCGTATTGTAGTGGAGTTATCAAATCAAAGTGCAAAAGATAAACCATGGGTCAAAACAGAACTTGGATCTAATAAGGAGATTTTTCAACCAGAAGAAGAATTTGAAGGTGGGGAAGAAGTTGTGAGGAAGAACTTAGAGATTAACTAGTGAGAGATAAGGAGAAAAGAGTTATAAAATCCCTAAGGAAATATGCATATGCAAACTTGATTGCATTTGCACTAATAGCAGTTCATGAGATTGAAACTAATGAACCAAAAACTTATTCAGAGGTTTTTAAGAGTGACAAGTCAAAAAAGTGGAGGAAAGTTATGGATTAGGAAATGCAATCTTTGGTAAAGAACTATACATGGGATCTTATTAAAAAAAAAGCAAACAAAAGGATAAGATAGTGTAAGTGGATCATAGGATTAAAGAGGGAATATCAGGTATTGAACCACAAAGATTTAAAGCCAGGCTTGTAGCCAAAGGCTTTACTCAAAAGGAAGGTATTGACTTCATTGAGGTGTTGTCTCCAGTGGCCAAACATCCTTTTTTAAGAATCCTATTAACACTTGTTACTATGAATAAATGCATCTTGAACAGATACATGTTAATACTACTTTTTTATATAGAGAATTAGAAGAGATGATTGTGATATCTTAGCCTGAAAGGGATGATTATGTTTGTCATCTTAAGCAGTCCTTTTATAGGCTTAAACAATCTCTAAGGCAATAGTAATTGAAATTTGACAAGTTTATAGTAGAACATGGTTTTCAATGGTGTAACTTTTGAAATGCAAGTAACGCAACCCAAGAGGGAGGGTGAATTGGGATTTCAAAAATTATACAATACAATTCGCTCAACAAATTAATCTAACGCCTTAATGAAATAGAAAACAATAAATTCAAACAAGCGTAAAAATAAAAGAGTAAGGGAAGAGAAAAACAAACGCACGGATTTTTACGTGGTTCGGCAATCCCTGCCTACGTCCACGCCTCCAAGCCAACCAAGCTCGAGAATTTCACTATCCAAGCCTCCCAAGGCTTTAAGTTCTTACAATTGACTTACAAAGTGTCAATGAACCTTTACAATCAAGAGATTATCTCCCCAATCTCTTTACCCCAAGTGTTTCTCACACTTATATATTCACAATTTGATAAGAAATGAAAATTACAACAAAAACTCTCTTTAAGAGTGGATATGCAAATAATAGCTCAACAGTGATTCAATCTATGATGATTTGCGTTTTGGAAGCTTAATATATATTGTATGATCTTATATTTGCTTGCATTAATTATTAGAATGAAGTTTGAGTTGAGTTTTTATAGTTAAAGCCCGAAAACTAGCCGTTATAGGCAAATTCCCGCACCCAAGCGGTTAGCCGCTTGATTTATCCGGCTAGCTGCTTAGGAACAGTGATATTACCGTTATTTTTTAATTTGCTACAGTAACATTGTTCACTAAAATTATAATTTGGCCTAAAACTTTCTATAAATATATTATAGCCCAAAACGTCATAAAACTTTGCAAATATGTCCAATTTCAGAATTTTCTAAAAATAGTTGACTTTCCAAAACTTTTTGAAATTATGATATGGCTCCAAAGATATTATTATTTAGCAAAAATGTCATTTTCAACATAATACCCATATTTTTCAAAGTTCTCAAAAACTCTCACTTTAGTCCAAAATATTCATAAATTATAGTATGGCCCAAAACATTTCAAATGTTTGTAAAAATATCCAACTCTGAAATTTAATAATAATACTTATTAAAATCAAAGATTTCAAAACTTAGCATTTAAGTCCAAATTGCTCAAATGCACAAAATGTTTTACTTTATAAAAATAAACCTTTTAGTTTATGAAAAGTATTTAATTAAATTAATCTCTTGAGCTTCTCAAATATTAAATCATGCATCAATTAAATCATACCGGCTTTACAAGAATTTATCGCACTAATTTATTCGTTGAGCTCTAAACTTTATTCTTGATTTCGCCGTTTGTCCGTTAAGTGTCTTGAGCTTGATTTCACTTGATTCACTTGCATAAATATTACCCTTCAAAAACTAGTTAAAATGTGAAATACAATATTTATTATTTTTACTTAAGACATATGTTTGTTATCATCAAAATTATATTATATGTAGCCCTTTAGGCTAACAACTTTGACTGCTATGTTTACTCCAAAGACATTGAAGATAGTAGCAAGATTTATTTGTTACTGTATATTGATGATATGTTGATAGCATGTCAGAGTATGGATCAGATAAATGTGTTAAAACAGCAACTGAAGGAAATTTTTAAGATGAAGGATCTTGGTACAACAAAGAAGATTCTTGGAGTGAAGTTGATCAAAGATAGGAAAAAGGGTATTTTATCTCTTACATGGTAGAAATACAATTAAAAGGTGCTTGAAAGATTTAAAATGGGAAATTCTAAAACACTTCAAACTCTATTATCAACACATTTCAAACTTTCATGCTAGTAGTGTCCCAAGACTGATGATGAAAAGGCTGAGATGGCTTTACTTCCATATTCAAGTGCAGTTGGATGTTTGATGTACGTAATGGTTTTGACCAGACCTAATTTCTCTCATGCAGTAAGTGTGGTAAATAAATATATGTCAAATCCAGAAAAAGAACATTGGAAGGTTGTTGTATATATTTTGAGATACTTAAATAGCATAGTTGGTTATTATTTAATGTTTAGAATCGATAAAGGAAGTGAAGTTAGACTGGAAGGTTTTATGGATGCTAATTATGCTGGAGACCTGGATAAAAGAAGGTCCTTGACAAGTTACTTGTTCAAACTTAATGGTTGTACCATAAACTGGAAAGCGATATTACAAAATATTGTTGCTTTGTCAACAGCTGAAGCTGAATATACAGCAGCAGCTGAAGCAATGAAAGAGACTATTTGTCTCAAGGGATGGTAACTGAATTGAGATATGAGCATAAGCAAATCATAGTATATTTTGATAACCAGAGTGCAATCTGTTTAAGCAAGAATCAGATCTACCGTGAGAAAACAAAGCACATAGATATAAAGCTTCACTTTGTCAGGTTGGAGGTATCAAGGGGTGGCTAAATTAGTGAAAATACATATTGATTATAACCTTGCTAACATCCTTAACAAAGTTGTTCTAAGTACCAAGTTTGACTTATGCATGAACTCAGCTAGGATCTGCAAAATATAAGTTGCAGAAGTATAGTGAAGAGGTAAGATTGAGGAGTAGCTGATTTGAGTTCAAGGTGGAGAATGTTGGAGATGAAACTCAAATCTAAGGCTAAGATAATGACTTCCATGACAGTAACAAGTTGCTGGTGAAAACAACTTGTCAGTCTTGATACTTTAAGGAGTTGTATGACTACGATGTAATGTCAGTTAAAGGGTTAAGTATTTTTTAAGCGATTCAATACGTGATTCACTTGCTAAAAATGTCATTGCCCAACCTAGACCTAGCAAGATATTGTCCACTTTTGGCCTTAACAAGGCCCGCACGGTTTTGTTTCTTGCGCGCCCATATGCCCAAAAACGCGTCTTGTCAATTACGATGTGGATCACCCCTTATAAACCCATTATCTCTCTCGTGCTTTGTCAATCTGGGATTCACCTAGGGTGTCAGTGTCACATACACTTCCTTGGGGACTCAGCGTCCTCGTTGAGGTTTGGCCCACTATCACTCAAGAGGATACGCAGAGCTGCTCTGATACCATAATGTCATGAACCAACCCAGACCTAGCAAGATATTGTATGCTTTGGGACTTAACAAGGCCCGCACGATTTTGTTCATGCTGCGCCCGTATACCTTAAAACGCATCTTGTCAATTAAGGTGTGGATTGCCCCTTAGAAACCCATCATCTCTCTCGTGCTTTGTTGATGTGGGATTTGCCTAGGGTGTCACACAAAACGACAAGTGAGCTTGATGTTTTGAAGAATAGATTGAGCAAGGCATTGACACGTGTTTGGTGGCTACTTTGAATGGTTGTTAAAGTTGTTGCACACTTGGAAAGATCCTGGGTTTTGATAACAAATGTAGAAACTCTAGCTGACTATCACAGGATCTTTATAGATCAATTGTTCTCTATATATAAAGTCATATGATCTATTATTTGGCGAGTTAAGTTCGGTTACATCTCTTATTCTTCATAGTATCTTGTACAACTCTGAAATAGTAAAAACTCATCTCCCTTTTCACAGTGGATGTAGGCTCATAAGTAACCGAACCACTTAAATCTTCTATGCAATGTGTGTGATTGATTCTGGTTTATTTAGATTTGATTAATTGATTTTAGTTCATTTAGATTTGATTAATTAGTTTCTGATTAATTGGATTAACTATTTCAAGATTTAATTTATTAATTGTTGTTCTTGCATCTGAAGAATTTGTGAATGGATCTTTAGGGGGCGAAGATCAGTATCTTGTTGGTTTTTGGCTCAATAAGATAATTAGCCTAATGAAAAATTTAGGTTACTTTATGCACAGAGGATTGTTAAACATGTTATTATCAAAATCAACATTATGAAACAAGATTAAGAATGATTAAGCTTTTAAAAGCTCAAATTATTTTAAATAAATCATTATTTTCATAATATAAAGGTTTTATACTTAATGGAAAAATGATTTTATGAAATTAGTTATTTTCAATTAATAGTCTAAATCGAAAAAGTTTTGAAACTTCAGAAATGGACTTATTTGTAAAGTTTTATGACAATTTGGGTCATCGTATAATTATAGAAAGTTCTGGAGTAAAAATATAATTTTAGAAAATAATTTCACTGTAGCAGTCACTGTAGTAAACGACTAACCGTTTGCGGAAATGACAAATCGATAATTTTTCAGAAAGCATGTTCTGCAAAGAATTGTTAAAATGATGATTCTGAAAAATAACGGTGAACCGTTTATGGAAAATAGTTAACCGATTATTTGAATTTTAGCCCAACATTCATTTGGACTAATCAAAATGGTAAACCGATAGCTGTTAATGGCGATCCGATTTCTAGCAAAAAGTTAATAACGGCTAGTTTTCAACTCCAAATATAAATAAGCTCAATCAAATTCAAGCAAGAAGAGATCTAAGAGCTATTGTTAAGCTAGCTACTGAGCATATAACCATTAGAGCTTTAAACTTGTTTTTGTTTCTTTGATTCACACATTGAGCATTCATTTGCAATCAAACACATTGTGTGAGAGAAAAATCATTTGTAATATTTATCCTTGAGAGGTTGTAAGTGTTGGAATACACTTGGATTAAGAGATTAGGGATAGTCTCTTGTTGTAAAGGTCTATTGACACCTTGGAAGTCAATTGTAAAGAACTTGAAGTCTTAGGAGGCTTGGATAGTGAAATCTTCAAGCCGGGTGAGCTTGGAGGCATGGACGTAGGCGGGGATTGCCAAACCACGTAAAAATCTCCGTGTTTGAATCTTTCTTCCCTTATCTTTTTATATTTTGATTTATTTATTTATTATTGCTTTAATTTGTTTTAAGATTTGCTTCTAGATTCAATTTGATATTGTATAATTTTTAGAAACCCAATTCACCCCCTTTTGGGTTGCTTAGATACTATTTCCAAACAAACATTCGACCCAAGCACGTAAGAGAAAGACATGTCATATTGGAATAATATAAAGGATTAGAGGGAATCAATCCACATTAGGTTCGTAATATGAGTACATCATTTAATTTAGTTAAATGTTATGGTTGAATCTCAAAGTTGTTTTATTTGTTTCCATTGTTACTTTGTGCAACATCACCCTAATATCAACATGCCACCTATTGAAGAGGACAAAGATGAGCTTCAACAAAGCAAGATCTTAATCCCCAAGCAGCGTCAAACACCCTTTGACAATAAATATAAAGTAGACGATCAGCTACCTTCTTACAATGAATATAAAGCATATGAGTCACTCAAAAGAGAGGTTACATCGTATTTTTAACATTTTAATTGTTATAAAAACAATGATGTTGGATTTAATAAATTATATCTAAAGTTTTTGTTTTTTTTTTCGTAACAAATGAAATCAAAGTTTCTCTATGATTATATTATTTGTCAAATAGAGAGAGGATTGATCATTTTATTGCTCACATCAAAGAAATGATGAGTAAGATTATGTCGGATGTTGATGCTAAGCGAAAGGAATGAAGAGAGTTTAGAAAAATTTGTAATAGGGTTTATTAATTCATATATTGACAATCTAGTTAAGTACTCTTATAGCGATTCCCCAATGGGATGCTCGTATACAGTAAGCAAGTTAAATAATTAATAACTTATGTTCGTTACACTATAACTATAATGTTTAATCATTATTATTATTAATGCTGATAGGCTTCTGAAGATATTAGTGACCGTCATGATCACACCATGCTGTCATTATACAGTTTATATGGGAACCTAAATGATGACAGTGTATAAATCCCTAAAGAAGCACCTCCTAGCCTAAGTGTGCATCTCTGTATAGGACATCATATGTCCTTAAAAATCCCTACTTGATTCTTCCTTTCTAGCAAGTAAATAGCGTCGAGAGTCTTCCCGCCATAGAACTAATGAACGTCGAGATCAATAAAAGGACAAGTGTGGATATAAATCCACCCTAAAGGAATAAAGGATTGAACACTATATGATGAGTTTGACTAGTGGTTTGATGGTAACATCATAGTGGATCGTGACATCTAATTGTCAAATAATTTTTTTTTATATGATTGGGGAGAGTCAATGGGATGGCTCGAGGACAAGGTAACTGTTGTTAATTTTATTTAATTAATTTGAGTTGAACTTGTACATTCTCTCTATTATAATCTGACATATTTCTTTGCCCTTTACAACATATCCATGAGTACTTTTGGTTGATTGATGAGAAGCAAAGATAGTATCTTAATGCCTTGAATTAGGGTTGCACGCATACATATGTCTTTTTTTGGGTAACAAATTTATAAATCTTATAATCATTAATTTCCTATAATAAAACATAACATTTATTTATTTGCATGTAATGAATTGACTAGATATTCTTGTCAGCTTTGTGGAATAATGGTAACTATGATCTTAATTCATTAGACTATACTAAGCTTAATAGCTACACTAATGGGTGGGAAGACAAAAAAATTGAAATCATTTGTAGAAGTTGATATGGTATGTACTATTACGTGATTCAATGTAGTTCCTTTCATATTTAAGGATGTTAGACATAATAAAGATGATAATTTTACATTTGACCAAATGTAGGTTTAATTCTAATTAACTTAGAAGACAATCATTGGCCATTATTTTCATAATCTCAATCCCAATAACCAGCGGATACAATTGATTATTTTCATCTAAGCATCTTGCAAACATTGTTTCATGATATAACCTTTTGAGATGAGCACTGTCTATTGTAATCATTGGCTAAATTCATTGTAAAAAACCATTAACACAAGATCCAATAGCTATAAAATAGCACAAGAAAATATTATTGTCATCCAATTTCAAGCGAGTTACTATAACCTTATTTTTCTTCTCCAATGCATAATAGTACTTGGGGAGTAAGTTATATGACTCCAATAGAATTCCTAATATCACTCAAGAGCAAATTCTCTATCTGATATGCCTGCTGGTATGATAAGCGAATATTGTAGTGCTATTACATGTCTATTATAATGTTATTTAGAGTGTATATTTGTTGCTTCTAAATAATTTTTTTTTCACAATGATATGACTGAAAATTTGAATCCTTGCCTAATTAAGACCTCTAGGCTCATTATATCAATTGTGTGTCTTGTCATATCTTATCATTACCCAATGTGCATTTTGTTTATTTGATGTTCTCTTTGCTCAAAGATGCCATGTAAAAAAACTTTAAAGAACAGTGTGCCTCAAACAATGTTGTTGTAGACCTTACAGCCTTGAAATTAAACTCACCCTCGAGGAAACTTTGCTCAGTTCCAATATTAAATTATACTTAGAATCGAACAACTTACCCATATAAATATCATTGGCCTAATATGTCCAACAAAATCTAGAGCAACCAGGTTTGAAAGCAAAATTGGAGCAATACGCACAAGGGTTCAACTGCTAGCCCCTTAGAATGGGGCCTTGGAGTAACAGGCTGACTTCATTATGGTTTATGCTTGTGTTGAAAGTGAGGCAAATCTTCCTTATCATCAACTAGGCCCTCATGATGCATGTTATCCTCGTCATCAAAAGTTTAATCAAAATGACTATCATCACCATTTTTAATAGGAGCATTGAAAAGATTGTCATCTTTATCATCAATTATGCTATGGTACAATTCAGCATTAGTATTATCTATTGGTGTATTATTTGTATCATTAATAATATCATCATTGTATTAGAAAGATGAGTAATCTTACTGCAATGATGCCGCTAGTGGTAACACCTCTTCTTCAACATCTGTCAATGTAATATCATTCTCATCAATGGGATCATTATTATAACGGATTAGAGAGTCATATTGCTACAATTATGTTGTTACCAGTAACATCTCTTTTTCAATATCGAGGATGGAGATGTTTACTCTATACAAAATTTGAGCTTCCAGTATCACAGGCTCTTGATTCGATACTTTAAGAGATTGGGTAACAAAAATAAGGATGCACCAATCGTTCACCGGATTGGAGCTCATGTATAGCATAATCCTTACCATTTCATCAAGTACATCCATAGATAGTGAACATAAAGGTTGAGTAAAACATCTTGATTTTAAACTTGTCTTCAATGTGATGTTATAATCATTTAGATTTATTTATAAAACCTTATACACTCGCAAGAAATTCATCAAACATACAATCTTTCCTAATAAAAAAAAAAACTATATTTTTACCATTTATATATTCAAAACAACCGTCTGACAATATTCTCCCACGATACATCAAAACACAATTAAAGAACAACTGGCTTTATTAGGCCTGGATAATTAAGAAAAGATAAAAAAAATTATTATAGAATTAAAAAAACTATCACAACGCGACAAGGCAAAAGATGTTGGTTACACATTTTCTTGGTTTGTCTCCTTACTCGATTTTACTCAAATCACCCACATAAATTTCAAACAATCAAAACAAAAAAATTAAAATAAACACGCACACACACATTGTGTACAAACAAATACTTGCCTTAAATTCTTGCTTTCCAATTAATGATTTTATCTATATGATTATATTTCTTTCATAAATTTGGTGAGTAACGAATGGTGAGTTTTGGTGATATTTTGTTGAGTGTGATTTGCTTGGCCTTTTATTAATAGGTTTGAGGGTATTTAGGTCTAAAATTTAAAAATTTAGCTAGATATGATAGAAAAAGTTAGAATGGCTAATTTTCAAATATAACAAAGTCATTGGACTATTTTTTATAGATTTCCCCATAGATTGGCTCATTGCAAAACAAAAAACATTGAAAAATTGAAAGAGAATTATGATTGGCACTAATAGAACTAACAAACGAGGTTAAATATTGTTAGACAGTAGACTTTTGGAAAATAGTGCGAGAAAATCGAATTATAAGCATTTACATTGGCGAATATTTCTTCAACACTGCAGCATGAAACTGAAAAAATATACAACCATCTCATAATTTGATTTTCAAATAACTAAATAAGGGCAGAGATAAAAGTAAAAAAAAAACTAGGAAATTGTACTTAAAAACTCATTTCACGTCATGAGCGTCACACGGTCATACTTCTTAACATTTCACGTCATAAGCACAAATACAAAAAAAAAAAAAGGACAAAATAACAAATTAAATTACAATAATAAAAACTACACAGATGAAAAACCTCAACAAAAGATGATAACATTTCACAATCACGCAACAACAATTGTAGGATTTTGCTTACAAAACTACAATCTAGACATAAGTATGATCATAAATAGAAGTGTTGATCATGAAGTTGGATGTAACTTATAAACTTGTTAGACAACCTGTGAAAAGCATTGCCCCGTTCGACTGCTCAGTAGTATCATGAGAATGCTGCTAAAAAACTTAGGAAATATTTTACTGCAATAAGAAATTGTAAAAAGAAACACATAATTTAAATTTGAACCTTAAGGCTACATTTGCATGTTAGACAAAAGGTGGGATTAGACTAATTTAAAGGATATAAAAAAAATTAAATCCAATTCAAAGGTTTGCTTAGTTGTCCAGACTAATAAATTAGTCCAAATTTTAGTCTAATATTCATATGATTATTAATCCTCATTTTCACATGGATTTAGAGAGAGCTAACTATTTTAATCGAAATTTGCTCTAATAACAATTTTTTATCCAATATTTTATTTTTAACTAGTTTTAAATTTATGATTAAACGTCATTATTTTAATTTGATAATTTATTTGGACTAGTATGTAATATTAAGCATTAAAAATTCAATTATTTATTTACAATAATATTGAATATTAAATATTAAATTTATCAATTTTAAAAAATATATTATTTAAATAATTATTTTAGCTTCATTAGATTAAATTTAATACAGTCCTTTCCGACATTATGCCAAATAAAAGACAAGATTATCTAATCTAATCTAATCTTAAGAGTTAATTCAGTCCAATCCAATTTTCCAAACGTAGCCTAAGCTTTTAGATAGACAAACAGAGAATCAACAACCAATTAGAAGACACCTTATGCATAGCATAGTCTCAATATTCCTAAAAGAAGTAGACCAAAAAATAAATGATAGGCCAAACTACAATTAGAAATTTATGTATTTAGATTGAAAGAAATAATTTAATAAACTAGATATTACAATAAGAAATCTGTTAAGTTACATTTCATTTAACTTATAGCCCATGTAAAATTTAAGTGAATCCTCCTTAATGTTACTCATTTTTACATGTTTTGAGAGCATTGTAAGTAACATGCAAAACACTTACAGTAATAATGAGATGTCTCATGTGCAGAAAAGTCTCAACATCTTTTTATTGATAAGACACTAAAAATTGTACTAATAACGAAGAATCATTATGGGGGGTGGAGTAGTTCTCCGCTAAAAAAGATAATGACGCAAATTTTTGTGTGCTATGCAAAAGTTTTCTAATACATCATTGTCCTGACATTCTCCATAAAATGACCATTTCTCATCGTTGCTATATAAGATTGAAAAAATTAAAAATCGTTTTTTATTTGTGTTGGGAACATATACTCTCTAAAGGATATTATTTAATAAATATTTTTTTATTAATAAAATTAATAAGATATTCTTAAAATATCTTCAATGTATAGATAATTTGAATAAAATCTGTTTAATTATATTATATGTATGTATGTGACCACCACTTGAATCTACTATAAACATAAATAAAAGTTATCTTATGATTAAGTAAATTGAGTTAACATTTGATAAATAGAGTTGGACGCTCTTTTATGTTCGAACTATAGTAAGTTATTGAATGATTTGTCTTTATTATGTATGACTTTACTGATTTAGTTTCATTGCATTAAACTGGATCACATATGAGATTTAATTAACTTTGAGATGACTGTTAGACTTATTAACTCTCATAGGCAATGAGTTTACTACAATCTTAATATTGAATTAATTCTAATTTGATAATAGTACTTGTTATTTCAGTTAATAATGGGTGCGAAATATATTTGTAGTCAAAATTATCTTATATTTAGGTGGGAGTAATTATGAGTAGTGAAATTGTAGATTAACAAAATAAAATTTATACAACACATTTCTTGATGGGTTTTAGTATTTTATTAATGAATTATGTGATCATAATGTGTCAACATAATTAGTATGTTAAAAATGATCTTTAAAAAAAATCAATAAGTGTTAAGGAACAATGTAATTAAGTTGGTTGGATAGTTAAGATATCACTTTAATTAACGATATGATACAAATGATTGCTTAGTAAAGAAATCAATATGGCATAAATCAAATTATTTATTCGAAAATATTATCCTAGATAATAAGCAATTATAAAGGTCAGTCTCAATCATATATTGGAGTAGATTCGTAATTAAACAATTGAGCTTGTTTAATTATAGGTCTGATTATTGTAGTCACTATTATATTTATCCAAATGATGTCAAATTAGCTCATTTAATTGACTATTCCACTACTAGAAATTAAGTTAACTAATTATTTGGGTCAAAAGCTTAATAATATATTTACTTGTGGGATTGATTAGAAATAAAAATGAGAATAGTAAATAAGAATTATTGATAGTGTTTACTTATTACAAATATGAAAGAATATGAATGAAATTGGAGTGTGTCCTACAAATTTGGGAATGAATAATAGGAAACTTATTCCTATATGAGAGATAAGAATAGGAATGAAGAATGATTTGACATTTGTACCTTTAGTGAAAATTAAAAATTTCTTTTTAACTCATTTAAATACAATAAGAATAATTGCAATTCTTTTTACAATTTAGAATCCTCCCCCCAACCTCTGAATCCCTTTCAAGAGACATTACTCCCCTCAATCTCCCTTGTAGGAGACTGCAAATACAGATTATGTTAGTGTCTTCCTCTAAATAGGTTACACACCTTCAGTCACTTTTTATGTGTTCCTTCTGTATGTACTCATTTATTTAAAGGTATTATCATCATCAAATTTATTATATAAATAATGACAATAATCAACTAAGGTGATTTTAATAAGAATTTATTGACTTTAAAAAAATAAATATATCAATAGTAATACAACTCATTTTTATTATGATATGTAAAACTAAAGCAAACAATTTATTTTTCTTTTTATTTTTCTTTTCGATTCTAACTCATTTCGATTTCAATCTATTTTAATTTGATTATCGATTAGTAAATGAACTATAAATATATTAGTTAGTAAAAAACTCTATTTATTATATTTATGTATTAGGAACCTTGTGTTATTTCACTAGGTGCACAACATGACAAGCATATTTGTTGTGCCAAAATTTCTTTTTATTTATATAAAATATTAGGTTTAATTAGTCAAAATCTTTTTTTATTTTTTTCCCATTGGTAAAATACTATTATATTATCCTTATGAAATGGATTGTGCACTATGAGCGTTAAGTTAAATAAATCAATTGTTGTAACATTTTGTAAACAGATCCCCCACCCCCGTACATGGCTGAAATTCTCTTATATTTTCTGTCACATTTAGTACGAAAGCATTACTTATAAATAGAGCAGAATTCTTATTTGGCAAAAATAAAATTAATCAGTAGAGTGATCAACTGGTCATTGTTTTAAGTAGGAAAAAAAAAAGTTAAGAAACCTATTGTAAATAAATGGAAATGATCACTGCACCACCTTTATTTTGCCTTATGTTCATCCAACCAATACAAAATTCTAACATATACTTTGCACCACCTTTCTTTTCACATTTGTATCAACTAGGCACTTTTGCATTAACACTATTAAATAATTTTAATAAAATGACAATTTTACCCCTAAATAAATTAAAAGATCATTTTATTTTATATAAAAAATAAAAATATATATATAATGATAAAAATATCCCTAAATTTAATAAAAATAAATCTCAAAATTAGAATTTTTATTTTTAATAAAAATTATTTTAATATAAAATTATAATTATAAAAATAATTGCAAAATTTTGGAATTTAATAAAAATCCCCTAAATTATTAAAATTTTAGGATTTATTCTTTTAAGAAATAAATTCAGTTATTTTAATAAAACTTAACAAAATTATAATTTTTAATAAATAAATTCATTTATTTTTATTAAAATTTTGCAAAATTATAATATTTAATAAAATAATTATTAAAATTTTGTAAAATCTAAATTTAGTAAAAATCAGTTGAGCACCTCTATTTGAAATTTATTTTTTATTAAATTTAGAGATATTTTTATGATTACCATTTTTAATTTTAAAACTTTTTATAAGATAAAATAGTCTTTTAATTTATTTAAGGGTAAAATTATCATTTTATTAAAATTATTTAATAATGTTAATGCAAAAGTGGCTAATTGATACAAATGTGAAAAGAAAGATGATACAAAATATATATTAAAATTTTATAGTGATTAAATAAATATAAGATAAAATAAAAATGATACAATAATTTTTCGTAAATAAATTCAGAAAGTAATCTTTCAGCCCAATTGACTACTCCTACCACTCAACTAGGCGCCTTAAGTCCTCAAACCCAAAGGAAGTCTTATGGTATTGTAGCTTTTACGGACGGTGACGAGTGCCAACAAACAAAGATAATAAACTACCGCGTTACTAATTATAAAGTCGGCAGATTACTTTTCCAAGCTGACACCTAAGTTGTATTGTTGTCGGCTACATGATTATTAACAAGCTCGCATCCTTCAAAAACCCGTCCAAACTGGACTTCAGCCGGACCTATACTTTCCATTAGTTTTAAAATAAATTTTTTAATAACGTAAAAAAGTGTAATTAAAAATAATTATTCATAATTGAAACAAATATTTAACAAAGTAAAAAAGTCTGCGTTAAAACTATCATTACATAATAAAATAGTGATCTAACACACAAAATATTAACAACACAATATAATATATCACAAATTCTAATAAAAAAAATAAAGTCTAGTATTTTCAGTTTTTTTTTTTAATTTGATTTATTTTTTATTGATAAATTAACCGCCTTCAACCTAGTGTATTTATTTTATTCAGCTCATATCGGCCGGACTTCTGGGCAACAGGCCTGGACCAACCAAAATTTTTGCCAACCCTGGAATCAAGAGCCTTCATAACAAACCGGACTTCATCAAAATACAAACTCCGTTACTAATCAAGTGTCTTCATTAGAGACGATACACAGACTTGCCTTGCAACGGACCCATGCAGGTACCTCATTAACAGCACTCCATATAACATAAACACTATTATCAACACCACCACCACCATCTTTGACTCACATTCTATGACGACTAGAGCTACAGAAGGGGAGAAATCAAGACAGTTCGTGTTGACTCAATTGCTATCATGCTTAGTTTTGTGGAGGTATCATGCCTTGCTATCAATGACCATTGGTGCTGGCTCCTGCTTTGCCATAGAACTCTGCATTTGCACCACAAACAAAAAGAAAAAGACCACATTCAACCAATCAGAAATGTTCATTTAGAAGGTAACATCAAAACCCCCAAAAAAGTAGAACCAATTGATATTCGTATGTTTGTCAACTTACAGCTGACTTTGCTTGCTCCAACTTGTTCATCTTCGCAAAAATGTTGCCATAGAACTGCGCATCTTTCTTATTGTATTCTCTCACTTTCTCTTTCAACAACTTGTACTCCATTCTCACACCCCTAGCACCAATAAAACAAATTCATGTAAATACACTATCAAAGAGAATAAAAATTTCATCGTATGAAAAAGGAATATGTACCAGCCGGCTTCCAAACTGCAGCACAACACAAAAACTACACATTTTCCAGAAATCAATTCAGTTCTGCACAATTTTTGTCTAACTAGCATGCATAAGCACCTTGCCCCACAGACACTAGTTTGATCATTGGTCTGTTTACGACCTGTTTACCTTTACAAAGCATAATCAAGGTAACCATCACTCCATAAAACTTAAATAGTGTGCCTCCAAGAAACTCCACTATTTGGCTGCAGGTGCAAACTCTAAATGAAGACACTAAGGACATGACCCTTCACATGTACAAATTTCCTTTTCCATGTATTTTGTGGGGAGCAATCACCTAAATGCAGCACTACTAAAATATATGGCAAGGGCATCAAGGACATGAATCTTCCCGTGCACAAATTTTCCTGCATAATCCTACATTTGACAGTCTCAACTTATTCGCTCCAACAGTTCTAACCAATTAGACTATCCCAGATGGGATAACTGTATCGATACTTTTATCCATAAATAAGGAAAACTTCAGGTTTTTTTACTTTTCATATTTTTTTTTTTCCCAATTTTCATGTTTCTGTTAAACGACATATGAAGAAGCACATCCATCACCATCAGATAACAAAAAACTCAAAATAAGTTGAGAAAAATCAATTCCACACATGTAACACACAAATGCAGCAACCTAATATTGAAGGTATTTCTCTAATCTTTACTTTATCAAAAATGAGAAAAGAGATGGACACAATGTTATTTTATCCAACACCACCACAAGCAGTGAACAACATACCTATTGTCTGGATCAATTTCAAGTGCCTTTTTGATATCCAGCTCTGCCAAGTCAAGATCAACAAGTTGAATATAGGCTTGCACCCTCCTATATAGTGCCTTCACATTCTTACTGTCAAGTTCCAGCACCTTACTACACAATTTTTCAGCCTGCTTGTACTCTTTAAGTTTCAGCTTGCAAGCAGCATTGCTCAGATTACACGTAATTTTCAGAACCTTAGCCTGCTGCTTCTCCTCATTGCTGAAAGAAGAATCATACCCTCTATAATTCACTGCCTGACATCAGGAGAAAATTCTCTTCAGTAATCAAATGAGAAAAGCACAAAAATAAAACAAATGTGCGTGAGCATAAATGTTTCCACACTAATATACCTTCTCATATCTCTTCGAGGCTCTTTCATATTTACCAGCCTTGAACAACACATTTCCTTCCTCTTTCTTCTTTCCAGCTGCTTGAATTTTCTCCTGAGTATTCATGTCCCAAGATTCTTTCTCCTGCAGCAATGATGTTATAATCTGTCCTCAAATGGAGAAACACATTCAAAAGGTAAAAACAGATTACCACAAGCTAACCTTGATGAAAGAAACCAGCTCAACTTCATAGAATAAAGTTGAATTTGCAGGAACAGCTAATTCTTTCTCAGAACTACATGAGCCAAATGCATACTCTGGCTCAATGGTAACAAGGGCGACCTCCCCTTTCTTCATAGTCTTAACAGCTCTGTCAAGCCCATCAATTACTTGTTCTGCACACAAATGACATAAATAACATCAGGCAAGAACCACCAGACTAGGGTTATCTTCTTCCGAGAGAACGCATTCAACTTTACCCTCATCTATTTTAAACTCAAACAATGGCGCTTCGTCGTGACCCTTCTTCACGAACACAGTCCCATCATGCAACTTCCCAATTAATTTCACTGCAAAAGAATAGGATCAATGACAAAACTTGAGCTTTACAGGTATTACAAAATTAAGTAAATGAGAACACGAAGCTCCGAAGTCTTATTACCTTGAACCACTGCACCATCATTTGGTTTTCATATCCATCTCCCTCCTCCAAAATCTTTTTCAAGACCTTCTTATCCTTGGTAATGTCTGAAACAGTTTTCCAGGAGGCCAACTCAGGAGTTATATGAAGGTTTGCATTCGAGGGCACTGCATCTTCATCACCTGTTGCCGGCCTGCCATTCTTCCCAAATGCATCTACAAGAAACAAAAGTTAATATTGCTTCAAATTGTAGCACAAAATGACAAGTATTGAAGAATCAAACTCACATTGTGGTTTCACAGTCAATAGCACCTTCTCCCCCTTTTTCATTGTTTTGACAGCTTTGGCCAAGGCAGCACAGAAATATCCTGCAAGGAAAGCAGAGACAATATTAAATTAGGAACTTCTTCAACAATGCTTTTATGACAAAGGATCCAATGGACTATCAAATAAAAGACATATACCATCTCCAACAGTAAATTCGACTCCATCAGATTTTGAAATAAGTGTTCCATCTTCCAGACGAGCTTCATACTTGACTGAGCAGAAACAGAAACAATAACATGTTAAAAGAGCTAATAATCACTTTCCTCAAGTCTACAGTGCTGAATGAAGGAAAGTAATAGATCGATGATTACCAAATACTTCATCCAGGTCTTTCGGGTTCTCCCATTTCTCCCCTTCCACAAGTATTTTCTTAAATCCTTGCATATATCCTTGACACTTATCCAAGCTAACAACTCCACATCAAACTGAAGCGTTGCATTTGGAGGAATAGTTGGAGGGGATCCAGACTCTCCATAAGCCAGCTCAGGAGGTATGGTGAAAACAGCATTCTCACCCTTCTTCATGGTTTTAATACCCTCATCCCATCCCTTGATCACTTGTCCTGTAATTGTGGTTAATTGTGTTTAAAAAAACAGCCCTATCCTGCCTGACTTAACATTAACAAGACCAATAAATAGAACAAAGCATACAAATAAATTTTTTAGCCATGCATAAAAAAGTTTTTCTCACTGGTAGTAGGGTCTCTGCCTGCTTTGATTGACAAGTTGCAATAATCAAAACAACAAAGTTGTAATATTTATAATACAGTTTGCAAAATATTTTTTTAACTTCTCATGCATTTTACAACCATTTTGATATTCTAACACTCCCATAAGATTATTGAATTCATAAGGAGATGATAAGAGAATTCAGATAATGTATCAGTCATACAAAATAGACAAGCTTCATTAAACAATGAGTAGATAAGGATGATGATGCATTGTCTAATGATATAATTTGCTACCTAACAAAGAAATTTGGTCCTATTTCTTCTCTAGCATGCTCTATTTCTTCATGAAATGCATAAAAACCTTCAATACGTGGATTTGGGCAATTGATTATCTATTTTATCAAGTACATATGACCAACGTTTATAAATGTCGGCCTGTCTACCTCTAATTACTACATAAAATGAAATACCTTCTTTCCTTTTTCAAAGAGTTTTCCAACTTTTTGCTTATTATTTCTAAACCTTGTCAATTTTTTCCTGTGAAATTTTCTACTACCGTATTTATAAGGTTGTTTATAAAATTTATTCTTTCCATATTTCTTATTCTTTCTAGATCTAGGCTCATTATATTTTTCTAAATTGATGTTTAATTTAGTTTCTATGCTTTCCCTCCAGAAGCCGAAGTAAATAGAGCCGGCAGTGACTGATTAAATATAAATGTAGAATTTCTATTCAAAAGAGAAACACTTCAAATTTAAGTAACAATAAGACATAGGAGCTAATAAATGTGTTACTTCCAGTCGATCATGTTATCTTCGTTCATTAATAAGCCAAGAGGTACAGGAGAAGGCATTATGGTGATATTCCAAACTTTTCTGCAAAAGATGATACCTTAAGACAACACACTATTTTTGGTCAAAAGCATCTCATCATGGAAAATCTGTTCCTTTATTCATTCCAATTAAAAGTAGACAACTCCAAGAAACATGTAGAATACTTGAATAAAATCATTAGCTGCAATTATATAAACCCAACCTCACAATTAATACATCAATATGGAGATTCAAGCACGAAAATTACATTGGCCAACCTTGAACTTGAAAGGTGTTTCGCGATCTCGGCTAGAGTCAAACTTGGTTCCATCAAGCAAAGTCCCAGTATAATGAACTGCCGAAACCAAAGCCAGAAACCCATTAACACTAAATACTCAATGAACACACATTGCAATGCAAAACAGAAACAAACACTAAATATTTAATGAAAAAGCAAAGCGTAGGATATGAGATAATCGTAACTTCAACATCATCGCCAGAAGCGGGAGTCTCCCACCCTTCACCTTCCTTGAGGAGCTTCTTCTTGAGCCCATTCTTGCCAATCTCCTTCTCCTCACCCACCTTCAGAATTGGGCTCACTGGGTCGTCATCTTCTGGAACGTCCATGTCCATGTCCAACCCCTCCTCCATGTTGCTTGTAGTTGGGAACTCAAAGTCATCATCCATGGCAACACAACTAGATGAGCTTGAAACTTATAGAAAAAAGATGCAATGAAAAGATCACTTGCTTTCTGATTCTGCTACTGCGAGTTTGCGGCAACCTGCATTGCTTTGTAGGTACAATGGAGCATTTTATAAGAGAGACTGAGAGAGAGATTGACGAAGATGAGTTTTGGTTGAGGGTCTAGAGAGTTCTGAAATTTGAAACAAACGGCTAAAGCTACAATGCCGGGCATTGAGGGCCGGCATCGTGCCGGCTTGTAAACGCAGCCGTTGGATTCAAGTCAAATGAATCCAACGGCTGAGATTGAAAAGAAATAAAAAAGAGAAAAAAAATTGTTAACTTGTTAAACCGGTTCCCAAAGCTTGCAAAACAAAATTTTGCTTTTTGAGGGTTTCACCCAGGCCATTCCCAATCTGTCACACCTCTCTTTAAAATCACAAATTTCTCTCTTCTATTTGTTTAGTAATCACACAAGATCGAAGGCACCATCTCGTTCAAAGCAAATAACAAGTAGAATCCATGAAGCGGTGGCTGTCATCCTGAGGTGTTGAAGATGAACACAAGTTCCTCTCTTTCCTTTTCATTTTGTGAGTTAACGGCAAGATGACAGACAACTTTCCTTCTTGTCCACGTTTTGAAGGCTATGAGACAGATTCACAGTAAGCAAGCTCTTGCTTTTTGCCCCTTGCCATCTATTCATGCTTGGCACACTAAGAGAGGAAGGCAGGAGAATCTTTTGATGAAAAATTGATGTTGAAGAGATGATTAATGGCTTGGAAGCATGAATTTGGGAAGAAAATCCTCAATCCTGATATGATTGATGTACTATAATTCAAGCATGAAATTGAAGAAAGATATTTAGAAGGGGATGCAATGTTCCCATGATTTTGCGTAGTTTCAATGGCATTAGTTGGTAAAAATTCAATGGCATTTTTTAATTTATTTCTATTTTGTGGTTGATTTTTTGAGGTTTAGTTTTTAAGTTGTATTTTTCTATGGGTACCCTAAATTTTTCTTGTTTGGTTTTAGGTGTTGTTTGCTTGTTTTGAGCTCTACACTCTTTGGTAGGAATACTAAAGATGAGCGCTCAAAAATTTGCTAAGAACTTACCCATTGTTCTGGGTCCGGCCTTGATACTACATTTACGTGTGGTCTATTTTAGGATTTAAAATATAGCATACAGTTATAAAATGGAGTCCACAGAAGGCAGAAGGGGAGGACCTGGTCAGAAAGCGTGGATACACTTTTTGTAAGTATAAAATTATTGCTTTGAATAAAGTTCTTATTATAACTATCTATTTTGTTGATGTAATTAGTTGAACTAAAATGTTGTGTACAGTAAGCATGAAGCAGAAAAGGTGAGGCAAGAAGGGATCAAAAAAGTTTGTAGGGCGACAATTGTTGAAAAATGGAAGAAATTAACGAATGAGGAGAAGTGTCGATTTGGTACGATGCATGAGGACCCAAGTTCAAATGTTGGTGAAATGAGTATTGAAAAAACAGATGAAGAACAAAAACTTGGGGATAAGCATAGCCAACGTAATTTATCTCGTTGTCGTGTCAGTGCATTCACTAAGGTCATTCCCACACTGTCGGCCGACCAACAAGCTGCAATTAGAGAAATTGGCTTCGGAAGCATGCTAGAATTACGATGTGGTCGCCTGAGACAAGACTTCTGTGAAACACTTGTCCAACAATGTGATACAAAGAGGCACTGTATAGTTTTGCACGGGAGAGAGTTTTGTTTAAACCCTACAACCTTCAGCATCGTAATGGGGATCAAAGATGGAGGGGAACCAGTAAACATCCGAGAAGAAGCGGGTGATATAATTGAACTGCGTGCCAAGTATAGAACGGGTGGAAGAGGAATTGAAATAGCCGCAGTTAGTGAAAGATTAATAGCTAGTGAGAGTAATGATGATGACTTTAAGATCATGTTTTGTTTGTTTCTTCTAGGAACTGTATTGTGTCCCACAAGTGCCAGCTACATCAATCTGATGTATCTGCATTCCCTAAAAGATGTGCAGTTAATTAAGAAAAAGAATTGGGATACATGGTGTTTCAACTTTCTGTGGGAGGGCATAGCGAAGTATAAAGATCATCAAGTGAAGTCAGTTAGTGGTTGTGTTGTGTTTTTAGAGGTATATTTAAGAAATCTTAGATGTCATAATTAATTTGCCAAATACGAAAAATAAAATAACGTTGTAATTGTGTTTTGAATGAACAGTTGTTCTACTTTAGTGCTGTTTTGTATGATCGGTGTACCATGGACAGAACAGTTTGCTTTGTTAGTGTATGGACCAAGGAAGTGATTCGGCGCTTATTGAATTGGCGGAAAAAGTTTGGGGACATGACAAGTACTGAGGTTTGTTTTATTTTTTGTCTAGTTCACACATGTATTTAATTTTGTTTACGGTTAATTGAATATATTTTGATTGTCATTATGTATGATTGTTGTGCATATTTATTTTAGGTTCCAATGCGTGAATCAAATTTTCTGCAGCTCGAAAGAAATTTCCCTCATTTTGAACAAACCAAAGATGCTGGGCCGAGCACTGTTAATATGGAGGAAGTTTTTAGGGTACTAACACAGTGTGTCCACAGAATTGAAGACAAAATGGATTCGTTCAATGTGAGAATAGAAATGGTTGAGAAGTCTTTGGAGGAATTGAGATCAAAGTCTCCGGTTGGTGCACCATCAAAACAACGATCTGATCAAAGTCTCCCGCCGTCTCCGAGCTTGAAAATAGTAGAACCAACATGTCCAGTCAGAAAAACCGAGCCAACTACTGATGGAAAAAACAAAATGGTAATGGATAGCGACGAGGACTCTGTGGATTGCAGATTGAACCTGAGCCTCGACAAAATAATGGGCTGGATGGGGACAAGAGAAGGAATAAGTGAATTTCGCAAAGATCCTACCCACTTTGTCCATATTCCACCACCTAATCTCCGAGATAAGGTACAATTTTATAACGTCGTTTTCTTAAAATTATTTCGATGATAACTCACTTATGAAGTAACTTACATATAAATTTATTTTTTATAAAGGATATAGATGAACCAGTTCAACTTAAGCAAGAACCTCAAACACCTACTAGTGTCAGTGTCCTGCCAACGCGACCAAGTAGGAATCGTAGGCCAGGCCGATATCAACTTTCACCGTACGATCAAGTGTCCAGGGGAGTAAATCCCAAGTATAAAGCTGGTCCATTTCAAGTCAATGATCCAGTTACGGTGGAAGAATCGAAGCTTATTCAATATGCTTTTAACAAAGAGGCTGACGGAAGGTAAAATTCAGAAGTCTGAAATTAATTTTCTGTATATAATTGTTATGCTATACGACTAAAAAATTACCGTGTTTTGCCTTTAGTGAAATCATTGTTTCTAATTATGGCGAAATTCTTAATCGGTATTCTTTATTGACTCTTTTGCTGGGGGCTTATCTATGTGGCGAGGTATTAGGTTTCAAAATTTGGTGATGTCACAATATATGTTTATCGTTTATTATATGTTATTATATATCTCAATAAATGTGATCACTCTTAGGTGATTTCTATGAAAGCGCATCACCTCACCCTAGTTCAGCAGGTGGTGGAGAAAGATGTGTCAATGAACTGGTATTTACCAACAAGATATTCTGTGAGTCTCGCAGGTACTTGTTGCATTGTTATTTGGTTTCTTTATTGACAACTTCCTTATGCAACGTTGTCTTTATTATGCGTAGCAAGCAGTTCTAATGGTCGGAGATGAGGTGGATTGTTTTGCCAGAGCAGCTAAATGTGGAAAGAATTTTATGCAACAGGTGCATAGGTGTCAAAAGGTTAGTTTGTTAACCTTTAACTTATTTCAGTTTCTAGTAGTGTGCTTGGTGTATGACATTGACAATTGAAATGTCAAATTTATGTGCCAATAAACGATGAATCATCTCATTGGTACCTACTGATCGTGAATGTTAGAAATACAAGTGCAAAAATATGGGATCTTCTTCCAGATCCCCGCAGTAATAGAAGACGGCACGATCAAGCCATGCGCATTGTATCTTAATCATGTTCTTTTTTTTGTTATCAATTTACTTTGTATCAGTTATGTATATTGTGTTATATTCAAATCCATAATATTGTCTAGTTTTTTACATTGCCGACAGCAACATTCTCTGGATTGGATTCTGCAGCCCGAATTGCCAAGCAATATGCAACACGTTAAGTTTCAAGATTTTCCAATCAACACGGGCATTGGAGTTCCAAAGCAAAGGAATGGATATGATTGTGGGGTTTATGTGATAAACTATATGGACAGCTCAGAATTTCTTCCGAAGAAATCATCAACTTTGGTACGACTATACCAAACTTGTTTAATTGTTGAACTCCAAATTTTGTTAACTTTGTAATTATATGAAAACTATTAATTATATGAAAGTAATATCAGTTTCCTTTCAAATTGACCAGTACACATCTGAGGATACACAGGGTAGGCTAGCCATTCAACTAATTAATTCTGCATTGAATCAAAATCGAGATAAATTGCTGGAACTAAGCAATGCACAGTTTGCGATTCATGCTGTAATGGTGAACCCGATATCCTCTCAAGTGCAAAAGCCATTTCACCAACAAAGCGGCAACATTCGTAAGAAGAAGAAAGTTAACACAAGAACGCGCGCTTAGATATCGAACCATACTAGGGAATGATTATGCAAGTGATTGCATACTACTTTTTGTTGTAAGTTGTTTGAAACGTGTTGGGAGGTAATACCGTGACTTTTTTTGTCTTCTTGCTTACGATGGTTGCAAAATCAATTTTAATGGAGAATTATCATTAAATTTACGACATGGTTATGTATTCTCGGCCGAAACATTATTTAACTATAATGAACATATGCATGTTAACAGTGTTCACATCTCATCATTTGATATTAAACTGGTTGTCATGTTGGTACATGATAGTGGAATTCAAATAGTAATACATATTGACTCATTTTAATGGCACTGTTTAATGAGGCCACCAATAAAAAACATTAGAAAATTGGTTGCTTGCATGACCCAACAATGTTGGATTGACACCAGCAAAGGCTCTAGGATCCTGGGTGCTTGATGAATCGAATGCGGCAAAACAGTTTCCATTGACTCTAAAATCAATACCATGAAAGTTATTTGCAATGAAATATCCAACAATGCAATAATTAAACACATGATAAAGAACTTGGGACATACCTTAGTTGGGTGCTATCATTCCCTTGAATAGAACAAGTTCGTACTGTATGCCCAACCTGACGACATTTTTCACACTTTCTAGAGCTTTCTGCTACACATTTTCCTTTAGACATAGTGTCCTTGGTTTTTACAACTGCAGGATTATGAAGTTTTGTTCCCATCCGCAATTTTTTATTTGGGAGACCGTCTTGTTCAGCTTGTTGTTCATAACTTAATGTTAGCCGATTGATTTCTACCAACGTATTTTCGTAGGCTTCAACGTTTTTACTGCATTGTAGCACATTTTATTGCAGGCTGTAGACAATGCACTAAATCTAGCCACCTCTGAATCATCGGTGTCAACTTCTGGTTTTGTGGTCCTGCAAGTATTGTGCTCCTTAGCTTTTTTGTCCATCTACGAAGAACCTTATTGTCAGGAATCTTTTCAATTTGTTCCACTTTCAAGACATGAAACATATGCCTACAAGGAAGGCCAACAGACTCCATCATTTGACAAGAACACTGTATGTGGTTTTCTTGTACAATGTGGATGACATTCCAATATGTTGTAGGTGTCCCAAATTCAGTCACTGTGTACAATGCAACATCGACAGCTTTGACAGTTTTTACTTCGATGACCGCTCCTTCTCGCAGCATCTCATCTCTAACCTTCAAAAAAACTCTCAATAGGAACAATTGTGCAGCATGTTTTTCCAAGCTCTGTAAGTGCGTTCTTAAGACAGGAGTACTGCATTTGGTTTTGAACTCATCGGATGTTTCTGTGGTACGAATATTGCGGAGAGCACGATCGATTTGTCGCACAAACTCATACAATTTTAGTTTATGTTGGACAAATCAGCTAAGATATGCATTCATACTTTCACAGCGTTGAGTGCTTCGCATACCAGCAAAGAATGTTCCTCTAAGATAAGCTTCCGCCCAGTTGCACCGCTTCGAATACATTTTCTGTACCCATGCATGATGTTCAAGTGCGAATTCAGCCACTACAGCTGACCATTGGGTTTCAAATTTAGCTACCGTCATAGTTGTCAACATCAAATCACGAAATTTTCTCGTAAAGTCTTCGTTCTTCAAATTAGCATGCGCATTGCGCTCGAGATGCCAACAACAAAGACGATGGATGCACCCGGTAAACACTGTCTTTATTGCCTTCGACATTGCCTTGTCACCATCAGTAATTACAGACACGGGCTTTCTGTTGCCCATAGTGGATAGGAAAGTTTGCAGCAGCCACGTGTATAAATCAATTGTCTCATCTGCGAGCAAAGCAAAACCGAAGACCGTTATTCTGAAGTGATGGCTTGTTCCGACAAGTGTTACGAGGGGTTTATAATATGCATTAGTCTTATACGTTGCATCGAATGCCAACACATCACCAAAACACTGATAGTTATAACGAGCTACACAATCAGCCCAAAACAAATTTCTTAGTCTATTTTCATCATCTAGTGTGTACTCAAAGCAAAGCCCATGGTCATGTTCAGATTTTGCCGCAGAGTATGCTATAGTTGTGTCTGAGTCAGAATCTCCAACCTCGGCTTTCATCTCTTACCCCTTCGAAATGACAAACCCAACGTCGAATTGTGATTCGCCCAGACTTTTTTCTGCGACGCATATCATCTTTCCTAACACCAAAACCAATCATTCGGGCATAATTGTTATACCACAGTTGTGCATCCTCTACTGAGTCGAAATGTCTGCCAAGTACATGCAACGCCTGTAAACCAACCTCTGGAACAATGAATATTCTTAGGTTGCTGGAACTATGTGGGCTACTCATATTTAACCCATGTTCAACCAAAACTTTGTTAATAACTTAATTCACACCCTTTATCTTAATAATTTAATATAATAATAAATATGAAACCATCTATGGGAGCACATATCTACTACTTAAATTACAGCACATACCTTTGTTGGAGAGAAACTTGACTTATGAAAAGTTGGAAACTAGGCACATGAGATGTTCAACAGGATTTTAGAACATAGCATTTGGGAGTATGTTTTGGAGTGACTGTAATTTTTGTGAATAAGTCTTGTACATGAGCCTTAGGATAATCCTTCATTAATGGAGGAAATGTGAGTTTTGTTGGAACATATTTATTGCAAACCTAACCAACCACTCGACCAACCGGTTATGAAAACCGGATGACCGGAAACGACGGACATGGTTGCTGTTAACAACCGGATAACCGGATTGCACAACTGGTAATCCGGATTCGAGGGAGATAGCTTTCAGATTGAAAGGCCTTACTGGACGAAACTGGATAACCGGTTGTGCAATCCGGTTATCCGATTTGGAGGGACAAGCTTGCTGTCCACAACCGGATAACCGGATTGTAAAAACCGGTTATCCGGTTTCGAAGGACATGCTTACTGTCCACAACCGGATTTTCGGTTAAGCGCATCTGGCAAACCGATTCTCTTATGTTTTAAGCTTCTGGTCACAACCGGCTAGCCGGTTAGTGAAAACCGGAAAGCCGGTTTCGCAGACTATTTGAATTGTTCATCATTCTTCTTCATTCGGTATTCCGGTTCCTATTCCCTCTCTAAAAACCAATTCCTCTCTCATTTTTCACTCCAAAATCCACCATTTCTGCTCGGTTTTGATTCAATCCAGTCCATAAATCCTAATCCCCATGTGTTCTTATGCCTAAAATCACAATCAAAACTCGTTTTCAACATCTCAATCTCTAGATCGGAATCTCAACCTAGGGTTTAACCGCTAATTTTCTCTCTCTAAAATTCTTCTCCTCAAGTCGTTCTTTGATCAAATTGTTTCTCACAAACACTTTCAATCTTCATCATCTTCATTCTCTTAATCGTTTTTAACTCCAAATCGACCAAAATCAAAATGTCAAGCTCACGACCGGTTCGAAGAAAAAGCAAGGAGTCGGTTCAACAAACCGACCGGCCACGGGAAGCAAAGGGCACCACCAATCAATCCCATTTCGAGTCCACACATTTTCAGAAACAGAAACATCTCGCCAAACGTTTTCACCAATAATTCATGACTCGTGAGGTACTCCTAACTTTTTTTATTTTACCGAAATGTTTAAAACATCTTAGTATTAGCAATAGTACCTTATTGCAATTGTTGGAAAATGTTGGTTGGCTTAATGCCCTTGTTGTTGAGGAAAGTGTATATCCCGACTTGGTGAAAGTATTTTACTCGAATATGGATTGTTCCGCGGAGAAAGAGAATCGAGTAATCACCACAGTTGGAGGAGTTTTGATTGAATTTGATGATTCGAATTTGAACTCCATCCTAGGATCTTCCGATGATGGCCTAGCCATTTTTTCTCCTAGAAACGCTCCTGATATTGATGACTATGTGTATATAGATGTTGTTAAGAATATATGTCGTCGTGTCAACCTTTCCGATGAAGATTGTACTGTTCATTTTCGCACCCAATGTCTTTGTCTTCAAACCCGGATTTTACTCCATTTTATTCAAAGTATTGTCCTTCCTAGATCCGGCCATTTGGATGAAGTCTCTCATATGGATTTCACCTTGCTTGACTGTATTCATAGACATCGTCCAGTCGACTTAGGATATACCATTGTCCGAAACATGCTCAGCATACCTAAGTTGATTACCCGCTCCCTTCCTTATGGTAACTTCATTACCCGAATCTTGAAATTTTTTGAAGTACCTATTAAAGAACCGTCGTGTAGACCGTCTAAGGGTATCGGGGAAGAGGCTATTCTCAGCTTAGGCTTTGAGTGGAAGAATGGCACTTGGGTCAAATACACTGAGAACAAGCTTACCTTTCTGACTCCAAGTGATGATCGGCCACTTAATGCTGTGGTTCCAGCCGATCAGCTACCCATTTTCTCACTCTCATTTCCAGGGCAGCGTAGACGTCGAGATCATCCTGTGATTGCTCCAGCTCCCGGTGTCTTTGCATCCGCTTCATCACCTCCACAACCTCCTCCCTCTGCGGAGGTTACTCTTCAGCAGCTTATGGATGAGGTGCGGACACTCTCGGTGCGGCAGACTGAGTTTCAGCAATAGCTGCAGCAGCTCATTCATGGACAGCGTCTTCTCTTCGAGCACTTCGGCATTCTTTATCCGTATCCACCTCCATCACCTCCATCCTCACCACCTCGATAGTCTCCTATGGTTGTATTTGGACACACCTAAATTTCATTTCTTGCATTATGTTCTTTTATCTTCAACTATATGGATGGTTATTATGCTTTTGGATTATGTATTTGTTTTGGATGATTATGTATTTGTGGATATTTTTTATTATGGATGATTATGGATTATATGGATTTCCTTGTACTTATGGATATTTTTGGACTAATGTGCTTGTATTGCTTTGAAGGGGGAGAATTATTTAATATGTGTTATAAAAAGTGTTATAAAAATTCAGATTTGGACCTATTTGAAACTATTTAAATATTTTGGGTCATTCTATAATTTCACATAGTTTGGGTGAAATCATAATTTCATAAAGTTTTGGGACTAACAAAGCAATATTTAGAAATTCTGAAATTGGATTATATGGATGGTTATTATGCTTTTGGATTATGTATTTGTTTTGGATGATTATGTATTTGTGGATATTTTTTATTATGGATGATTATGGATTATATGGATTTCCTTGTACTTATGAATATTTTTGGACTTATGTGCTTGTATTGCTTTGAAGGGGGAGAATTATTTAATATGTGTTATAAAAAGTGTTATAAAAATTCAGATTTGGACCTATTTGAAACTATTTAAATATTTTGGGTCATTCTATAATTTCACATAGTTTGGGTGAAACCATAATTTCAGAAAGTTTTGGGACTAACAAAGCAATATTTAGAAATTCTGAAATTGGACCTATTTGTAAACTTTCATAACGTAATGGGCCATAATACCATTTTATAAAGTTTTGGAGTCAAATTGTAAAATTGAAAAATATTTCACTATAGGAAGCGGCTAACCGGATATGAAAATCCGGCAAGCCGAATTTGGCCAGAATGTATTCGAATCGAAAGCGGCTAACCGGATCCTAACAAACGGCAATCCGGTTGTTGTGCAGCAAGCTTCTGACCATAAGCGGCACTCCGGATTTGACAAACCGTAATACTGGATGTTCAGAATTTCAAAATATGCAATTTATAACGTTACGTTCGCAACTTCAACGTCAAACATTAAACGGACGAGAATATTCCGGAATATTCTTTATTTTGGATTTATTCAACACATGCAACATCTTACGTCAAACATGTAACTGTGACGTCCGACATGCAACAACTGTCGTTAAACATGTAACTTACAACACTTCACGCAAAATATGCGACTTATCACGTAAAGTTCGCAACTTCAACGTCAAACATGAAACGGACGAGAATATTCTGGAATATTCTTTATTTTGGCGTTATTCAACACATGCAACATCTTACGTCAAACATGCAATCGTGACGTCCGACATGCAACAATTGTCGTTAAACACGCAACTTGCAACACTTTACGCAAAATATGCGACTTATCACGTAAAGTTCGCAACTTCTACGTCAAACATGAAACGGACGAGAATATTCCGGAATATTCTTTATTTTGGCTTTATTCAACACATGCAACATCTTACGTCAAACATGTAACTGTGACGTCCGACATGCAACAACTGTCGTTAAACATGCAACTTGCAACACTTCACGCAAAATATGCGATCTATCACGTAAAGTTCGCAACTTCAACGTCAAACATAAAATGGACGAGAATATTCCGGAATATTCTTTATTTTGGCTTTATTCAACACATGCAACATCTTACGTCAAACATGCAACCGTGACGTTCGACATGCAACAACTGTCGTTAAACATGAAACTTGCAACACTTCACGCAAAATATGCGACCTATCACGTAAAGTTCGCAACTTCTACGTCAAACATGAAACAGACGAGAATATTCCGGAATATTCTTTATTTTGGCTTTATTCAACACATGGAACATCTTACGTCAAACATGAAATCCTACCGTCAAATCTACAACAACTGACGTTAAACATGCAACTTGCAACATTTCACGCAAAATATGCGACTTATCACGTAAAGTTCGCAACTTCGACGTCAACCATGAAACAGACGAGAATATTCTAGAATATTCTTTATTTTGGCTTTATTCAACACATGCAACATCTAACGTCAAACATGCAATCATGACGTCCGACATGCAACAACTGTCGTTAAACGTGCAACTTGCTACACTTCACGCAAAATATGCGACTTATCACGTAAAGTTCGTAACTTCGACGTTAAATATGAAACAGACGAGAATATTCTGGAATATTCTTTATTTTGGCGTTATTCAACACATGCAACATCTTACGTCAAACATGCAATCGTGACGTCCGACATGCAACAATTGTCGTTAAACACGCAACTTGCAACACTTCACGCAAAATATGCGACTTATCACGTAAAGTTCGCAACTTCTACGTTAAACATGAAACGGACGAGAATATTCTGGAATATTCTTTATTTTGGCTTTATTCAACACATGCAACATCTTACGTCAAACATGTAACTGTGACGTCCGACATGCAACAATTGTCGTTAAACATGCAACTTGCAACACTTCACGCAAAATATGCGACCTATCACGTAAAGTTCGCAAATTCAACGTCAAACATGAAACGGACGAGACTATTCCGGAATATTCTTTATTTTGGCTTTATTCAACACATGCAACATCTTACGTCAAACATGCAACCGTGAAGTCCGACATGCAACAACTGTCGTTAAACGTGCAACTTGCAACACTTCACGTAAAATATGCGACTTATCACGTAAAGTTCGCAACTTCTACGTCAAACATGAAACAGACGAGAATATTCCGGAATATTCTTTATTTTGGCTTTATTCAACACATGCAACATCTTACGTCAAGCATGCAGCAGTGACGTCCGACATGCAACAACTGTTGTTAAACATGAAACTTGCAACACTTCACGCAAAATATGCGACCTATCACGTAAAGTTCGCAACTTCGACGTCAAACATGAAACGGACGAAAATATTCCGGAATATTCTTTATTTTGGCTTTATTCAACACATGCAACATCTTACGTCAAACATGCAACCGTGACGTCCGACATGCAACAACTGTCGTTAAACACGCAACTTGCAACATATCACGCAAAATATGCGACTTATCACGTAAAGTTCGCAACTTCTACGTCAAACATGAAACGGACGAGAATATTTCAGAATATTCTTTATTTTGGCTTTATTCAACACATGGAACATCTTACGTCAAACATGAAATCCTACCGTCAAATATTCAACAACTGACGTTAAACATGCAACTTGCAACACTTCACGCAAAATATGCGACTTATCACGTAAAGTTCGCAACTTCGACGTCAAACATGAAACGGACGAGAATATTCCGGAATATTCTTTATTTTGGCTTTATTCAACACATGCAACATCTAACGTCAAACATGCAATCATGACGTCCGACATGCAACAACTGTCGTTAAACGTGCAACTTGCAACACTTCACGCAAAATATGCGACTTATCACGTAAAGTTCACAACTTCTACGTCAAACATGAAACAGACGAGAATATTCCGGAATATTCTTTATTTTGGCTTTATTCAACACATGGAACATCTTACGTCAAACATGAAATCCTACCGTCAAATATGCAACAACTGACGTTAAACATGCAACTTGCGACACTTCACGCAAAATATGCGACTTATCACGTAAAGTTCGCAACTTATACGTCAAATATGAAACAGACGAGAATATTCCGGAATATTCTTTATTTTGGCTTTATTCAACACATGCAACATTTTACGTTAAACATGCAATCGAGACGTCAGACATGCAACAACTGACGTTAAACTTGAAATACTATTTTTTTCATTTTCAATTTCTTTATTTTTTGCCATTTTATTTCATTATATTATATTGTATTATAGGGTTTGTATTATATTCTTTAATTTATTTAGCTTTTGCTATTAGTTATATTATAAAAAATTATTTTGACATTTTTTTAATTTTTTAATTTTTATATTGTATTTTTTATATGTTTTTTAAAAAAAATATGGTGCAACCGGTTTGTTAACCGGCTGCACCAAGTCTTTGGCTGCCAAATGGCAGCCAAAGACATCCATGAGAGCCCGGCATGGTGCCGGCTACAATGCCCCCGGCATTGTAGCCAAACCCGAAACAAACGGGTGGTATTCCGTACTCTTTCTATTTCCAGAGAGTTCTAAGGGTGCCAATTGTGCCCGGTACACCTCCATACTTCGAAAATTATCTCAATACCCTAAAATCTGTTTTTGCCAAAATTTTCATCGATACCCTTTAAAAACTGATAGGAAATTACTAAGATATCCTCATTTTAAAACATTTCAACTCAACGGACAGCACCTCTCCCTTCTCTACTGAAGTAAACAAACACTCATCTGTTGTAATTCCCTCCATTATCAAACTCAAACAAACAAACACTGCAATTCCCTCACCGACATCACCTCTACCGAAACAAATATTCATTCTCCATACATGGTAAATCGAACTTCAACACGAGTAAACTAAGCTTGAGAAGGGGAAGCTGCCACAACTGAGAAAGAGAAGCCTAGTTCATCACTACATAATCACCGGCGAGAGCTGATCCTTTACTGCAAAATGATCATAATTTAACTAGTTGAGGTAAGTAATTCTCTATAAATAGTTTTCTTGTTGATATTCAGGGAAAAAAAACAAAAAGTTAGGGTTTATATAGAAAAAATAGATTAATTAGTTGTGGGTCTCTCATTACATGTTCAAAAATAAATTTTTAGTTAGGGGTGGGCAAAATCGGGTTCGGGTCGGGTTCGGGTCAACCCGATCGAGTTTCGGGTTATTCGGGTTAGACAAGAACCAACCCGAACACATCCCGAATGTATGACCCGACCCGAACCATAAATTCGGGTTGTGTTCATGTCAATTCGGGTCAATTCGGGTCAAATTCGAGTTAATTCGGGTCGGGTCAATTCGGGTCAAATTCGGTTAATACAATTTTGAACTCTTTTTTTCCTATTATTGTTGTTTTTATGAAAGGTTTAAAACATTTTTCTTAATTGTAATATCCAATTACCCATTCCCCATAATAAATAATATGATATTATTATTTCTTATTATAAATTAAATCCTTTAATTTCAAGTCCAAGTTAACAATTATTAACAATTATCAATTAATATTATTTCAATTATTAACTATTATTAACAATTATCAATTAATATTATTTCAATTATTAACTATTATTAACAATTATCAATTAATATTATTTCAATTATTAACTATTATTAACAATTATCAATTAATAATATTTCAATTATTAACTATTATTAACAATTATCAATTAATATTATTTCAATTATTAACTATTATTAACAATTATCAATTAATATTATTTCAATTATTAGCAATTATCAATTAATATTATTTCAATTATTAACTATTATTAACAATTAACAATTATCAATTATCAATTAACAAAACCCACTAATCAACAATTCCTTTTTATATAATATATATGAAAAAAATAATTTCTGATGAGCTCAATAATTAACAAAATTTCTTTGATTTTATTACTAATATTTATAAATACATAATTAGTTAATTACAACAATTAAATAATAAATAATTATTGAATTACATAATAAACTATTTAACATATATAATTAATTAATTATATAGTGTATATAATATATATAGTTAATACTTAATAGTTATATTATATACCATGAATTTATGAAGCGAAGCCGAAACACAAACACTTGTGACTTGACTTAGGAAACGCCGAAAGCCCGAAACAGAGTAAAAAACAAAAGCGTTTGAAGGCTTGAAGTTGAAGCAGTGAAGCTTGAAAAGATGAAAGTGAAAGGTGGAAACCGGAAGCTTCAAAATCGGGTTCGGGTGGAGAGGATTCGGCCTTCAAGCAGCAGATCGGTGGCCACGGCTCACGGCTGGACGAACGGGATTTCACTTGGCAGCAACAGATTGCGTCTTGTGGTGGCTGGTTGCAGACGGGGGGTTGGGGCTGAGCAGTCGGCAGCAACAGATTGCGTCTTGTGGTGGCTGGTTGCAGACGGGGGGTTGGGGCTGAGCAGTCGGCAGCAACAGATTGCGTCTTGTGGTGGCTGGTTGCAGACGGGGAGTTGCGGCTGAGCAGTCGGCAGCAACAGATTGCGTCTTGTGGTGGCTGGTTGCAGACGGGGGGTTTGCGGCTGCCTTGTTTCAATTGTTTGTGTTTGTGTTTGTGATTTGTGAAGTTGTGGCTGACAGCGTGTGTGTGTGTTAGGTTTGTGTCTTTGCGAGTAAATTGTTGACTGTTGAGTGCAGTGTGTGTGTGCTGTGCTGTGCAGTGTGCACTTGCAGCGTGTGTGTGTGTTGTGCAGCTCGTGACTTGTGTGTGGTTGTGTGCTGTGCGTATGTGACTGTGCTGTGTGTGTGTGGGGCTCGGTGGCTATGTGTGTGTGACTGTGTGCTGTGCACAAAAGCGAGCAACGTGACAATTTTGTTTCCACTTTCCAGTGTCAGTGTGTGTGGCTGTGTAGTGTGTGTTGTGCAAGTGTGCTTTGTTTGAATTGTTTCTTACTTTCTTAGTGGCTTTGTTTGAATTGTTTCTTACTTTCTTAATTTTTTTATCATCCTCTCTCGGTCATTTGATGATTGCAAAATTGCAAGATTGCAAGCTTTTTTGTGCTGTGCAGGATTGCAAGTGTCCCCTTTTCGTTTTTTCTATCTTTTCCTCCAAAAACAAATTGTTCTGTTACTTCTGTACTTCTGATCTTAAACGTTTTCATTTGATGATTTGTCAAATACTTGAATTAATATCAATTGCTTGGCGTTGGGTAGAAGATTAGAAATTAAGAACTCAGTAAGCAATTAAGCATTAACCGATTAAGGAGTACAGAGTACAGACTACAGAGGCAGAAGAAAAAAGTTATGGCAAAAATCTTTTTTTTTTTTTGGAAACCCGATCGGGTATTCGGGTCGGGTCGGGTTTGACCCGAACCGATCACAACCCGATCGGGTTTACACATTTCAATCCGATCGGGTTTTCGACCCAACCCGATCCACCCGAACCCGAAATTTATCGGGTCGGGTCGGGTAAAATGCCCACCCCTATTTTTAGTTGTTTTGCTGCATGCAAATTGTGAAAAATTGATGGATTGTGTCGATTATAATTTTATCATGTAACACACGATTTGGTCGTGTAAGGTTATGTAGGATTCAAGGTTGTGTATTACACGACCTTCATGTATTGCACAATTACACGACTTCATGTATTGCACTTACACGACCTTCATGTATTACACGACCTCAAAATTACACGACTTTTTTCAGTGTTGTTAATTCATTATAATAACTTTGTTGTTTAAAGACTTAATTTTTGCTAAGAATTTATATTTGTTGCTATGCAGAAAATGTCAACGAAAAGTATTCAGGAAAAAATGAAACGAGGCAAACCGAAAGTGAAAATTACTAATTTGTCATCGTTAGAACCAATAAGAATAATAAAAAATAACCTTAGTGATGTACAATTGGGGATTTTTCGCAAATCATGTTTGGGCACTTTTTGGACTTGAATGAGTTTCAGTTTTGTGCCCAGTTGTTGCACAAGTTGGTATTAAGGCATATGCATTCATCCGATAAGGCAATGTATTTTAAGATAGGGAAAAAAGTTTGTCGATTTTCAATGTTTGAATTTGCATTAGTTACTGGACTGAATTGTGAAGAAATTTATAAACCTAACTTGGACATTGTTGATGACGGTGGTCGTGTATGTGATGTTTTGTTGGACGGTTGCACAAAGTTCACTAACACAACGCTAGGTCAGATATTTGAAGCAACTAAGTCCAAGGATGATATGAAAATGGTTAAATTTGTCATGTTGTACTTTTTGGAGTTTGTATTACTTGGAAAAGAATATAGATCATCTATAATTAGGGATCACATTCTCCACATTGACAACTTTGAAGATTTCAATAAATATCCTTGGAGTCGTGTCTGTTTTGAGAACACATTAGAAAGTATGAAGAATGTGATTGCAATTAGACAGAATAGAGAAAGGGCAAATCCAGACTATGTCCCTGAAAATGAGGCATACAGTCTTCATGGCTGTTCATTTGCAGTTCAGGTAACAAATTGTCAATATTGGTTTCGTAGAGATTGTTAAGATTAGGAATATTAATTATTTCTTTTACTTGCACAGGTATGGGCACTTGAAATTTTAAGTGAAGTGTGTGAAACTTTTGCCTCGAAATGTAAGCATGTTAAATATCCAAGAATTCTAAATTGGACAATCACTAAACATGTTAGCTCTAATTCGCTTGACTAATTCATTATAATAACTTAGTTGTTTAAAGACTTAATTTTTGCTAAGAATTTATATTTGTTGCTATGCAGAAAATGTCAACGAAAAGTATTCAGGAAAAAATGAAACGAGGCAAACCGAAAGTGAAAATTACTAATTTGTCATCGTTAGAACCAATAAGAATAATAAAAAATAACCTTAGTGATGTACAATTGGGGATTTTTCGTAAATCATGTTTTGGGCACTTTTTGGACTTGAATGAGTTTCAGTTTTATGCCCAGTTGTTGCACAAGTTGGTATTAAGGCATATGCATTCATCCGATAAGGCAATGTATTTTAAGATAGGGAAAAAAGTTTGTCAATTTTCAATGTTTGAATTTGCATTAGTTACTGGACTGAATTGTGAAGAAATTTATAAACCTAACTTGGACATTGTTGATGACAGTGGTCATGTATGTGATGTTTTGTTAGACGGTTGCACAAAGTTCACTAACACAACGCTAGGTCAGATATTTGAAGCAACTAAGTCCAAGGATGATATGAAAATGGTTAAATTTGCCATGTTGTACTTTTTGGAGTTTGTATTACTTGGAAAAGAATATAGATCATCTATAATTAGGGATCACATTCTCCACATTGACAACTTTGAAGATTTCAATAAATATCCTTGGAGTCGTGTCTATTTTGAGAACACATTAGAAAGTATGAAGAATGTGATTGCAATTAGACAGAATAGAGAAAGGGCAAATCCAGACTATGTCCCTGAAAAGGAGGCATACAGTCTTCATGGCTGTTCATTTGCAGTTCAGGTAACAAATTGTCAACATTGGTTTCGTAGAGATTGTTAAGATTAGGAATATTAATTATTTCTTTTACTTGCACAGGTATGGGCACTTGAAATTTTAAGTGAAGTGTGTGAAACTTTTGCCTCGAAATGTAAGCATGTCAAATATCTAAGAATTCTAAATTGGACAATCACTAAACATGTTAGCTCTAATTCGCTTGACTATTCCATATTTGATAAGAAAAATGTAATAACAAACAATCTAGATCGTTAGTGTCTTTCTTTTTTTCTTTTTAATTTATCTTTGACATTTATTAATTGGCCTAATTATTACAGCTTAAGGTACTGGAGAAGTTGGATGTCGCTGATGAAATAGAGGCATCACAACCTAATCTACAATGGTTTTGGCAAACAAATTGGCTGCAACAACTTGAAAATAATTTTCGTGTTGACTCAAAGAGTAAAAAATCAGCCACTCCATTCTCAGAACAGAAAAGTAGCGGTGTTGTGAAGAAAAATTATGTGGCCATGGAAGTTAAAGAGACTAATAAACGTGCGAAGTGTCAAGTTATGTCCATGAAATGCAAAACGAATTATGAACATGCAAATTCTGTTGAGGACAAAACTGTAAGTTATTTTAATCTTTTAATAACAATTGCAACCTTTTTTTGAATTGGAACTTTTTTTTCACAGCTAGTGCTTTAAGCTTTTCTTGCAATGCCTCCTTTGACTCAAACACCTCTTTCACCATCGACACATCAGTATCACCACTAACTTCTGTTGATAATAAATTACTGCTACTAGCAAGTAAATTTATTCTGGGCACATGTCCATTGTTTGAGGTTCTTGAACTTATAGGAGCTGGAGTATTATCTCATAATGTTAAATCAACAGCTAATGGTGGCTCATCCAAACAATCAACTCCAATTACAAATTCATTAACTGCTTCTTATTCGTCAATCAATTGTGTAGTAGGCAAACACTCAATTGGTGATTCATCTGCAACAGTAAAATTGTTCGAACTGAGAATAGGAAATGATGGAGGCACGTAGCTGGAGAAAGCATGACTCTCTTCCCATCAAGGACGAGGTGAAGGTTGTCTATCCACCGGAATTGTCGAAATTGATCTACGTTCAAAAGTAATGCAGAGCGGGTTTCTAAACTCCATTCCACTAGCTACTTCCTCTAAGAAAAATTCCACATCATCATTGATTTGAATTGTAACTGGTGGCATAGGATCAGATGTCTTAAGTTTGAACTTCATTGTGATTTCGAATTCCGAAGTATCTATATCAATAACTTCAGCTATCTTCTCCACCAATTCGGCATATGTTGTCGATCGTGGTATCATTATTCCTTTATCCTTGGAACCTTTGAACTTATACTCGTCATTTTGCTCAATCCATTCACCATTGAAGAGAATAGGCACACGTACCAAAACCATTTCTGATGATACAATAAAAACAATAATATCAAATTTCATATACAAGTAAGTACACGACCTACACGACTATAATACTTACACGACTTACAAGACTATATTTCTTACATGACCCACACGACTTACACGACTATATTACTTACACGACCTACATGACTAACTATATGACGTACACAGTATCAAGAGAATGCACGACGCGAAACATGTTAGCCATAAATAAGTTATATTGCTGAAAAAAATAATTAAACAACCTACATTGCATATATTTCTACATATAAGAAAAAATGGTGAAAATAAAACATTGTAATGTGAGGAAAATTTCTAAATTTTCCTCAAAATTAAAAAATTTAAAACCCAACAACATTAATATACCTTATTGGGTTATTTAATAAGCAATACACCTTTAAAGAAAGAGTGGGTGTTAAAGAAATGAATACATAATTGTATGTGTGTAAGAAGTTATGAGAGATTTTGAGAGACTCTAAGAGATTTTGAAAGAATCGGCAGTAAAAATGGAGTTGGGTGAAAGAAATGAGGAAATGAATATGAAGACAATTCATTGAGTGAATTTGATGCATTCATTAAGGATATTTCTGACTTTACTCACATTTGTTAGGGTATCCATGAAAACTAAAAAGGGAAGGGGTATTTCAATAATTTTAAAACTATTAAAGGGTATTTAATTAAAAACCCCGTTCTAAGGTCTGTATCCACATCATTTAGGATCCAATTAACTTTGAAATTTAACAGTAACCTATGGTAACAAGGTTTGGAGATTTTCTTTAATTATTTTTTTATTTTGACTCCTTAAATGGGCTTTATATGGATCTGAGGTCATTACTTTTGGGTTTAGATTTGATTTGTGCGCGGTACCATTAACACCCTTTGAAATTCCTTAATAATCCCCTTTCGTAATAAACCCATTAAAAATTGAATAATGACAGGAATTCTAAAGAGTAATGAGGTCTGACCCCACATTATATCTCCCACGTTATCTCTCACCAACTCTCGTAAGTAAATTTTATATTAATACTTATTTAATTCTTATATAAAGAGCGATAATATTTACACCCCACATTTTTTATAAATTCATCTTATTTTTAAAAAATAATTATAAAAGTTGCACATTATTTTTAAATTTTCAAATTAAGAAGTGTTTTGGAGAATTAATTAATTAAATCTATCTTAATTTACTTTTTTGTGACTTTGATTTTTTTAATATATTTGATTACAAAGATTGCTTTGTAAAATTATCAAGAATTTACTTTAACTTTAATATTTTTCTAATATGTACCAAACTCATTATTTCTAATACTACTCTATTAGTATAATTATTATTTATTAATTAAACTAACATAGTATCTTTATGGCACAATTCTCATGTAAATCATTAGGCTGTAAAATTTATATCATTCACACGTAAGGGTGGTGAAATAATAATTAGGTTTCATTTAAAAATATTACATTATAAGTCACAAAACTAAATACCTAAATTATTAGATATAATAACTCATGTTTAATTTTATCTTTTTCTATCATAATAATAAAATAGTAAAATAAAACTTATATTAAATTTTATGATTAAAGATAGTCAAAGAACCTAAGAAAAAAAATTAATAGAAGAGTTTAATTAATTAACTATGCAAAACTTTTATTAATTTGTATTTTTTAAGAATATTGTGAACTCATTGTAATTATTTTCTAGAAGCGAGGTGGATTTACAAAATTAATAGGTGGAAATATCTCCATCCTTATATCAAAAGAGTAAATAACTTTTAAGTGCATCCACGTGATTTTTTTGTCAATATCTAATTTAGCTAATCTAATTTCTTAAATCCTAATTTCTTTTAATTTTTAAATTATCATCTCTTTTCAATATATTGTATACTCTACTTTTGTACTGATGGAATAAATTAATTTACAGTACTTATTAGAGGATGACGAAGAAGTATTAAATCTTTTTTTATGGTTACGGCAACGATGGATAAAATCTTTAAAAAGAAAGAGAGAGAGAGAGAGATTATAGTGATTATGAGAATTTTTTTCTTTTAAAAACAAATTTTATAATTTTGATATAGTGCGGGCATGGAAAAAAAGATAAAAATTATAATAAGGATAAATTCAAGGGATATGTTAAGAGATAAAAATTAATTTAAATTTTTTATATTGTGTTTACTTTCTAGAGTAAGAGTAAGAAGTGCGGATTCCTCCTACTCTCATGTTTACTTCAACATTTTAAGGAATAATTGAAAATCTCACTCTGTAGGCCCCACTCATTTTTGGAGTGAGGAGTGGAAGTAGGACTCACACCTCTTCCTTTTTTACCATCTTCTTATTAAATTTAATATTTAATATTTAATAAAATAAAATAAATAATATTATATTTATTTAAATAATATTATTATATTTTACTAAATTATAATTTGTGTTGATTCTAAATTAAATTACTTAAAAATAATATTATTATATTAATAGAGAATTAATAACATTGCTATATGTTATCTTTATTTGAAAATATAATATCATTATTTTTAAATATAATTATATTAAATTTATTAAATATAATTACATTGAACAAATATAATATTATTTAAATATAATATAATATCATTATATTATATTATATTTAAATAATATTATATTTGTTCAATGTAATTATATTTAATAAATTTAATATAATTATATTTAAAAAATAATATTTCATTTTATATTTACCTTCTTTTTTTACCCCCTTTTATGAAATTTACTATAATTATATTTAATAAAATAAAATAAAAAATATTATATTTATTTAAATAATATTATTATATTTAACTAAATAGTAATTTGGTTTGATTTCTAAGTTTAAATTACTTAAAAATAATATTACTATATTAATAGAGAATTAATAATATTACTACATACTATCTTTATTTGAAAATATAATATTATTATATTTATTTAAAAAAATAGTATTATATCTATTTAATATTAATAATTAATAACAATAAATAGTTTATTCTAAGAAAATATAAATTTTGTACATGTTAAAAGTAAAAATGTTTCATTTATATTGCCCTTATCAATAATTTTTAATTTATATTATTAAAATTAATAAAAAATAATGATGTACATAATTAAGAATATTAATAATTATTATAAATTTAAAAATATAATAAAATAAATTTTTATTCATTAAATATATTTTTTATTAACTTTGTAATTTAAAACTATAATTCTTTAAAATAAGGATAGAATTGTAATTTAAAATTATTTACTCACAATTCAAGACAAAGTAAACACATAAATTGAATTCTGATCTTCATTTCATACTTCTATTCTAGTGTAAGTAAACACTTACTCCCACTTCCACTCTACACTCCCAATTTTAGGATTCACACTCCCATAAAAAATGCAAATACTACCTTAATGGGGTTAAATGAAAAGAGGGGACTAGTGAGTTATAAAAAAGGGTTAAACATCACTACTCAATTCAAAAATTTAGATTCTAATTTGCATCTTAGCCATATCACATTCATTTATTAGGTATTATAATTATAATTGTAATTTCACTAATCATAAAATTTATTATCCAAAAATTATAGGAGTTTTCTATTATGAAGTACCTCTACTTTAATGCCATAAATACCGTTAACATTATTGCTTTCAACATTGTGCTATCAGAAATTAAAGTTAGCATTAGATTTATCTACCTGCTGACAACTTCTTTTATAATCGGAAGATTGATCATTCACTAGTGACTAATGTATATGAGCATTTTTTGGCACAGTTTTCAAATTATTTGGTGTTTTTTTTTTTAGGAAAAAAAAGGGAGACGGGTTTAAAGGGATTATCTGAGAAGAGTGCTTTATGAGAGGTGGCAATAGCATAAAAATTCTTTATAATGCAAATATGATTATAATAAATTTCTTGGGATTAATCTAAATCAATTTTACCGTAACATATTTTATATGACATATATTAGATTTATATTTATATTTTTTGGTTTTGACCACGAGGTATTCTAGGGAGGGCTCTAACTGTGGGAGACACCTTTAAGCCCGTACTACAATCCAGACTAGAAGTCCCCGCTCGAACCGAGAGACACAAGTTCTCCCAACAAATGCGACTTTCCTGCGACTTGAACTGGGGAGCAAACCCAGTCAAGCCACTTAAGAGGACTCCATTACCAGTGGAGCCAACACTTTATTGGTAGATTTATATTTTTATATTGAGGTATATCTACTCACTAATAAGTGAAAGATGTATTTATTTCATCCAAATTTATAAGAGAGATGTCTAACCCAACCTAATGACGTAATGGGGAGTTAAGAGTCCTAATTGGAACTTGATCCTTGGCCTCGAAGTTGAGGGCACAGTCGCGCGACTTAGTCAAACGGTGATATAATTCAACCCCATCAGACCTTGTTTTTAGCGAATGCATTGAGCATGCTTTGTATGCAAAATTGAGGATGACGGAAAGATCGGGCTCAGTGATGAAATTGGAAACAGAGAAGATAAACGATAGTGAGCTTTAATTATTGCATAATTGATTTTTTTTTTTATTGATGGAGTGTAATTGAGTAATTTAGTTGTTGTTTAATTAATTGATTTGTTTACCTATTGAGTATGTGTTTAATTTAGTTTTTGTACAGTGGTTAGTGCCTGCAGGTGTTGATTAATTTAGTTGTTTAATAAATGATTAATTGATTTATGTAAGTGAAATGGTATTTTATATTCACCTATATCTAAAAGTTATTTTGGCTTAGAATAATTGTCAGGCAGCAGTTTGAGTTCGAGCCCCACAAAATATTGTGGGAGCTGAATTTTTTTTTTAAATTATGAATAATAATTGAGTGAAATTAGTCTTTTTCTTTTTGAAATGAAAGCTGAATAAACGTCAATCGAATATTAAAAAGGATTAAAATCTAAACAGTGATATATAAAATTTAATTTAATACTAGTCCCAATAATTATCTAATTGTAATATATCATTAATAATCTTATGTAATATCAGAGTATTAGTCTTATGTAATTAAAAAAAAACTGCGCAATATGACAAATTTTAAAATAATAGGACGTATCATATTTGTTCGACTTAAAAACGTAAATAACGATTTTATCATTTTAACAAATTTAAACTTTTATGAATTGGTTATACACTAATTTAATGGGTGTAACTGGTAAAATTTACATATAATTATAAATTTGTTTGGTGAGTGTACATTGTGTATTTAGGTAAGAATTTAAATCTTAATTAGGAATTTAAGGAGTAGTTTGGTATATCAATGCATTATTTTCCTCGCTGCTGGTCAGTAAAGGACTAGTATGTAACATACAACAAATTCACGACTTATTGTCTATAATAATTTAAGAGTAATTATATAGTCACAAACTCTTGTACAAACTTATTTTTTACAAACTGATGTGGCATGATAAGATTGGTTGAATTAAATATCACTTGACCCACATGATTTGTTTTTATTATTTTATATTTTCATTCAACCAATGAATTAATATCACGTCAGTTTGTACAAAATAAATTTGTACAAGAATTTGTGGCTGTATCATTACTCATAATTTAATTATTTTATATATTACAACTTTTTAATTTTAGATAATGACTCAAAGATAACTGTATGTTATATCATATACAACATAACACGACCCGCTGGTGAAACTTGCAGTGACTCACAATTGTATTTTGTAGTGGATTTAATGCATATTGATTTAAAAATATTTGTAATTGATTTATTTTTATTTTTTTGTACTTCTTAGTTCTTGAGTTCTTTCAAAACGGAATGAAACAATATAAGCCTTCTTATTTTTTGCCCCATCCATTACACTTACGAAGTTTTTTTATACCGTGAAACGATATTTTATTATTTTTAAGATATTCCATTATGAAATAAAATAAATAAAGCAAATGTATTTATCAATTATATATATATATATATATATATATATATATATATATATATATATATATATATATTAGTTAATTCAGACAAGATTCAAAAATTAATTATCAAAAAACCATAAAAAATAACACATCATCATTAGTCAAATCAGTTTGAGATGGAATTTATATTAGAAATTTATAAACCTTTCATGATTAATCTTACAATACCATCAATTCATCAGTATAATTATTAGTAATACGAGGGATTTCAATATTTGAGTTTTAAATTTAGTCATAATATCACCTATTATTTATTTATGGATTATCTACCACCTAATAAATAGGTGTCACATTAATTTTAAATTTAAAGGTGTTTATGAATTATGACATTTTGAGTTAGTATTTTTCATCCTCTTGTTTAATTATGCTACAAAAATATCACATTAATAGCATACTAGTATATAGAACCTCTAAATGCATAAACAAAAATATCACATTAATAGCATACTAGTATATAGAACCTCTAAATGCATGCACTTGTTAGAACGATAACCTTTTGATGAAAACCGTCACCTAAATCCTAACAACATTTATATCGTGTTACTAAGAATCAATAATAGAATATGCTAACGCGTACTTGAATAAATAATGCATAACTGCTTTCTAGAACCATATGATTTACTTTATAGATTAACACGTTTTCTTAAACAATCCAAGCGTTTCCGTGTGAACAATCAACCGTCTCGATTCTTTAATACCTATGGGTTCCTTTAAATTTTTTATGTACTCTCTTGATAATGACACGTTTTCCTAAATAATTCTTATAAGAGAAGAATATAACAATATGTGTGACATAGAGATCATAACCACTAATATAAATAACTTTCCTATTATCATTAGATATTTTTATTTTAACTCATCATCGAAATAAAAATTACCCTTAAATCACTAATATAGGTAACTTTCCTATTCTATTTAGTCATTTCCGTTTTTGTCTATCATAAAAATAGAAAATACCTTAAATCTCTACACATTAAAGCCCACACTCTATATCAAATAAATTAAAGCCCATATTATCAAAAAACCTTAATAGATCATTTTTAATTGGGCTTAACTTTATATGATAGTTTATAACATATAATTATTCATATATAAGCTCAATGTTGAATTAAGGATCTAGTAGTCTCCCACTTGAGCCATATATATAAACTTATAACATGCTTTGTAACAATAATTGTATGAACTCAATTTTATTATCCTTATCGAAATGTATTTATAATCAATTTGGTTCATCAATTATACCAATATAAGATCAAAGTGGCTTTTGTTACAACTATCATAATTTAGTCTATCAATAGTCACTATGTCAATAAAACTAAATGGCATAAATGATGATGTTGATTTGTAGCATAGAAGATTCATCTAATGTGATATTAGGGCGTGTTTGGTTGGAGGATTAAAAGTAGGGATTTGTCTCTTTTTTAAAATTTTTATCCTTATCTCATGTTTGGTGATGTCAAGGGTATTGGGATTTAGTTATTCCGGGCCCACAAGCTAATCTTAATATTGTAAAGGAAATTATCTCAAGAGGGGGCATGGGATTAGTTAGTATTGGATTATATTGATAACTCAATTAAATATAATAATTTATAAATATTAAAATTATAGTAATATGCGATAAATGTAATAAAAATATTGATTTTAATAATGTAAATAATAAATTAGGGAGATTGCCAATTTCCCCCCTACAATAATTAATATATACCATTTTTCCCCTTGCTGTTTTTATAATAGCAAAAAACCCCCATGACAACATAAGTTTACAATATTACCCTTATTTTTAACTACTCTTTTATTTACATTTGTTATAAATTAAATAAATCACATGAATAGAAACTAAATAAAAAATTAAGCATTAAAAACAAGAAATATATGTTTTGATATGAACAAAAAAATTAATAATAATTTTTTTTATGATTATTTATTTTGTGAACATTTTCTTACAATAAATATATAAGAAAATTATTAGTAAAATGATAAAAAAATTATTATAAGAAAACTTGAATGACAAATAAAAATTTATTACAAGATAAATAATAAAATATTTTACCTATACTTTTACATTTAATTTTAAAATATTAAAAATTATTATAAGAAAACTTGAATGACAAATAAAAATTTATTACAAGATAAATAATAAAATATTTTACCTATACTTTTACATTTAATTTTAAAATATTAAAAAATATTTATTATAAGAAAAATTTCACAAAATAAATAAGTATAAACAACTTTTATTATTAATTTTTTTGTTCATATCAAAACATATATTTCTTGTTTTTAATGCTTAATTTTTTTATTTAGTTTCTATTCATGTAATTTATTTAATTTATAATAAATGTAAATAAAAGAGTAGTTAAAAATAATGGTAATATTATAAACTTATACTGTCAGGGGGATTTTTGACTATTATAAAAATAGAAGGGGGCAAATGGTATATGTTAATTATTGTAGGGGAAAGTGACAAGCTCCCTAATAAATTATACTAAAATCATTATTAATTTCATATTAAATTTAAATTCTATTTTATTTTATTTAATTTTTAAATATTTTTATAATTCCAAATTTACATTATAAATTAATTATTAAATTAGCATTCAAAAAGATAAATTTTTATAAAATAATAGATTATTGAATAAAAATAATATAAATATCATATACATATTTAACAAAATAAAAATTATTTAAATTATGATTTATATTTCATTAATGTCATTGAGGTTGATTTGTATAATTAATAATACAAAATTTTAGTTCATAATAATAATAACAACTTATAAATTGTAATATTATAATATAAAACATAATTATTGTAGTCTAATCTAATATTACACCAAACACAACATAATATTATATATAATCTAATATTATCCAATCTAATCTAATCTAATCCAATCCAATCCAATTCGGCAAACCAAACAAGCCCTTAATAGATGTATTTCTAACTGGTCTACCATTAGTAAGATCAATCCATTCTTAAATTCCACGCAAGTGAGGTTATTTTGGTCATTTTGGAAAGAAGAATGGATATATTTGATTCGATGGAGTAAACTACGTTTTTAATTTAGAAATCACAAAGGGCACAGCAAATCCAACGGAACACAATAACAAAGGAAGCATCATGATAACAGTTGAATATTTACCGATACAAATACCACCGTCGTCCGTCTCCGACCATCGAATATTATCAATAAATTATTTATCAATAATAATCCATAACAAAGGAAGCATCATAATATACAATTGAAAATTACCTATACAAATGCCATCGTCGTCCGTCAAATATTATTACTAAAATGTTTAAAAAATTATTTACCAATAATAAAAAAAATTATTTACCACATATTATTATTGACTCATGCTAATTTTATTTCTTCACTTGCTCTCATCTCGGTGACCACCTGACCCCGTTCTCTCCCTTTTCAACTGGGGTCGCCATTTCTTCCTCAAAGATAAAAAATTCAACAAACGCTCAGTTTTTCATCATCACAATCGACGCAATTTAATTATCCATCATGTCGGAAATGGCCAGCACAGATCCTGAAGGAATCGATGGAGTCCGTATGACGTGGAACGTTTGGCCGCGTACCAAAGTCGAAGCCTCCAAGTGTGTGATCCCACTCGCCGCTTCCATTTCCCCGATCCGTTCGCATCCCGACATCCCCACGCTCCCTTACGCGCCTTTACGTTGCAAGACCTGCACCGCTGCTCTCAACGCCTTCGCCCGTGTTGATTTCACTGCCAAGATCTGGATCTGCCCCTTCTGCTACCAACGCAATCACTTCCCGCCGCATTATGCCGCTATTTCCGAAACTAACCTCCCCTGCGAACTCTACCCGCAGTACACCACCGTGGAGTACACACTCCCTCACAATATGCAAAATCCGAATAATCCTAATCCCGATCCGCGATTATCTCCCGTCTTCGTGTTCGTGCTGGACACGTGTATGATCGAGGAGGAATTGGGGTATGCGAGATCCGAGTTGAAGCGGGCGATCGGCTTGTTGCCGGATAACGCGATGGTGGGGTTAGTTACGTTTGGAACGCAAGCTCACGTGCATGAATTGGGATTTTCGGACATGTCAAAAGTGTATGTTTTCAGGGGCAATAAAGAGATTTCAAAGGATCAGGTTTTGGAGCAATTAGGGCTTTCTGCTTCGGGACGGAGAGCTGCTGGAGGCTACCAGAAGGCTGCTGTCCCTAATGCCTTTCCCAATTCGGGTGTCTCTCGTTTCTTGTTGCCTGCTTCTGAATGCGAATACACGCTCAATTCGGTCTGTGTCTTTGTGTGTGTGTTTTTTTAATTTCTCTTTTTTTGGTGCGTTTAAAATGTGAATTGTTTAATGCTTGTTCTGACTTTTCATTTTTGGTTAATTGTAGTTGCTGGATGAGTTGCAACCCGATCAGTGGCCTGTTGCACCTCGTACCCGTCCATCGCGTTGCACTGGTGTGGCTCTTAGTGTTGCCACAGGCTTGCTTGGTGCTTGTTTGCCTGGTACTGGGGCTAGAATTGTTGCTTTGGTTGGTGGTCCATGTACCGAAGGGCCAGGCACGGTAATTCATTTTATATTATCAACTATTTGGTTCTGGATTCGTTCTGTTCTATTTTTATTATTTGAAGCTAGGAATCATTTCTTTGGTATCATGACAATTGAATTAATATTAGACATGACTCGTTTTATGAGTCTTCAATCATAATTTGCCATCAGCTAATTGTGTTTGCTGTACATCCTTAATTTTAAGTTAAAGAATAGAATTGCTGTCAACTTTGATGTTAACTATGTGGCAATACAAGAGTAGTCTTATCATCTTTCATGGTCCATTGCTTTTACTGCTTCATGATTTGTTCCTTAAAAAGGAAAAAAATTGTCTTTTGATCTGGATTTCTGTTTTGCCGTTGAAAACCCCAATTCGGTTAGGCTAGATCTAGGTTGTGGCCATTATACTTATTTTTTTCCAAGCAACAGCTAACAAATTTCCATTTTATTTAAATTCTTATGATTGAATAATATCAGGGGGGATTTGTTTGAGGCACTGTCCATTCTGCAAAGTTTTGGAATGAGTGAAATGTTGCAGTTCCATTCAGCATCATTCTCCATTTTTTTTTTCAAATCTGAAAATGAATTAAAACCGTGTCCGTTAATGGGTTTCAAAACCAAGATTTGGAAAACAAGAAACAACCTTTTTCATGAAACACTGCATTAAGTTGGGAAAACCATGAAACTGGAATGTTGCTGTTTCTTCAAAAAATAAAAAGATGGAACTTGTGAGGAACATGATGATTTCTTTTATCCAAACCAACTTGCTTTGTAATCCTTCTACATTATCTTTTTTAGATACCCTATTACAGTATGTTCTGATATCATCATCCACATTATCATGTTTGATATTCCTTTTATTTTCTATGCAATGGTTTTGTCCACCTTTTTTTTTCCTCTCATTTGGTGATTTGCACAGTAATCTTGATTTATCATCAAGATTGAAGCTATTAATCATAGAAAATGCGCTCCCTAGAGCTTTTGGTTACCATTTTAAAAGCTTAAGGGAGCTAAGGACACCCTTTAAAGTACTCATGTAACACATAAACAAATATGTGGGCACACCACTGATTTTTATAGCATGTATGGGTTGATAGATGCCATATTTGGGTGGAAGCCTTGTGTATTGACAATAGTGTATTTTGTGTATTTAAATAGGATTTATGGGTTGATAGATGTCATATCTGGGTAGAAGCCTTATGTATTGGCAATAGTGTATTTTGTGTATTTAGGTTCTATTTGGGATTAAGGTGCTGTAACTTTTAAATTACCGCTGTTGTGGAAAAAAAACCGTAACTATGAAACAAAAGTTAATAATATATAGTAAATATAAATTTTAAATAATAATTTTGATAAAATTATTAAACATATAATAGATTTTTTATCATACAAGTGAAAAATTAGATCAAAATAACTTCTAAGCTACAACAATTATTGTTTACCAAACACTTTAGTGTTGTAGTTTTTAAGCAACAGCTGTCCAACCTCAATCCCAAATGCACCCTTAGAAGTTGTGAGGGTAAGATTTCTCAGTTGTGTATTTGCGTGAACAAGATATGAGTACATTAGTACATTACACTAGGTAGTCAGATTGGTAGCTTTGTTTGATAAAATAAATTTACTTCATAGAATGAGATTAGAAGAAAAGTTGACACGAGATTATTACATTTAGTTTTAAGTTAGTCATGCATGAAGAAGTAGAGGAAAAGAAGGAGAAAAAAGGATTTAACCTTGTACATGCTACCAAACACAATCTTTGTATATTTTAGATGTTAGTTTTAGATGAGTTTCTGCTGGTATTTTTTGTTTTCAAAAATTTGTTTTTGAAATGCATTCGCAGACGAGTTCTGAAGTCTTATAATAAAAATAATGCAATATTTAATGTTCTTCCCATTCTCCATCTGATTCTCTCCTGTCTTTATGCTGTTGTAATTTCTATTATAATTGGGTTATTACATCTGTAATTAGAACAGATAAGAAGGAAGGACACAAATATGTATTAACTAAAAATAAATTCTGATAAGCATAAAAATATTAATTTATTAGACTTTTGCAGATTGTATCAAAAGATTTATCAGAACCTGTGCGGTCGCATAAGGATCTTGACAAAGATGCTGCTCCATTTTTCAAGAAAGCAGTCAAGTTTTATGATGGTCTTGCAAAACAGTTGGTTAGTCAAGGTCATGTCTTAGACCTTTTTGCTTCTGCACTTGATCAGGTATGAATATTCCATCTTGAAGTTCATTGTATGAATCCAATCTAGTTGGCTGACTTATAAATTTATTATGCAAAAAAATTGGATTATTGGTTTGTGTTTCTAGTGACTTGCATTATTGCATTTGATTTTCTGTCCCCTGGTCTGCAGTATACCTGATATTAACACCTATCTTATTGTAATACGTTTCACTTTTTTCTTGATAAAGAAAAACTGTTATCATTTCTTAATGGCTATGCATGATCTACTAGTCTTGCCATAACATTGTTTACACTTCTTAACGATTTCTGAAATCAAATGGTGTGACTAATAGAGCTAAATTTTTCTCACTGAATAGTTTCACAAAAATTCTCAGTTGGCCTCTAAGATACATGGAAACTGTTTGACTTATGGAACCTGAGATATTTGAAATGATTGAGGATAATATTTTAAAAATTTATTATCCGTATTGAAGCCATGAGGTCATCCTTTTATTTATTTATTTATCTCTTAGGTTGTTTTATGTGATTAATGATTAATGATTTCCAGTTACTCGAGTGTTGCTGTGTGCTTAGTTTAGTGAGAGTGGTGTGTCAGTGGTTTACTTTGCTACAACTGCATGAAGCACATAAAAAAATTGTGATCATTTTCTGGAGTTCAAATGCAGTGTTTGCTTATTGTTATAGAGGAATTTGCTTTTCAAGCATGATCCATAACAAGTTTTGATGACTTACCGCATATTTCATTACAATTATTTGAAGCTGCCCTTTTTCCTTGTGTGCTTATGTGTTTCAAAGTTTCTTGTATGCATATGGACGGACTACCAATATATTTTTGGGTGTTGTGAAGAAATTTATGATTCCATTCATTGTTTCCTTTTACATCCCTTTATTTATGAGTTGGAAAAAAAATTATTTTGGAAAGAATGATTCAATTGATCAATAATAATGGTGTTTTCGCATTAAAGATTATAGAAATTTTGTTGTGACTCGGGCTCTCTTGGGTAATGAAATCTTTTAGGTTGGGGTTGCAGAAATGAAAGTTGCAGTAGAGAAAACTGGCGGCCTTGTAGTTCTAGCAGAAAGTTTTGGCCATTCTGTGTTTAAAGATTCTTTCAAGCGTATATTTGAAGACGGAGAGCAGTCTCTCGGCCTTTGTTTCAAGTGAGTTCTTCTGTAAGATCGGCTTTCTTGTGTTTGTTTATTTGTAGTTAGTTCCTTCTCTTTGTCAGTAATGATTATAAAGTTGCACTTGCCTTTTTTTTTTTTGGGAAATTATCTCTTCACCGCCTTTCTTTTGTCATATGTACATTTAACCACCACAAAATTTTGACATGTACTTTACACCACCTTTGTTTTTAAGTTTGTATCAATCAACCACTTTGACACTAAAAAATAACCATTTTATCCTTAAATGAATTAAAAGGCAATTTTATTCTACAAATTTTTAAAAAATAAAAAAACTATAATTATAAGAATATCCTTGAGTTTAATAAAATAAATAAATCTTAAATCCAATATGTTAATTTTTTATAATTATAATTTCATTTAAAAATTATCATATTAATTTTTTATAATCATAATTTCATTTAGTTTGTATGGGGAAGTTTCTTAATGTTAATTATAGGGAAGTTTAAAATAATTATAGGGAGCTTTCTCTTTATGTTAATTTTTGTGAACTTCCTTATACTTAATTTAATTAAAAAAATAAATAAAATTATAATTACAAGATTTTATTTTTATAATTATAATTTCATTTAAAAATATCATCTTAGATTTTGAGATTTTTTATTTTATTGAATTTAGGGTATTCTTATAATTATATTTTTTTTATTTTTTAAAATTTTGTAGAATAAGTAGTCTTTTAATTCATTTAGGGGTAAAATGGTTATTTTTAGTGTCAAAGTGGTTAATTGACGCAAGCTTAAAAACAAAGGTGGTGCAAAGTACATGTTAAAATTTTGTGGTGGTTAGATGCACATATGACAAAAGAAAGGTGGTGCAGAGATAATGTATTTTTTTTTTAAATTGAAAAAAATCTGAAAATCATTGTGGCCTTAAAAGTTTTAAATAATAAATAAACCATCTTGGGAAAAACATAAATAAAATATTATTTTACTCATACGTATTAATGGAAACTGTTTTAATATAAGTTTTGCTGGAGTTTATGATGTTATATGAAATGTGTGTGCGTATATTTAAAAGACAATTTTTAAAAGAGCAAAACTCATTGAATACTGCATGCAGAAAATTCTTAAGTTTTGATGTTGAAGAACTCCAGTTTTTTATTATTATCTTTTTTGTTCTTTTGATATGAAACACAAAATCAAGTGTATTAATGGTGTAATAGTATGAATTTCAAAATGGACCACAAACTATAGGAGAACCGGGAACAGACCCCAACCCCCTCTTACAAAGAATAGACCTTGAGAAAAGAGGGCCTCCTTAGAAAGACTCCACTTAATAGATGTCTACTACTTTTAAAAGAAGGGAAAGTGATATGTTTTACATAGATTAGTTAGGGATCATTTTCTGAAGAGAATTTAATGAAGTTTTTGACTTTTGAAAGTTATCATGATTACTTTTTGTGTTCTGCTAAAAATGATTGAAAATCCCCATCAAGTTTGAAAAGTAAACAGACTTAGTTACCTGAATTACGTTCAGCCACATTAACGGCAAGTATTTAGTCAAAAAACAATCAGGCTCTGAGTCATATTTTACCTGTTCAATAATACCTATAGTTTCAACAACACCTGTGAAGTTTTGCTTGCTATAATGTAATTAGTTGAGAAATTCTTTTACTAGGTGAGCAGCCGCTTCAGAGCTCCAATCTTTTTGTTTTGACTCTAAAGCTTGCAGATTTAGCTGTTTGCTTGTGAGGAATCAATTTGCGACTGTGGTTTCTTTAGTAGGCAATATGAATAAGAAGAATGTTGAGAAAAGGAGGTAGAGTAGCATGATAAGGTCTTTAATGAGCGAAGAAAGAAAAAATGAGAAAATTCTGAAATAAATCTCAGGACACTGTAGCTGCTGGCTTAGACTTCTAAAAGAGTGAACACTGGGAGGAAGCTCCTGAGGCATTGTTGATTGATAATATTAATGTTTCTCAAAAAGAAATGTAAATATGATTAAGCTGGAAACAGAAATAATGACTAGATCATAAGTTTAAGGCTTTTCAATGAGTAAAGAAGGAAAGTGGAACTTGTCATAGCTGTATAGTTATACAATAGTTTTGGAGCTTTGATCGGCAAAGGGGATGATTCCCAGACAAAGAATCCTGAATAACTCTTTGATTAATCATTTGAAATTACCCTGGCACCGTATAAACGGAGGAGGGACATTCTATTGAATCCCATAGGCTCTACAGTTCTAGCAGAAATCATCAAGAATCTTATCATTTCTCTCTAAGCAGTTTTGATCTTGGAAAGTCTAGCAAATGTAATTTTGCTATGAAATAGTGGTAGCCACATAACTTAATTCTGTTTGATTGCTGTTTGGTTAAATTTAATTGCTCAGAAACTACTTTAACCTTCCTTCAATTATTTATGTACTTTGCATGAAGTTGCCATTCATTCTAGCTTTTCTCTCGGTTTTACTCATATGAAGTTGTTTTTGCTGTTCTTACCATATGGTTACTTGCTCAGCCTAACAACAACCAAAATTGTTTTTCTATTTCATTTGGCTTTATACATTTATTCAGTATTCTCTATTCTTTTAAATGTATTGTTTGTTCCCCTTCCAGTGGTGCACTTGAAATTATTTGTTCAAAGGACATCAAAATTCAAGGGATTATTGGACCTTGCACATCCTTGGAAAAGGTTAGGCTGTATTCGATCATTATTTTCTTTGATATGATAATGTACATATTTTAATTCTTATTTTTCCTGTCCACAACTAAAGGCTGGATTGAACTTCTGTAAATGATGTTCTATGTTGCTTATTGCAATTCTTGCAGAAAGGACCTAGTGTTTCTGACACTGTCGTAGGAGAGGGGAATACTACAGCTTGGAAAATGTGTGGCCTTGACAAGAGTACTTGCTTGACAGTATTTTTTGATCTTTCATCAAGTGAGAGGTCAAATACTCCAGGAACCATAAATCCACAGTTGTATTTGCAGTTTCTGACAAGGTATGATGGTGTTATTTTCTTTTATCTCTATTTTTAACACATCTTTTGTGGAATTTGCTTGTGATCTTATGTATTTCGATATCATTTTGCAGTTTCCAAAGCCCTGAGGGTAGGTCAGTGCTGAGGGTTACGACCGTAACTAGACAATGGGTGGATAGTGCGGTTAGCTCGGAGGTTAGTTTAGTTTCTCAGTCTTACTCTTACATGATTTGGATAGTTTTTAATTATCTATTACCAACCACACCTTAGCTTCTTCTCCTTATTCAAGATTTTTTGAAGCTTTAGATTCATTAGTGCTGTTTTGTCTGTTTGGTTCTGGTGTCCCATTGATATGATGTAAAGATATATATGCATGAGAGTCATGGAAGCTTAATTATCTACTTATTTGGTTCTCCTTACTTAATGATCAGGGTTTCCTTAGAAACTCCAAACCAAGTGTTAATGCTGACGAGGAAAACTTATTTTTGCAGGAACTGGTACAAGGTTTTGATCAAGAGACCGCTGCTGTGGTAATGGCAAGATTAACTTCTTTGAAAATGGAAATGGAGGTATTTATTTATTTTGCTATTCATTTAATTATATTTATTTGTGTTTTTAATCTCGCTTTTCCCTTTATCTAGTTTTGATGCATCTGTAAATAACATTAAGGGTCATATATCAATTTTCAGATTGAACTCCCCTCTATAATTGCATAACATATGCATTGTTGTTGTTTATGTATCTTTGTACAAACAGTAATTGAGCTACTCGAGGCTTGAAGTTTGGTTCAAGTAGTTTTATTTCATGTGAAATTAAACATTATTGAGCCTCCACCAATTTTTTTTTGTCAGATTATTGTGATTAATATTTTATCTATAACTGCAAAAGTTCTTACCATAACAAATTAATTGCCTTCTAAAAATAAATTAAAAACAAAACCTGTTTCCCCCGTTATACAGTTTCATTCTTTATCATAACATGCCCATTACCCTTTATAGCCATGTTTCCTACCTAATCATGGACTTTGCTTTAAACAGGAGGGGTTTGATGCCACTCGGTGGTTGGACAGGTCACTCATTCGTCTCTGTTCCAAATTTGGTGACTATCGTAAGGATGATCCAGCATCCTTCACATTAAACCCAAGTTTTTCTTTGTTCCCTCAATTTATGTTCAATCTGCGGCGATCACAATTTGTACAGGTAATTTGACTTGTAACTATTTTCCTGTACTATTTATGTTTTTATAGTTCTTTGACCTTATGTAAATATGCATGCCTAATATGCTCCTCTCTCTCGTGGGATAGGTCTTTAATAACAGTCCAGATGAGACTGCCTATTTTCGAATGTTGTTAAACCGGGAAAATATTACCAATGCTGCTGTCATGATTCAACCATCTCTAATATCATATTCGTTCAATTCTCTGCCCCAACCAGCATTGTTAGATGTGGCTTCCATTGCAGCTGATCGCATCCTCTTGCTGGATACATATTTCAGTGTTGTCATTTTTCATGGAATGACAATAGCACAATGGCGTAACATGGGTTACCAGAATCAACCAGAACATCAGGTATATACTCATCTGCATACTACTTGACTGGGTCCGAGTTTAAGATGTGATGCATTTAAAAGCATTGGCTGCATATTCCCTAAAGCAGCTGCAGGACACTTGTACCTCATGTTACTACAAATCATATAGTTCTGCTCATGCCTCGGTGCCACTAAGTCCTAGAGGCAGCATTGAGAACACATGAAAAACTACTTGACTAGATAAATATTTTCTTCAGTTTTCACATTGAAGATCTCTTGAGCATAACATTCTCCACTACCCTTTGCCTTTCAGTTCAGTGTTTGTATTTCTTATAATAGACTATTGAAATTTATAAGTTCTCTCATTTGACACAATCTATCATAATACGTTCTTTGGGAAAGTGTAGACTGAGTACCTCCTGCTTGCAAATCTAGTATGGAAATGATTTAGATTAATGCATTCTTTCTTTTAATGTAATATTGGATGGATGCCTCTAAGGCTCTGTTATTTCTGTAGACTACTTTTTTCCTCTTTTGGTATTTTACAAAATCCTGTGAGCTTTAAGAGGTTGAGGAATATATTCTGAAGTAATATTGGCTTGATATCTGTTTTCAGAATTTCCTGTAAATCACACGTTCTACTATTCCCCCTTGTTGTCTTGCTATGGTAGATGAATTGCTAGCTGTTCTTGAGCTATAACCATAACACGAACGAAGTATTCCTTTTGATTATTGTTTTCACTGAGCCAGCTCCATGAGCATAGTCATCTGAATTGCTAATGGAACAGCAGGGCTTTTGTCTGGTAGCAGGATGAGGGAGCATTTAGATGCTATACTGATCTTATTGACATAAAAACTTTGTATTGGAATCAAATTGTCAAGAGCAACAACTTTGAAATAATGTTCTTTAAATGAACACTTTGATTGGAGTCTTCTTAAGCGTAGGATATGAAGAGGTGTTCATTACACTTGAATGGGAATTTTAACCATGCATTAATTAAGGTCTATTGACGACATTGCATATTTTATGCTGTGAATCACATGTTGGAGTTCATCCACAATATCATTTGTGGTTGTCATTGAAGTCTAAGATTATTATGGCCAGTTGTGTTGCAATAGAAATTTTGACTTGGATATGGTTGAAATTTTTATATACATTTTAGTTAGAGTTTCTTATAAATCCACTGATTATCTGGAGACTTTGATAGGAATTTGGTCAAAATTTCAAATGATCATTAGTGGGCTTGAGTATGACCTTTACGTTGGTTTCAATTATTTTATTCTTGTTACGTTATTTTACAGGCATTTGCGCAGCTTTTGCGAGCTCCTCACGATGATGCCGAACTGATCATTCGGGATCGTTTTCCTGTTCCTAGATTGGTGGTATGCGATCAGCATGGATCCCAGGTCTGTATATACTTTTTCAGATTTTAGTTTCTGATGCTTTACAGCAAAAGTGAATTTTTCTTTAAGAAAATGTATGCCTTCTGAATATGGTTCAGAATTTAAGATATAGTAGTGTGCAGCTATGGAATGGTCTAACTAGTAGCTTTACATATAGGATAAACCAACCAAGTAATATATTCTTATTTTATTTTATTTTATTATTATTATTATTATTTTCTTCACTCAGAAACAAAATAAGTATATTAGATATAGGAAATGTACATAGTGGAGGGACAAGAAGTCCACAAAGACAAAAGACAAAAATCCCCAAGCCCAAGAGCTACAAATCCTGTAAGATCAGAAATTCTAACTAATGATATTACACCATAGCTGCATTGCAACTAATCAAAATAAAAAAGAATGACAAATCTTTAAACTCTCATAGAAAGCCCAGAATTTAACTGTGTCCCAAATAAACATGTAATCTTCCATCACTTTGTTCTCGAAAGTTCTTAAGTTTCTTTCAATCCATAGGACCCAAAATATAGCCATAGCTGCGCAACCCCATAAGACAGAAGCCTTTCCCCTACTGTTAACTCTAAAAAAATTGTGCAAGTATTCTAATCTTACATTCTAGAAATTACATTCAATAATAAAGAAAAGAAAAGAAAAAGAAAAATGCTTCTACATAATGTATGCTGGTCTGTCCTCTTTTCTGATATTTTACCTCTATTGACCTGGTGAGTGATTTACTGTATGCCTTGGTAGTTAGGCAAAAGCTCTTATGTTTTATTGGCACAGAGCAGAAATTTTATGGTCTTTTGTAATTCTCTATCTATCACATAATAGTGCATCATAGTGGATGGGTTGAAGGAAGTGAAAATACCAAAAAAGAAAAAATGTGGAAAAAAATGAAGAACCTGCCTAGAAAAATAAAATTAAAAATTAAAAGCAAATAAAGGATAAAGGCTTTTACTTAACATAATTATAATATATTTGGCCGGTGTAGAACAGTTCTTCCTGCTTTCTAAAATAAGGCAAAAATGGCTAAATAATAACTCTCCTCTGTCGATTATGCAATTGTTTGGATTATTATCTCTTCAAACCGCCTGTTGACACCATGAATTTTAGTTCCTTCGGATTGAAGAATTTTAAGATTTGATCAAACCTTTTTCTGTTGCTTTATTTGTGTGGCTAACTTCTAATGTCTAAACATTCGATTATTCGTTGATATTGTGGACCTGGTGGTTGAACTGATATTCTGGAAATCTTTTATTAACTATTGTCCAATAAAACTTATTGTGATTTGATTGTTTAATGGCATGTTGAGCAGGCAAGGTTCTTATTGGCGAAGTTGAACCCATCAGCTACATATAACAATGCCAATGAGATTGCTGCTGGGTCAGATATAATCTTCACAGATGACGTGAGCCTTCAAGTCTTCATTGAGCATCTTCAGAGGCTGGCTGTGCAATCTTGATAGCAGAAAATAGTTATCAGTTCTTTTAGATTAGGGAAATTCCCCTAATGTGAGTTCTGTTTCCCCTTTTAATCCGATGCTACATACAGTTCTTTTCCTTTCTTTCCATTAATTTTTCTGAAAAGGTCAGACCCCACATAATTTGAAAAATAAGGATAGCACATATTATTCTTTTGGGCGGCGGGTGGTTTTTGTGCTTCTGGAGATGAGAGTCAGAAAAGGTTAGTTCAATTGGAAGAGTGATATGGAAAGGAAGGGAATGTGATGTACACACATCCATGCTTTCATTAGAGGGCCATCAGGAAGATATCTTGACCAACTTCTCTTTTCTTGTATTCAGTCAGGTCAGAATGTGTTTCGTGTATTTTGAAATTTCAAGTTAGATACCTCAACAAGGTTTGATTCTCTTAGGTTAAAAAGTTCAGTGAGGTAAGTTGTTTTGTTTCAGACTCTCTCATAGCTTTATAAATTTGTTGCGCTTATATTTTATACCAAATTATATGAGGTTCAAATCCATTTTGAATGTATTTTGTTTGATGGAAAGAAATCAGAAAGTGAATATATTAATTGACTCTATATGTGGCTTATATCATGATGGCATTCGTCTCCCATTAATAAGGTCGTTTATGGTATGAAGCATGCCACTTTTCCTTTGAATTAAAAGGTAAGTACTTTGTTAATTGTCTTGGGTGGATGGCAGTGATCTTATTGGCTAGTACAAGAGACTCCTTCCAGTTTGTCACAGTAGTGTATCTCATAAGTTCTAATGTTCTATCGAAATATTTGTTATATCTCGCAACTGATACACTTGAGAAGTTATGGCAGTATTCTAATTGATGTGGCACCTATAGTCATAAATATTATTGTGTATCGAATTTGTAAGTCTTATCATTATCTTAAAAAGGTTTATTGTAAGTAAAATAACATCAAAATACTTCGCTATGATGCAATTCTAATCAATTTCTTTGTGGGATTAGGATCCTCTTCTTATTTTTTCCTTTTCTCGCTTTTCATTTTTTTTTCCATAGTCTAGGGAAAATGTTAATTTAATTGTAAATTAAGTGAAAATACCTAGCACGATTGTTTATATTAGATACAAAACTAAATTTTGGTACTTGTGGTGTGTGGTTGGGAGGAGAGAAAGGAGAGGAGGAAAGTAATTTAAATTATATTGTAATTTTCATTGTTTGGTTGGATAAAATATATAAGAATTTAATATCCATTATAATATAAAATTTAAATTTCACACCCAGGAATGAAAAATTTAAATTCCTTTTATATTGGAAATTAAAGCTTCCAAAATTATCCTTTAATTTTTTATCTTGATTGATGCCATTAATATTTATTATTAATAATTTTATTTTATCAATTTAATATTATAAATAATTTTATATTGATTAAATTTAATGAATGATTTAAGAAACTTAACAAAATAAATAAACTTATTTATTTATTTAATATAAAAATATAAAATATAAATTAATTGTCGCCGAAGTCGTTGGATTGCCGTTGGACTACCTTTGAAAGGTCGTCGACCACGGTCAACCGCTATTGACCGCTGCCGGGCCACTATCAACACACACATACACACATATTTATAATGTTTTAGGATTTTTTGACATTAAAAAAGTTGGTATTGATATTAATTTATATTTCATTACTAATGTAGATAGTTTAGTATTTAAGGCAAATGATAAATTTATCTAAAGAACAAAAAATTGTAATTTCTTTCCTATGCCTATTAAATTTTTTGTTAAATCAAACAATAAAATTTTATTTTACTATTTTTCTCCACTCATTTCTTTTCATTTTCCTTCCATTTCGCTCTTTTTATCTCCCCCTTTCTTTAAACCAAACATTACCTTTAAGGAGAGAGGATTTTTATCATTCTTTACTGTGGTGCTTAATTTTGTCATGTTAAATCTCTTTTGAAAAATGATAATTGCCCATAAAGAAGCCCAGCACGGGCACAGCACAGAAACGGCAGTCTCCTGCTGCTGTTTTTGGCCATGCTTTGTTGCCAAAAAAAGAAAAAAAGTGGCAGCCAAGAGCTGAAGGGCAAATGTCAGCGCTCAACTCCTTATGCGAGTAAATATACCATATTTGATCCCTTAAATTATATCATTAAATTTCATTTCTTAATTAACCCTATAAAAAATTTAGAATAATCTCATTCTCTCAATATAATCCATATGATTCTCATAATACCCTTATCATTTTCACTTTCTCTTTTACACATTGGATGGTTTGTGTATTCTCAATTATATTGTTGACTTCTGTGAAATTAAATCTAGCCCTGTTGATGGTGATGAAATTACCTGCTGGGAATGCATGGTTTTGCCCGGATTTTGAGGGAGATGATAAATCAACAGATAAAATTCCTCTGGAAATTTATCAAAATTCTCATTAACGTATAAAGCTTAAATGCTTATCCGGTGCAAAGCAAAAAATTAAATAAATAATGTTTAAACTAGTTAGGGTTGCCATGCTTGTGAACTGAGTAAAAAGGAGTGCTGCGTATCCAATTATTCAGGAAGAAATGAAAAACCCACGTAACTTCTAGAAGCTTACACAACCCTTTTTCTGTCACCCAATTGACTCAAACTCTCCTTATAAACCCTGGCTTTGTTGACGAGGATGTCTTTCAGTTTGCATGCAAGTTCCTGGGATTTGATTTTGCACTCGAGATTCTTCCATGCCAACACACGCTTCTCTGAGTTCTTTATGTGGTGTTTCTGCTAATTATCAATAATTCGCTTTCACTGGATTGCATCTTACGCTGTTTCCATGACAGCACCTGCTCCAGGTTCCCGTCGAACACCTTCAACTGTTCCTCGCAATTTCCCAAATTCTTTTGACCTCTCTCCATCATTATATTTGTCAAGGTTTCACTTCCCATTTTTTCAGTTTTTTCTGTAAAAGGTTGAATGCAGTGCAACAACCAATACAAACCTATAAAAGATTCAGAAAACAATAATTGATAATAAAATTGTAGTTATGACCATACTAGATAGCAAAATTCAAGCACTTAAATATTTTCCTTCTCATATGGCTCTTTTATTTTCATATATAGATTACACGAAAAGAGAATTAAATGCATGAATTTAAATGAACTTGACTATATATATATATATCCAAACAGAGCTTTACCGACCAGAAGTTTTAAGTCTAATCCCATTGTTAATACTTCATTCCACTAAATCAAGTGTTGATGATGACAAAGAAAATCCAAGAGGTGAGTCAAAAAAATCAAAGAAAATGAGCGTACCGTGATTTTTTTTTCTCTCTCTATCTATAATGGAAATTTAGATTATGGACATTTTTAGTAATAAAAAATAGTTTTAAAAGTGGTTCAATATTCCCACCTTAAATTGATTAGTGGGAACTAACGAGATTAAATAAGGGATCAAATATCATAACTCATTTAATTATTTAGTGAATTTTATGGAAAAAGGAGACAATTTATTGTCTGTGCTAGTTTTTAGCTTGACTAACCAAATAATAAAAATAAAGGAAAGGAGAATGGGTACTAGAGGTTGCCTAGCTATGTCTGAAGTGTTCTCACATGAATGGAGGAAGTTAATTGTGTGGGGTGAGTATAGATGAAGATGGAGTAAGTTGAGGAGAAAATGGGGTTGAATGCTGTTAACATATATGTTTTCATAATGTTGATTTTGATGATAACAAACAAGATTAAGAATGGTTAATCTTTTAAGCTCAAATTATTTTTTATACATTGTAAATAAATCTTTACTTTTACATTATAAAGGTTTTATATTTAATGGAAAAATGATTTTAAGAAATTAGTTATTTTTCAAGTTATGATTTAATTGAAAGAGTTTTGAAAACTTTGAAATCAACAAGTATTGCTTGAAATTTTGGAGGACTTATTTGAAAAGTGTCATAGCATTTTGGGCTATATCATAATTTCAGAAAGTTTTGAGATTAACAAAGTGTTATTTAAAAATTATGAAATTGGACCTATTTGTAAACTTTCATAACGTTTTGGGTCACTAATACAATTTTATAAAGTTTTAGGGTCAAAATATAAATTTGAAAAATAATTTCACTGTAGCATAGCAATCACTGTAGCAAACGGCTAACCGTTTATTTAAAACGACTAATCGATAATTTCCAGAAAGCATTTTCTGCAAAGTATTGTTAAAATGATGATTCTAGAACATAACGACGAATCGTTTACTGAAAACGGTTAACCGATTATTTTAACCTTGAACCGTTTAGTAAGAACGGTTAAACCAAATTTGTTTTGCAGGTCTCTGGAAGTTAACGGCGAAAGGGTAACCCTAAACGGCAAACCGTTTATTTGAAATTTGGCCTAACGGTAACTTTTGACCAGCGAAACGGTTAACCGTTAATGGTTAACGGTGAACCGTTTTCAGGCCGACAGTTTGTAAAGGCTAGTTTTTTAGCTCAAACTATATAAACTCAAAACCAATTCATTTTTGGCAATCCAAGCAAGCATAAACAAGTGCACACAACATATATTGAGTTTCAATTTCGTAACTCATCATTTATTAGATCATCTTTGTTCTTCAATTTGTATATCCACTCTTAAAGAGAGATTCATTGTTGTATTTTTCATTTCTCATCAAATTGTGAGTGTACAAGTGTGAGAAACACTTGGGGTGAAGAGATTGGAGAGATAATCTCTTGTTGTAAAGGTTCATTGACACCTTGAAGTCAATTGTAAACGTTTGAAGCCTTGGAAAGGCTCAGATAGTGAAATCCTCAAGCCCGGTGTGCTTGGAGGCGTGGACGTAGGCGGGGATTGCCGAACCACGTAAAAATCCTTGAGTTTGCTTTCTCTTCCCTTGCTCATTTATTATTGTGCTTTCATTGAATTTATTATTTTCGAATTTATTAAGGCATTAGATTGGTTTATTGTGTGGTTTGCTTAGCTTAATTTTTAAAAACCCAATTCACCCCCCCCCTCTTGGGTTGCCTAGTTAGTATTTCAAATGCCACTGAGTTTAAACTAGAAAACCCCTGCAAAAAAAAAAAGCTAGAAGCTAGCGTTAAGGGTGGAGCCGGCAGTGGCCGACGATCACACTCTAACGCTCAAGTTAGATTATAAAAGGCAAAAGGTTGCTTTAAGGTCAAAAAGGGACCTCAAAGCCGTAAGCGATTAAGGATAAATTGAGAGAAGGAAGAAGATGAGCGGTGAATGAGATAATAAATTGTTGTTACCATTAGAGTGAACCTTGAGTTCTTATAGAGTGTTCCTGAGGGCTATTTGGTGGTTGCCCTTCCTTAGGTGAGAGCATTTGCATAACTGGATTAGTAGTCCTGAGATGGTAATATTCACGTGGCATTCCCTCCAGCTTGTGGTTCTGTTGTTTTTTGGACCACTGCAGGGGGTAGCTAACATGGCGCTTGTTCATTGGCTTAACTAAGGAATCTCTCTTACTATTGGTTTCTTGTATTTAGCCAAAGGTGAGATAATTTTGATTTTACAAATGCTAGCATGCACTGTTCACGTGCACTATGAACAATAGTTCAGATTATGCCCTTTGAAATCACAAGTCTTTCTAGAATTGGCACTCTCTGCTAGGAGCTTACCTTCCAGATCTCCTCTAATTCTCCTGCCATTATGTTCATACTGTTGTGATTTCAGTTATTTGACTCCCTTTTTTCCAAGTGTCATCATGCCATTGGTCCACATTTGCTTCCACAATTCCTTTCAAATAATATCCCCATAATTTCTTTGTGTTTAAAAATTTTGAAGCACAAGAAACTTCAAGGAGAAATTTGTTTGGTGTTGACACGTGATAGGGTTGTTTCTAGCTTTTAGATATGGAAAAAATGGATGAGCTTGATGGATATTTTGCTGTAGGGGCAGTTTTGAAATTCTAGCATACATCAGGGGGTGTTATAAAAAATTTCCCCCATTTTTCCACTTCGTGACATGGTCCCATGTGGGCCTTTCATTTAAACTTTTGAGAGTGGGTTAGTGGGTTTTTTAATGCACTAATGGTTACTCCACGTGGCGTTCATCCATTACCTTTTTTTTTTTTGCATGTCGTGCCACTTGCAATTAGGTAAATGACAAATTGGTGTTTAATGTGAATAGTGAAAATAAAATTTTGTATATGCATTTCGTGCATCCTAGAATAGTTAAGCTCTTTTTAAGGGTTCCCTTGATCCCTTTTATCATAGCTATATAGGAGCGTTCATGTCTCTATGCACTAGTCCTTCCCTCACTTGGGCGTAGTCATTCCCTCACTAGGGCGTAGCCATTCCTTCATTAGGGCTTAACTTTATAAAGGCTCAATTATGGTGAAGTGCCTGTGAGGGCAATTTAGTTTTAGAGGCATACCTTTATTAGACTCTTGGCGATTTGCTCTCATTCTTAAATCTTCTATGAGCTCCACTCCTATCTTTAAGTTACAGTATCTTCAGATTTCATTTGAAGTGTTGCAGCTTTCATTGTTTCGGTGTAAATATGCTTTAATTATATCCTATAACTTATCTCTCAGATCAAGTGTTCTAGGAGAGCTTTTTGTTTAAGCTCTTTGAGGGTGTCATTTTCCTAATAATCATGATGAAAACAATGGCAAAATGTTAATGGAGATCATTTATGAATAAACAACCACAAGGCAGATGGATAAATCATCAAGCATGAAGTTAAACTTCACTTATTTAAGTGAAACAATTCACCATTCTTTTATATCATAAGGAGATTAAAAGTAGCTACATTCATAAGTGAAAAATATGCATTTGTAGATAACTTTTCTTTAGGTATCGAGAGATCACATTATTACATGACATGGCAGGAGTTAACCTGAGTGAGGCATATTTTGTAGGCCTCTTGATTTGTCATAACGACTTCTTGGAATTGAAAAGAGCAACTAACCATTTAAGGAAGCCAGTATAGCCCCAACAATGGCCTGCACATAAGATTACAAACACATTTTTAAAGAGAATAAGAAATTGGTGTGAGTAGTGACAAGAGATTACTACTGAGAATATTTTCTTAGCATAGTTGTGTTCTATGGGTGCTTAACTATTGACCTTTTCCATGTGTAGCAACCTATAGGCACCTAAATCAAATGGCTTATCCACTCAGTAGGGACCTTCCCAGTTTCGCTCAACGACTCCTTTTGAGGCAACCTTTGTGTTAAAGGTTATCCTCCTGAGCGCTAGATCCTCTTTTTTGAAAGCCCATGGGTGAACTTTTTTATTGAATAACTCGAACACACAATGCTGATGTACGATAATTTGGAGCTTTGCTCTTGCCCTTCTCTCTGCTGGTAAATTGAAGTCAACCGTAATAAAGGAAATATTCTCCTCCTCATTGAAGTGAGTTGTCCTATGAAAAGGAATCCTAATCTCAGCGAGTATAACTGCATCAACCCCAAGGGCAAGGACGAAAGGTGTCTCCCTCGTAAAAACATTTTGAAAAATCCTGTGGGTCAAAGAACACTTAACAATCCATCCACCTAAGCTCTTTTTCTATCCTCGAGCATTTTTTGTAGGATTCCCTTAATAATTTTGCCCATAGACTCCACTTGGCCATTTGATTGGGGGTGAGCTAGTGAAAAGAACTTGTTAGCTGCTCTGAAATTTAATTTTTTTATTGTACCTTTATCATCTAGGAGCTATCATTCCTCTAAAAACTTCACAATGGGCGTCATCTAAGAATTCTCCAAATGGATGAAGATTTCCTCTTTTCCTTTAATTAGGATTATGCTTGGTGAATGGATATGCTCCACTAACACCTGTTCAGGAAGTGAGTGTTTCCAAATGAGGCCACTTGGCCAAGTTGTCAGTTTCATTGTTCTTGGTTTTAAAGACCTGTTTCAGCTTCATTTCTTTGAATTCCATAATCAATTCTCTAGTCTTTTTCAGATAAGCTTTCATATTTTTTTTTTGGTCTGGTACTCAGAGCGTATATGATTACTAATTGAGAATCACTCCTTATTGATGAGCTTTCCTGCCCCAAGAGCTTTGCATATCCTTAATAAACAACAATTGCCTCATATTTAGCTTCATTATAAGATACTTTAAAGCCGAACTACAGTGCGTACTGAGGCTTCACTTTAATACGACTTCTAATGAAAAGATCAGCTCTGTTCTAACACGAATTCGAAGACCCATCTACTAAACATCCCAACACTCTTCCTGCTCTTTGATGGTCACCTCCTCATTCGGATCCCCTGGATTCCTTTTACCCCTGAGTCATTGGTGAATTTTATAAGGAAATCAATAATGGTTTGAGCTCTGATCACTTAGCGAGGACGGTAGGTGATGTCAAATTCACTAAGCTCAATACCATTTCATAAAATTTTCCGACATATCAAGTTTCTATAACACTTGTCTCAAAGGCAAATTTATGACTACAATTATAGTGTGGGCCGGGAAATACGGCCAGAGTTTCCTTCTGGAGATCACCAATTGCAATAATTTTTCTGATGAGGATACCTCTTTTTAGCATCTACCATAGCTTTGCTTGTATAATAGATTGGACATTGTGTGCCATTCCCCTCTTTTTTGACCAACACTAAGCTGGTTGTATGCTCGAAGACAGCTAAGTAAAGAAGAATGTATCTCCTGCCTTTGGCTTAATGAGAATCAGTGGATGAACTTAGTATTCCTTCTACTTTTGAAAAGCTTCTTCACATTATAAAGTCCACTACAATCTTTTTTTTTAGCTTTGATGACTTTAAAGAATGGTTTGGAACGATCGATAGTTTTGGAGATAAATTGGCTTAATGCTACAATTTTGCTAGCTAATCTCTACACCTCTTTTACTGCTCTTAGAGATCTCATTTCTAGCACTGCTCTAATCTTGTTTGGATTGCCCTCAATACCCCTCTATTGTACCATAAATCCTAAACACTATTCAAATATTACCCCGAATACACACTTTTCCAAGTTGAGGCACATCCTGTACTTTCAGAGGAGCTCAAAATTTTCTTTGAGGTATACTGTACGATCGGTCGCTTGTACTAACTTGGTTATCATATCATTATTGTAGACCTTCATGGTTTTATTGATTTGGTCTTTTGAGTTCTTACTAACCAAACACTGGAAGGTTGCTTTCGAATTCTTTAATTTAAAAGGCATAGCTTTGTAGCGGTAGAGGCCCTTATTGGTAATAAATGAGGTTTTCTCTTAGTTTGCATCATACATCTTGATTTGGTTATAGCCTAAGAATGCATCTATAAAGCTCAACATTTCATGTCTAGAGGTTGAATAAACCAACATATTTACCATGGGGATAGAGAAGTTATCCTTCGGGCATGCTTTTTTTAAATCTGTGAAATCAACATGTATATGTCATTTCTCATCAGATTTCTTGACCAAAACAATATTGGAAAGCCAATCTAAACAAGTGGCCTTTTGAATAAATCCAGCCTCCAGTAAAGATATATCTCTGCCTTGATGGCTTTGTACCTCACCTGGTTGAAGGCCCTTCTCTCCTGTTTATTAGTTTGTGATATAAATCAAAATTAAGCCTATGACAGAACACCTTCGTATTCATGCCTGGCATATCTTTATATGACCATGCGAACACATCACTGAATTCTTGTAGAAAATTAATGAGCTGCTCCCTGTTATCCTCTGTCAGATGCAAACTAATCTTGATAAATTTGGAGGGGCAATCCTCTTTAATTGGAATTAAGAGGAGGTCTTTTGTTGGCATTCTTTATCTTTCTTCTTTGGAGATTTGTAGATCTAATGGTGCTTCAATCAATTTTGAAGTCTCACGACGATTATCCCCAGTTAGAACATCTTGAAGAGTGATGAAGTCTACTGTTGTGTGTTAGAAAGTGCATATTTATAAAGGAGAAAATCGTTATTTTACATATCAAGTATTACTAACAACCCTTACTTTTATGTGTTTAAGTTTCTTATACTTTAATTATGTGTATTTTATTTTAATTAAGTATTTTATGTATTTTAGGGGCATCATTGTCATTTCATAATAAACGAGAGATCAAATGGCAAAACGGACATCATTTTTGAACTCAGGACGGTCGAAAACCTTAGGAGGAGCATAAAAGGAAAAAATGGCACTATTCACATGTACGGTACTATTCACATGTACGGGTACCGTCTACGTTACTGCTCACGGCACTGTTCACATAGACGGATCGATGACGTGGCATTGACCGATGACGTGGCATTGACCGATGAGGTGTCATGATCCTATTGGACTAAAATTCTTATGTACTGTTTATGGTGACGTGGCAGCATATTAGTGGACTAAAAAACGCGCGTACGGTACATGCAACACAGGAGATTATTTACTGTGCAAATAGTGGCTGAACCGCGTACTGTTCACGCGTACTGTTGACTGATGACGTGGCGAAATCCTGAGCGTCCAAACTGTTTTTAATCCGATGGCCATGATTTACTCGATGTAACTATAAAAAGGGGGCATTCCCCCCCTATTTTGGCACCTCTGAATTCATTTTTGGGATCCATTTTCTGTAATTCTCTCTCTATCTTGTATTTTCTACGTATTTTAATAAATTCCTATTTTACCCCTAGTTCAACTATGAGTGGCTAATTTTCTTTCAAGCTTGGGTTGAAGGTGAAGTCTCAACATGTGTCATGGGCTTGATTTGGTAAATTTACTTTCTCTTCCCCTCTAGTTTTTGTGGATGTTTTGACTTCTCGTTGACAGATAATAATAATCTTATCTAGTACTGCCCTGGTTTCACCGGCTCCCTAGAATAAGATTATTATTATTTGGCACGATAAGCCCTTAGCGCCATATTTATTAGAGCGTGGTTCATGAGGTGTGGATTCCCCTCTCATGATTTAATTGGTATTAATAAGGAATATTTAGCCCATGATGCATGTTGATACGGATCTAGATACCCAAGTACGTCATCTCAATAGATTTATCTTCAATTTGTTCTTGCCATTTAAATTCCAATTTTAGAATTTATTCTCGCCATTTAAATTCCAAGTTTAGGATAATCAAAATCATTTTCATCAATCCAACCACCCATTTACAGAATTAATTCTATAAATAATTAAAATCCACTTCCTCGTGGGATCGATACTCGTCACCATTGATCTACACTACAACAGATTCGTGCGCTTGCGAGTTCAATAAAATTTGCACAACATCTACCTCCATGGAGGTAACCGCATTTAGAATTGGCTCGAAACTTAACTTTACAACTTTTTTTCTGGTGTTCGTTTTTCACTTGATAATAGCACGTCAAGTCATTTTAAGAGCGAGAGTATGGCGATTATCCCCAGCTAGAGCATCATGGTGGGTGATGGAGTTTACCTACATGGAGGTAACCTCATTTAGAATTAGCTCGAAACTTAACTCACAACTTTCTTTCTAGCATCTCTCTTTCACCTAATAATGGCACGTCTGGTTATTTTAAGAGCTAGGCCAGCTGAGTTGAAGTGCTTCTTGGCAAAAACATTGGCGATTTGCTCATTGGAGGCTATCTGGTAGTTAACCTTCATTGTTGTGGCATAACACTAGCGGGCAATCTCCTTTAATGGTGATCACAAATTTTGGGGCTGATAGTTTGATAGCAAAGTAATGCATGTAAACAGTTGGCTTAGTGGTTGCTATGAATGGCCGACCCAACATTGTAAGCTCATAGGTTGTCTACCACAAAAAAAAATAACTATATAGACTGCCTTGTGAGGGGTTTTACCCAATAAAATGGGTAGAGTAGCTATCCCCTAAGGCATAATGATGTCACCAGTAAAACCAATTAGAGAAGTGCTATTAGGAGTTACCCAAATGGACTCAAGTGTAAGCTGATCTAGCATGTCCTTAAAGATGATATCCACCAAACTTAAAGTTGATGACTAGAGTATCATCATAGGGATAAACCAAGTGCTGAGCTGCTGTAGGTAAGCTTTAGTTAGTTAACCTCTTTCCTAATAATAGTGTTCCTCCTATAATTTTTGATTGATTGTTTGGAACTCCCAACAAGAGTAGGCCCCCTAGATATCATGCCAACATAATTACCCTTCTTGGGACACGAGGTTTACCTTCGTTAATACTCTCATTTTGGTCTTTTTTCCCCTTAACCCTATCCTTGAATTTTCGAGTATATCCCATCCTAGCCATACACTCTTTTAAATACCCATTAATAATTAATGCCTTAATTTCTTCCCACAACTGAAAACATTCGGTAGTGCAATGGCCAAAGTCTTCATGAAACTCACAATACTTCAAACTTTATTTCATGTTAGGGTATTTCTTTTTTGGCTAAGGGGGCCTCAAAAGACCACTATTACGAATATAATGGAAAATTTATTCCATAAATTTATTCAAAGGTTGATAGGAGTCATATAATGATTTCTCAAGTGATTGTTCTCTCTCACGATGCTCTATCCAAGGGGGTAGAGGAATTCTAGGCATATATTGATGGTGGACTCCTTGACCGTTTCCCTCTAGCTATTGGGGTTGGCACACAAGAGGTGCTTTATTGGGGTTTGGTTCTGGTCCCTTGGAGTTATCCTTGTTCTTGCTGCTATCGAGCTTGAGCCAACACTTGTCGTCATACTCAATTTCCTATAAGGCTTTTATCCTAGCCTCCCCATATATGTGTGGTTTAACTTTTTGAAAGGACCTCTAGAGCTTCTCTCCTCTGAGAATTTTTGTAAAACATGCTAGCATTTTCTCATGTCCAAAGGCTCTAGTGCGGAGGACTTCTTGATAAAAGCGATTGACAAAAGAGGCTAGCGACTCTTGTTAACATGAATATGTTAATAATATTGATTTTGATGATAACAAACTTTAAATGGTTTTTGATAAAAATGTTGGAGCTATTTCTTAATAAACGAAAGCCTTAATAATCATTCCATTCATACTCATAAAAGATGGACTTTCAAATTAGAAAAAGATTCTCTGCAAAATCTGGTTTAAAATGTGATTATGGAAATAAACGGTGAACCAGTTTCTTTTAAACGGTTAACCGATTAATACCAGAGAGCAACATATTGCCTAAGCTCTAACCGTTTATGAAAAACAGAAAACACAAAAAAAATGAAAAGGCTACCGGAATTTAACGGCGAACCGTTTATTCCAAACGGTTAACCGATAACATCCAGAATTGAAGGTTGTACTCCTCTGGCACCGTTTAACAAAACCGGATAAGGCTGAATTGTTTTGCAGGTTACTGGAAACAAACGGCGAACCGTTTATTACAAACGGTTAACCGATAATATCCAGAAAGTCACTTCATGCAAATCCTTAACCGTTTACTACAAACGGATAACTGGTGTTCATCTTGCAGGTCTCTGGAAGTTAACGGCGAAAGGGTAATCCTAAACGGCAAACCGTTTATTTGAAATTTGGCTCAACGGTAACTTTTGACCAGCGTAAATGGTTAATCGTTAATGGTTAACGGTGAACCGTTTTCAGGCCGACAGTTTGTAACGGCTAGTTTTTCAGCTCCAAATATAAATAAGCTCATTCAAATTCAAAGAAGATTGATCACAACACAACCATTGAGCTTATATTCGAGAATACAATCTTCATAGAGCTTTAAACTCATTCTTGCTTCATCTCACACATTGGGCATTGATTTGTAATCTTAAATATTGTGTGAGAGAAAAACAGTTTGTAATCTTTTACTTTGAGTGATTGTAAGTGTTGGGATACACTTGGGTTAAGAGATTGGGGATAATCTCTTGTTGTAAAGGTTCATTGACACCTTGGAAGTCAAGTGTAAGCAATTGAAGCCTTGGAGGCTTGCTTAGTGAAATCCTCAAGCCCGGAAAGCTTGGAGGCGTGGACGTAGGCGAGGTTGGCCGAACCACGTAAAAATCTTCGTGTTTAAATCTCTCTTCCCTTATCTTTTTATATTGTGATTGATTTAATTGTTATTGTTTTAAATCCGTTTTAGATTTGCATGATATTTTGTTTTAGAGTTGAATAATTTTTAGAATCCCAATTCACCCCCCTCTTGGGTTGCATAACTAGAATTTCATTTGGTATCAGAGCTTGGTGCTCTTATTTAGACTTAACCGTCTAGAGCTAAAGATCAATGGCAACTTAAAATGATTCCACATTTAGGGAAGGACAGTCCACTAATAGACCACCTTACTTTGATGGAAATGATTACCCATATTGGAAAATTAGGATGAGAATTTACTTGCAAGCCTTAAATTATGAGATTTGGGAAATTATTAATGATGGTCCTTTCATGCCTTTGACTAAAAATGAAGTCGGGGAAGATATTCCAAAACCTTCACGGGATTGGAATGAATTCGAAAAGAGAAAAGCCTCTCTAAACTCCAAAGCCATGAATGCCTTGTTTTGTGCACTAGATAAGAAAGAGTTTCATAGAGTGTCTAGTTGTGAAAGTGCTAATGAGATTTGGCACAAACTTGAGGTTGTCTATGAAGGCACAAACCAAGTGAAAGAATCTAAAATAAGTAGGTACACTCGACAATATGAATTGTTCCAAATGGAACAAAATGAAAATGTGTACTCTATGTATACTAGATTTACTGACATAGTGAACACTCTAAGAGCTCTAGGGAAGATTTTTTTAAATAGCGAAAAAGTCAAGAAAATCATTAGGTCAGACCAAAATGACTGTCATTGAGGAAGCAAATGATTTAAATACTGTACCTCTTGATGATTTAATTGGTTCTCTCATTTCATATGAAGAAGATTTGGCAATAGAAAAAAGACATGAGGAGAAGAAGAAAAACATTGCTCTCAAAACTTCAAAACATGAGAGTGATGGGGAGAGTGAACCGGATGATGAAGAGCCAGCCATGCTAGCAAGGAGGTTCAGAAAATTCTTTAAGAAAACCGGAGAGCGAAGAAATTTCAGAAACTTCAAGAACGATAGGGAGAAGAATGAGGCAATTATATGCTATGAATGCAAGAAGTTTGGCCATATAAGAACGGAGTGTCCACTTATCAACAAACTCAAGAAAAAAGCAATGGTTGCAACTTGGGATGATAGCGAGGAAGATTCAAGTGATGAAGAAGGATCGCAAGAAGTTTCAAACCTAGCACTTATGGCAATAGGAGATGATGATGATCTTAATGAGGTAAGTGATCCCACCTATGATGAATTGTATGATGCTTTTAAAGATTTGCATAATGAGTTGATGAAGATTGGTAAAAAGAATGTATGTCTTAAAAAGGAAATGGCAAAGCTTAAAAATGAAAATGAATCTCTAAATGCAAGAATTGTATACCTAGAAGTAGGGAACAAAACATTGCATGATGAAATTGCATTATCAAATGAGAAGCCTAGCATCTTACATGAGCATTTAGAATCACACATAGATGAGTTGAAAAATGAGAGCGAAATGCTCAAGAAAAAGAACAATGAGTTAAATGAAATTGTCTTGAAATTTACACATGGGCAAAAGATGTTGGATAATATGCTTAACTCACAAAAATGTGTTTTTGATAAAGGAGGACTTGGGTATAAGCTTAACTTGAAGCAAAAATATTATAAGAATTGTTTTGCTAAAGATACCTCCACTAGTGATCATAAGATTGTTTGCCATTATTGTAATCAAAACGGTCACATGAAATATAGATGTCCCGTGAAAAGGAATGCATACATTGGTGTCAAATGTATTTGGGTTCCAAAAAGAATCATTGCTAACTCTCAAGGACCCAAAAAGCTTTGGGTACCTAAAACTTGAGATTTTCTTTGTAGGGCTTAAAGAAGAAGAAAAATAAATGGTACTTGGACAGTGGTTGTTCAAGGCACATGACCGGAAATTATTCATGGTTCTCCAGTTTCACCAAAATTGAAAATGGTGGAGACGTATCTTTTGGAGACAACTCAAAAGGAAACATTCTTGGAATTGGAGATGTTGGTAAAGTTTCCTCAACTCTAATTGAGAATGTATGTTTGGTTGAGAACTTGAAACACAACTTAATTAGCATTAGTCAATTATGTGACAAAGGTTACAAAGTTATTTTTGATAAATTTAATTGTGTTATCGAGAACTCATGTGATGGCAAAATCTTGTTTATTGGTAATAGATATAGTAATGTTTATATCATTGACATAGAATGTGCATATACTCTCGATAAATGTTTGTCCGCATTACATGATGATAGTTGGCTATGGCATAGAAGATTAGGACATGCAAGCATGGATTTGATTTCAAAAATCGTGAAAAATGATTTAGTTAAAGGTCTTCCAAAAATCAGTTTTAAAAAAGATAGAATTTGTGAAGCATGCCAATTTGGAAAATAAATCAAGACTTCCTTTAAAAGCAATAATCATATCTCTACTTCAAAACCACTTCAATTGCTTCATATAGATTTGTTTGGACCTTCTAGATATGCTAGTTTAAGTGGCAAATATTATGCATTTGTAATTGTGGATGATTATTCTAGATACACATGGGTATTGTTCTTAGCTAATAAGGATGATGCCATTGATGCATTTCGAATTTTCTATAAAAAGGTTCAAAATGAAAAAGGTTACTCTATTACTTGTATTAGAAGTGATCATGGTGGAGAATTTGAAAATCATGCATTTGAAAATTTTTGTAATGACTTTGGCATTGAACATCAATTTTCATCACCTAGGACTCCACAACGAAATGGAGTAGTAGATAGAAAGAATAAGTCTATTCAAGAAATGGTCAGGACCATGTTGAATGAAAATTCTTTACCTAACTATTTTTGGGCCGAAGCCGTCAACACCGCTTGTTATGTTTTAAATCGGGTGTTGATTAGACCTAATCTTAATAAAACTCCATATGAGCTTTGGAAAGATAGAAAACCCAACATTGGTTATTTTAAAGGTTTTGGATGCAAATGTTTTATTTTGAATACAAAAGATAATCTTGGTAAATTTGATCCAAAATCTGATGTTGATATTTTTCTTGGTTATTCAAATTCAAGCAAAGCTTATAGAGTTTATAACAAAAGAACTTTAGTTGTGGAAGAATCTATGCATGTTACGTTTGATGAGTCTAACCCCTCCTCTATGGAGAAAGTCATTGTTGATGATAATTTAGAAGAAGAACAACAATAAGAAGCATCAAACGACAACCAAGAAGATGCATCACATGGAATTCAAGAGGAACATCATAAAGAACCAAATGTAGAGCAAAATGAAGGTACTTCTCAAACACTCCCCCAAGGAGTGGAGGTATGTTTCCTCTCACCCTAAGGATGTAATTTTAGGAGATCCCTCACGAGGTGTTACCACTAGATCATCTCTTAGGAACACATGTGAGCATGCTGCATTTATTTCTCAAATTGAACCAAAATCCTTTGCGGATGCAGAAAATGATGAATCTTGGATTATGACAATGCAAGAGGAGTTGAATCAATTTGAGAGAAACAATGTGTGGGAGTTAGTTCCTTATCCAGAACATCAATCTATTATAGGCACTAAATGGGTATTTAGAAATAAAATGGATGAATCCGGTGTGGTTGTAAGAAACAAAGCTAGATTAGTAGCTCAAGGTTACAACCAAGAAGAAGAAATTGATTTTGATGAAACCTTTGCACCTATAGCAAGGTTAGAATCCATTAGGATGTTGTTATCATATGCATGTCATAAGGATTTTATTTTATATCAAATGGATGTCAAAAGTGCTTTCTTAAATGGATATATTATGGAGGAAGTTTATGTGAAACAACCTCCTGGTTTTGAAAATGAAAAATTTCCTGATCATGTGTATAAGTTATTCAAGGTTTTGTATGGTTTAAAACAAACACCTAGAGCATGGTATGATAGGCTTAAAAACTTCTTGTTGGATAACGATTTTTCGATGGAAAAAAACGGACACAACCCTTTTTGTTAAGCATAAGAACCAAGACATACTTATTGTTCAAATTTATGTTGATGATATTATTTTTGGTTCTACTAATGAGTTGTTGTGTAAAGATTTTTCATCATGTATGAGCCAAGAGTTTGAGATGAGTATGATGGGAGAGTTGAAGTACTTCCTTGGACTTCAAATCAAACAAAACGAGGAAGGAATTTTCATAAACCAAGCCAAGTACGTGAAAGATCTACTCAAAAGATTTGGCTATGATAATGGAACGGCAAAAAGCACTCCTATGAGTACTACCATCAAGCTTGACAAAGATGAAAAGGGCAAAGAAGTGGATATCAAAATGTATCGAGGTATGATCGGATCTTTACTTTATTTGACTGCAAGTAGACCCGAAATCATGTTTAGTGTATGTTTGTGTGCAAGATTGCAATCATGTCCCAAAGAATCCCATTTGCTTGCTGTTAAAAGAATTTTCCGTTATTTGAGTGGAACCATAGATGTTGGCCTTTGGTATTCTAGGGGAACTCATATAGATTTAACATGTTATTCGGATGCGGACTTTGCTGGTTATAAAGTGGATAGGAAAAGCACTAGTGGAACTTGCTATATTCTAGGACACTCACTTGTTTCATGGTTTAGTAAGAAACAAATTTCTGTTGCACTTTCAACTACCGAGGCTAAATATACAGCCGCCGGAAGTTGTTGTGCACAAGCACTTTGAATGAAATAAACACTTAGAGATTATGGCATTAATCTTGAACAAATTCCTATTAAGTGTGATAATACTAGTGCTACAAATCTTTCAAAGAATCTCATTCAACACTCTAGAACCAAGCATATAGAAATTAGACATCATTTCTTGAGAGATCATGTTCAAAAGGGAGATATTGCATTAGAGTTTATTTCTACGGAAAACAACTTGCCGATATTTTCACAAAACCACTTTGCGAAGAACAATTTTTAAAAATTCGGCATGAACTTGGGATGATGAAATTTTCTCATTAACGTCTCTATTCATGCTATTGAGTGTACTGAATTGATTGAGCTTGATAGTCAAATGGTGAATTTGCCTTGTTAATTCTTGATTATATGAATTAATTGGTTGAAAACATGTTCATGAATCATGCATTAAAATGGCTCATAAAATATTTTCAGATCAATTAAATGATCTTGGAACTTATTATTTGCTGGCCAAATATTAAATCAAATGTGCGAAATTACAAATAAAATAAACGGATAACCGTTTTCAATAAACGGTGAATCGTTTTGTTCTAGAAACGAGATTATGTGTCTGTCCGTTTACTCTTTCACCGTTTGCTTCAATCGGTGAACCGTTTGTTAACAGAGAGTCCTCTAACAGTTACTCCTTATCCGTTAAGCGCTTAAGCGGTCACCGTTACCCATTCTTTAGCCTCTGGAAATTACCCCTTAACCGTTTAAATAAACGGTTAACTGTTCACCCATTTAATGATACTAGCTAATGAAGAGCCGCAAAAGGACCTATCTGAAATTCTAGTTATGCAACCCAAGAGGGGGGTGAATTGGGATTTTAAAAATTATTCGACTAAAAACAAATTATTATGCAAATTTAAAACGAAATTTAAGACAATAATAATTAAATCGATCACAAATAAAAAGGATAAGGGAAGAGAGAATCAAACACGGAGATTTTTACGTGGTTCGGCAATCCTCGCCTACGTCCACGCCTCCAAGCACACCGGGCTTGAGGATTTCACTATCCAAGCCTTTCCAAGGCTTCAACCAATTACAATTGACTTCAAGGTGTCAATGAACCTTTACAACAAAGAGATTATCTCCCAATCTCTTCACTCAAGTGTCTCACACACTCAAACTCTTACAATTAAGATGAATAAATGAGAGTTACAATAAAACTCACTCAATGAGTAGATATTCAAAAATGAAGAACAAGAAATGATTCAATGTTTTGTGTTTTGCAAGTTGAAGGCTCAAGATATCTTGTGTGCTTTTTCTTTTTGCTTGTTGGAGACGTTGAAAATGAGTTGGATTTGAGTTCTTATAGATTGAGCTCAAAAACTAGCCGTTATGCACTGTCAGCCCGAAAACAGTTAAAGGTTAACTATTAACGGTTAACCGTTTCGCTGGTCAAAAGTTACCGTTGGGCCAAATTTCAAATAAACGGTTTACTGTTTAGGTTACCCTTTCGCCGTTAACTTCCAGAGACCTGCAAAACAAATTTGGTTTAACCGTTCTTACTAAACGGTTAAAGATTAAAATAAACGGTTCGCCGTTATGTTCCAGAATCATCATTTAATTTGGTTTAACCGTTCTTTAATTAACGGTTCAAGGTTAAAATAAACGGTTAACCGTTTTCCGTAAACGGTTCACCGTTATGTTCCAGAATCATCATTTTAACAAAACTTTGCAGAACATGCTTTCTGGAAGTTATCGGTTAGCCGTTTGCTACAGTGAAATTATTTTCCAAATTTATAGTTTGACCCCAAAACTTTATAAAACAGTATTATGGCCCAAAACGTTATGAAAGTTTACAAATAGATCCAATTTTAGAATTTTCAAATAATGCTTTGTTAATCTCAAAACTTTCTGAAGTTATAATATAGCCCAAAATACTATGACACTTTTCAAATAAGTCCTTCTCCAAAATTTCAAGCAATACTTGTTGATTTCAAAACTCTTTCAATTAAATCATAACTTGAAAAACAACCAATTTCATAAAATCATTTTTCCATTAAATATAAAACCTTTATAATATGAAAATAATGATTTATTTAAAAAGAAAATAATTTGAGCTTAAAAGATTGATCATTTCTTAATCTTGTTTGTTATCATCAAAATCAATATTATGAAAACATATATGTTAACACTATCTTAGTGGAACATATCAGAACAATACTTGATCTTAAATTGAGTTTCCCAGATTGAGTTTTACTTGAGTCCCAAAAGGGCCATGCTTGATTTAATTTTAGTGATGAACGATTTAATTTTAGTGATGAACTAGACATAAGAATTCACCTTGTATGGTAAATAGAACCTAAGCGTGTAATGTTATATCTTATGTTGGCATAGCAACTGATCACTATTAGGTTGCATATAGATATAAGATATCCAACAGGCGACGACTGATGATACATAAGGATTCTGCCCAGTGTTGTAGCAGATGCTGCAGCAACCGAGCCAACCATTAGAAAATAGTCAAGACTATTAGGAGAGTTTATTCACTCAACTACTTTATATTCCCATTGATTTTATCCTTGAGATTGATGTGATAATTTACTTTGTTGCATTTTATTTATTACGTTTTTATTTTAATTAGTATATTAGTTTCATTAATTGTTTTTTTTATTTTAGCACAAATTTTGCACTGTTAAGATTACTGTAGCAAATCTGATAACATCAATCCCGATGGAGACGATCTTGAATGTTCATCACTTTATTACTTGTTGTGTACACTTGCACATTGACACCAATAGCATTAGTATTTATACCCAACAGTAGGCAGTTGGCTGTTGCTTTTGAAGATTGCACGTTTGGCTTCTTCTTTTTTATTTTTTCCTCCAAGCGATGTATGGCAAGTGGTGCATGACAATTCCTTCCAACTTATAAAAATTGTCCTCAAAATTCACGTGCCTGACTCAAATAAATATGGATACTATGACTGCATCTGTTCTTCACGCTCCCATTAAAACTGTTCAAAGGGCTTTTCTTCTCCCTCTCCAGTTGCCCTTTGACCATTTCAGCCATTGTTGCGCAGTCGAAGGTTTCTCTGTCCTCAAACCCTCATTTTTCTTGCTTTTTTTGCCAAATCAAACCGTCAAAATCATTTCTTATCACCTTTCGAACACTTTCACCGATTCAAAACTTCGAATCGAGCCCAAAATTGAAAAATCTCAAATCCAAACCCTAACTACCGCGGGTCGGGTTTCTTCATTTTTAATCCGATTCTTCCCCTTCTTCAACTAAATTGAGCATCAAACTCACATCCTCTTTTCATTCCTAATCAAATCACTGATTCATTTTCATCTCTCCCGCATTTTTTACACTCCACTGTGCTTCTCCATGGCTGCACCTCCTCGGAGAAATATCAGGCGTAAATCTGTGCCTCCAAGGAATCCCATACTACCACGGGAAGTCTCTGAATTTGCAAGCATTCACTTCCCCATGCCTTCCTTGGCCAAGCGGTTTGAAGATCGCTTCGATGGTCGAAAGGTACTTGAATCATTCTTTGTTGACATTGATGATTTCCGTAACTTAGTTGTATGTGGTAGAAGCATTCGGGATATGCTTCAGCCTTGGGAGTCTGCCATTGACTTTGATGATCGAGTCTATCCAAATTTAGTGCAAGTCTTTTATTCGAACATGGAAATTTCCGATACTCGCCCAAATAGGATAGTTACTCAAGTCGGGGGTGTGCCTATAGAGTTTGATGATGCAGACCTAGCTGACTTTCTTAGTATCTCGAGTGAGGGGCTTGATATATATACCTCTAGGAAAGCCCTTTCCTTTGACAGTTTTTATCATACTGACAGCGTCCGTCATATTTGTCGTCGTCGAGACTTGTCTGATGAGATTTGTTTGCTTCCGTTTTGGTCTCAACTTTTACCTCTTCAAGTTCGTATTCTTCACACTATCTTACAACACATAGTGACACCTAGGAAAGGTCACCCGGATGAGGTTACGAGGTTGGACGTTGGCCTACTAGATAGCCTACTCTCAAACCGTCCCATAAACCTCGGGTATGTTATTGTGCGGCACATGTTGAGTACTCCCGCGGTCAATCACCGCTTGCTTCCTTATGGCAGTATTATTACTAAGATACTGCGACACTTTGAGGTGCCTCTTCGTGATACTGGACATATGGAGACTAGACGGATTGGTCCCGAGGCCATGACTAGTATCGATTTTTCTAGGAGGAATGGAAAGTGGATAAAGACAAGCAACTCCAAAAATCGGGATACCTTGATTGCTCCAGAGGACAATCAGATGCTTAATGATATCTATCCTCCCGATCAGCTTCCTGACTTTAGATTAGGAGCTCATCCTCATCCTCCGCATCGCCGATTTGTCCCTCGGCCTCTAGCTGACTCTGACTCTGAGAAGCGTGCGATGGATGCTGACATTCCCTCCTCTTCCGAACCGCCTCCTGCTCCTGAGCCATCTGCTGTTCCTGAGCAGTCATCTGCTGTTCCTGAGCAGCCATCTGCCTCTATGCCGCCTCCAGCTCCCGTTCAGCCCCCTGTTTCAGACATTATGCAGCAGTTGATTACTGATGTTCACAGGATTTCGGAGCGTCAGCAGCTGATACTTGATCGGTTGGACGCTGTTTCCCATGACCACCAGCAACTATGTTCTGACTTTTAGACCTTTCAGCGGCAGAGCATTGATCATCAGCTTGAGCTTATCATTGGACAGTGCACTATTCTCGGCTATTTCGGCTATGATCCGGGGAGCACATCTTCTCCACCTCCGTAGTTTCTGAGTTCTGTTTTCGCACATACGTTTCATATTTTGGTTGTTTGCATGTTGCCATTTATATTTTTATACACTACTACTTCTATATGCCCTTTATGGATTTTGATGACATATTTTTGTGATGTTCTTGATGTTGGATGACTTGATATTGGTTGATGAGATTGTTGGTTTATTGGTTAATGAAGTGTTAGTTTGGTTATTCATGGTGTTGTTGGATGATAGAGTTATTGTTAATATATTTTGGAAGTGTTTAATCTCCTTTTGTATTAGTGGTTTTGCTCCATTTTAAGGGGAAACTCTGCCCAATTTTTCGCTCACCAAAACTGGGTAACTTCTTTAACGAATTTGCTTTTTTTTTCCTTTCTCTCTTTTTGATGATGAAGGGGGAGATAATTGGGGAGATTTAGAATGAAATTAAAAATGTTTTCTTGAGCAAAAATCTTTTTATTGGACATTTCTTAATTTGGCCATACATTTAGGGAGAGCACATATTAAGGGGGAGCTAAATATTGAATGAAGTTTGTCATCATCAAAAAGGGGGAGATTGTTAACATGAATATGTTAATAACATTGATTTTGATGATAACAAACTTTAAATGGTTTTTGATAAAAATGTTGGAGCTATTTCTTAATAAACGAAAGCCTTAATAATCATTCCATTCATACTCATAAAAGATGGACTTTCAAATTAGAAAAAGATTCTCTGTAAAATCTGGTTTAAAATGTGATTCTGGAAATAAACGGTGAACCGGTTTCTTTTAAACGGTTAACCGATTAATACCAGAGAGCAACATTGCCTAAGCTCTAACCGTTTATGAAAAACAGAAAACACAAAAAAAAATGGAAAGGCTACTGGAATTTAACGGCGAACCGTTTATTCCAAACGGTTAACCGATAACATTCATAATTGAAGTTTGTACTCCTTTAGCACCGTTTAACAAAACCGGATAAGGCTGAATTGTTTTGCAGGTTACTGGAAACAAACGGCGAACCGTTTATTATAAACGGTTAACCGATAATATCCAGAAAGTCACTTCATGCAAATCCTTAACCATTTACCACAAACGGATAACTGATGTTCATCTTGCAGGTTACTGGAAACAAACGGCGAAAGGGTAATCCTAAACGGCAAACCGTTTATTTGAAATTTGGCTCAACGGTAACTTTTGACCAGCGTAAATGGTTAATCGTTAATGGTTAACGGTGAACCGTTTTCGGGCCAACAGTTTGTAACGGCTAGTTTTTCAGCTCCAAATATAAATAAGCTCATTCAAATTCAAAGAAGATTGATCACAACACAACCATTGAGCTTATATTCGAGAATACAATCTTCATAGAGCTTTAAACTCATTCTTGCTTCATCTATTCACACATTGGGCATTGATTTGTAATCTTAAATATTGTGTGAGAGAAAAACAGTTTGTAATCTTTTACTTTGAGTGATTGTAAGTGTTGGATACACTTGGGTTAAAAGATTGGGGATAATCTCTTGTTGTAAAGGTTCATTGACACCTTGGAAGTCAAGTGTAAGTAATTAAAGCCTTGGAGGCTTGCTCAGTGAAATCCTCAAGCCCGGAAAGCTTGGAGGCGTGGACGTAGGCGAGGTTGGCCGAACCACGTAAAAATCTTCGTGTTTGAATCTCTCTTCCCTTATCTTTTTATATTGTGATTGATTTAATTGTTATTGTTTTAAATTCGTTTTAGATTTGCATGATATTTTAGAATCCCAATTCACCCCCCCTTTTGGGTTGCATAACTAGAATTTCAACTCTATCTTACTTGCTTGATAAAAGCCAACTTAGAAGAGGATTTCTCCTAATGAAAGGCATAGCGAAACTCCTGAATAATCTTATAGAATGTTGGTCAATGCTAGCCATGCTTTCTGGCTTGAGAGATCGAAACTAGGACTTGGCTAGACCCCGTGAGAGTATACGTAAATAGTCAACACATGGCCTTCTCCCCAACTCTTTTGATAAGAATTTAATCCTGATACAACTTGGCATGCTCCGTGGGGTCAGAGATGCTATGATATTGTGGAATTTGAGGTATACTGAAGTCGATAGAGAGAATAGCTTGGTGAATTTTCACGGTGAATGGTGATTGATGAACGATTGGCGCTTGATCCCTGGTGATGGAGCTATCCTTCTCGTAGAGTTTACAGACTTGTTTTTCTAGAAAAAAAGCATTTTGTTGAGGATTTCTTAAGGCATCCTGTGGTTTCTGGAGGAACCATCCCCATGATTAGAAGGTCTCTTGGCGTTGAACTTATCTCGTAAATTTTTTATCAGTTATTTTCCATGTTTTTTTACCTCTATTATTGGTATATCAGTTATCGGTAGTGGATCTTTCATCCTTGGAGCAAATCGGCTGTGCTTTAGATCTTGTGGTGGTAGGGTTGAGCCTTTTTGCCTGCTTTGAGTGCCTCTTGTTCTTGGGCATCAACTTTTCACCCAAGGCCTGTGTTGTGGCTTGTTTGCTGAGGCCGCTGTTTGGGTTTTGAACTTGCAAACCATGGCACAGTAAATCTTGTCAACAAACTTATCAAAGTGCCTTTTAGTGACAAACTCATCGTCGCGGTGAACAACGATCGAAGGTTTTTACAGACTTTCCTTCTTCTATTCCCATAATTTTCTTTGTAGGTTCAATGGTGAGTTGTTATGAAAATTTTATTGTACTTACAAGCGCACAAATCCACTCCAGTATAGATTAATAGTGATAAGTGTCGATCCCACGAGCATGTAGATTTAATTATGTGTAAGATTAATTTTCTAAGTTTATATTAGTAGGATGTGATTTTTTAGAAGTACTGAGATTTAAATTAAAAAGATGGCAGGAATAAATTATGGATGAAAGAATTCAAATGAAACAATTGAGTCTCTAGACTCACACTTAACACTTCACCATGAGCTTAATATTCTTTTTTAGTTCCAATTAATTTATAAATGAGTATTTTTACTTCTCATATTTCTCATTCTGGTAAATATGGTATCAATCACTCATTGTGCTAGAGGAAATAATCTTATACTAAATGTGGTTTTAAGTACACGTCGTGCCAAGTGATAATAATCCTACTGTCAAAAATATGGCAAGACTATTTATTAAATAACTTAGATGCATTCTCTATCAACACTAAGTCAAGATGAACCACTAATGCTTGAGGGAAGATTTTCGCTAATAAATATAGTGTAAAGTACTCATTGTACCAAACAGTAATGAACTTACAATAGGGAGCTAGTATACCGTGCAAAATATAAACAAGATTATTACTGTCTGTTAATGGTGAGTCAAAACAATCCATAAAAATCAGAGGGAGAGAAATAAACTTACCAAATTAAGCCCATGGATCATGTTGAGCCTTCACCTTCAACTCAAGCTTAAAATTAAATTAGCCACTCATAATTCAACAAAGACTAAAATGGTAATTTTATTATAATATGCAGAAAATACAAGCTAAAGTGAGAATTACACAAAATGAAACTCAAATTTGGATTTATACCTGTCAAATTAGGGGGGAGTCCCACATTTATAGATACAATAGTTAAAACATGGCCATCATATGAAAATAACTCGAACACTCAAGATTGCGCCACGTGGCAAGCTCTAATTGGATGAACACGATAGTAAGGTTGTGATTCGGTGAATTGCATGTAATGTACATGCGTTTTTTGGTCCAATAATATATTGACACATCATCGGTCAACGAAAAAGTCAACCAACATTGATTTAATGTATTGCACGTATTGTAAGCTCATTTTTCAATCCAGTAGAATGCTGCCACATCATCGATCAACACAATAGGATACTGCCATATCATCGGTTAATGTCACATCAGCTGGGCCCTACCAAAATCCTAAAACAAAAATGCTATATGTTTTGCTATTTGATTTCTTGTTAATCATAAAATGACCAAAATACCCCTGAAACACCTAAAATACTCAAATTATAACAAAACACACACAATCAAAGGTTAAAGAACTTAAATACATAAAAGAAGAAATGTTAATGAGACTTGTAGGATATAATGATGATTTTACCCTTTATAAATATACATTCTCTAATACTCAACATGGGCCCATTTTCATATTCCTTACTTTGCTCCATGATGGCAAGATTGTCATTGGAGAAATGATCATCATCCATGTTGCTTCAAACACAAAACAAAATAACTTGGCAACCATTGTGGAACATTTTGTCGCGCTCCCACCAAGACGGCACTAATTGTTTGTGCTAGTTTTTAGCTTGACCAACCAAACAATAAAATAAAGGAAAGGAGAATGGGTGCTAGAGGTTGCCTAGCTACTTTTGAGTTGTGCTCACGGATATGGAGGAGGTTAACTGTGTAGGGCGAGTATAGATGAAGAATGGAGTAAGCTGATGAGAAATGGAGGTTGAATGCCACCAAGTTTAAATCGGACAACTCTTGCAAAATAGAGTTAGAAGTTAGCTTTAGGGGGGTAGCCGGTGATGGCCGGCGACCACACTGCGACACTCAAGTTAGATCATGAAAGACACTTAAGGTAAAAAAAGACCTCAAAGCTGTAAGCAATGGGGGATAAATTGAGAGAAGGAAGAAGAAGAATGATGGATGGGATAATGAATTGGTGTTACCGTTAGAGTGAACCTCGAGCTTTTTGTGCAGTGTGCCTAAGGAAGATTTAGTAATTTTGTACATGTGGCTCCTAATTAATTGTTGCCCTCCCTCAAGTGAGGGCATTTACGTAATTAGATTAGTGGTTCTGAGAGGGTGATATTCTTAGGCTTGGGGGGCAAAGAAACCATCAGCCACCCTTTCCCTTGCTTTTATTCATGTGGCATTCCCTTCAACTTGTGGTCCTATTGTTTTTTGGATCACTGTAGAGGATAACAGACATGGTGCTTGTTCATTGGCTTAATTAAGGAATCTCTCTTTTCTATTGGTTCCTTGTATTTAGCTAACAGTGATATGTTGATTTTACAAATGATGGCATTCATTGTTCACGTGTGCTCTTAACAACCGAAATTCTGAATTTCGATTATGCCCTTTGATATTATATGTCCTTCTGGAATTGCCACTCTCTGGGGGAGCTTACCTCCCAGCTCTCCTCTAGCTGTCTTACCACTCTGTTTTGACTATTGTGATTTTAGTTGTTTGACTCCCTTTTGTCATGTGTTGTCATGCCATTGGTCCACATTTACTTCCAAAATTCCCCCTAAACATTTCTTATTAATCTAATTCATTGAAAATAAAATGGACCAGTTCCTTAATTAATCTTTTTGTTTCTAAAGGAATGGAAAGTAGCGCTGGCAAAATCTCAAGTTGGGCCTGCCTGAGCATGTCTCAATCCAGTCTGAATCAAGCTTAAAAGTCAAAATTTATGTGTTACAATTTTTAGAATTTTTTGGTTATATTTTATTAATTTTTTGTAATATAAAATTTTGTTTTTATTATATTTGGCATTAAAAATTAGGTTAAAAGGATATAAAATTTAAAATTTATGTTATACGTGGGTCAAATAAATATTAAAAAGTTTATTTTAATTAAAATAAAATATATATTTTTTTATTTTTTAGGCATTTATTGACTTTGAGGCTGGGCTTAGGCTTTTCCAATCCAAATGTTTGAAAAATATTACCAAATCAAGCCAAGCTCGACCCAAAATGCCCGGACACGAGCTAGTTAGGCCTCATTTGTTTTTAACCAATCCCTAATGGAAAAGAAACTCACCAAAAAAATGAAAGTGAAGAGCAAAGGGGTGAAAGCTTGAATATGCGAATAAAAGATGCGAAGAAAATGGTTTAAATAGAATGGCTATAAGCCTATTACACACTAAAATTAAAAAATTCATGTTGTTAAGTAATTAAAATTATATTCTTATTCACCAATCAACAAAATAAAATACTTTTAAAAATTTATAATTAATTTAATAATAGCTAATAGGAACTAACTATTAATAATACCACGTGACTATTACACTTAACAAAATCAATTAATTAAAAAATATGTTATTAACAAATTAATTTTAATTGATTTTAATTATTTCACACATGAGACTAAGACCTAACTCAATTGTTTAGTGAGCAGTCTTAACAAGACTTATGTTTTGGGGTCCAGCCTCATGTGGTATGCGAGTCTGTTTAATTAAAAAAATTATATTAAATATGAAACATTTTATGCACACAATGATGTTACACTAAATATCAACATCCATTATTAATAGTATATGTAATACCAGAAATGGAGTTTTCGCTCACCATAAATTTACAATCAAAGTTTTAGATCCCGAAACTTTGACCATATATTTACAATGATAGGAAACTCCGTTGCTGATGAGACACGCACCATTGTGTAGATATGATGATGAAGAATCTAATGGCACCAAAATTGATATTAGAAGATACCGAAATATGAATGTCGGTGGTAGTTCGTGATGGCTCACAGTGGCCAGCGGTGAGTTATTTGATTTTTATTTATAAATTTAAATAACAAATTTAATAAATATAAAATATAAAAAATTAATTTAGTATACACAATAATATAAAAAATATTATATATAATACTATATAAAATAACATCAAATATTGTATAATATTAATATAATATAATATAATGCTAATGCAACATAATTTAATGTAATATATTCTGTATTAATTAATATAATATATTATAATACAATATAGTTTACAAACACTCCTTGAGGGTTCTTGTTAATGCTGTCCAGTGCAATCCATTTCAATTGCCAAACATGAGTTTATTTTAATTAATTCTGAACCCAGAAAGTAATATTATGTAATGCTACATGCCAAACATACTCTTAAGTGAGGGTTTCACCTTAACCTTTTTGAAAAATAGTTTCTTTTAACATATTGCTTATATAAAAAAAAAAATCCCCTCCCGCTAAAATTCAAATTGAAAATAGACAGCGCAACTTTCTCTCTCTTTCGCTCTCAAAGAACAACAGATGTCTCAGACGGATTCGCAAGAAGCAGAAGACCTCGAGGTGGAGGTGGAGGTGGAGGCGCAATCATTGGGTTCGTGTTCACAAGGCCACAGATCAACTCTCTCTCTCCAAACGCAACAAGGCGGCGCCATTTGCCTTCTCTGCCTCTCCAATCTCATCACCACTCCACACGCTCTAACCATCCATGTCTCCTACGCGCTTTCTCAGCTCTCCCTCGCCCTCTCCCACCGCCCCCTCCACCTCTCCCAGTCCCATGCGCACTTCCTTGTCTCTCCTCTACTCCACGCTCTCTCCTCCTTTGACGACCAGCCCATTGCCTGTCAACTCATCGATTTAATCACCATTCTCTCCGACTCCGGCGACGAAGATGTTTTTGCTGAATTTGTCTCGCGCGTCGCCGAACGCCTCTCCTCCGGCGCTTTCTCCTGGAGCCCCAGGCAGCTACATATGGTATCTCTATCTCTGTCAGCCAATTAGTTTGAGAAATTTTGAATTTACGCATCGCATAACATAATTGATTGTTTAGTCTAGATATATTTTTAAAATTTTTTATTTAATTGTGAGAGTGGAGTATCAGTGAGATTGATGAAGTTTTGTAAATTCAATTGCGGAATTGCCACCGATCTTCATCAGGATAATCCGCAAATGTGAATTTACTGTTTTAGCCTTTTAGGGAAAATCATTGTGCGAGTAGTTTATTTATTTATTTTTTAAATTCGATCAATATGTACACCTGCTTCTTGCAAGTTATAAAGTGAACTCCACATTTAGTGTCCGTGTGTGAGTATAAAAATTCTTTTTATCGTACAAAACTATGCAAGTTTTATTTTTACCATTTGATGTGTTGGTCCTTTTCTGTGCAGATTCACTGCCTTGGGGTTCTCTTTAATTGCCGAACAAATAATCCCTTTATCTTCATTAAAAACAAAGATGCCCTCATATCCAATCTTGTTACAGGTCTTGGATTACCAAGGTAAGAGGCAGAACATAGCAACCTAGAAAGAGGAGGTCTTCCATTACCATGCCTCAGCTGTATTTTTATAACACTGTTGAGTGTGCACTTTTGATTGCAGTGAAGAAATCCGGGGGGAGATTCTTTTTGTTCTGTATAAAGTATCCTCCATCCAGTGCCAGTCTATGGACATTGATGGAGCTGATATTCTTTTTGCTTTCTGTCCCAAGCTCTTGCAACTTTCTTTGGAGTCCTTGATGAAGACCCAAAGGGATGACGTGCGCTTGAATTGTGTAGGTCTGTCACATTCTCTCAGACATATCTTTCTTTTTTGTTGCAATTTTAAATGCATCATCCGATTATCCTTTTCTGAAATCTCATGGTAGGGAAGTGAGAATAAACCATCTTTTTAGTTGGATGCCAATAGAAATTTCTGAGTGGGATTGTCCTTTTAAATTTATATAAAATATCTGTTCGTCAAATGACAACACTCAGACAGCAACTCTATTTGTGATCATTCATACATTTTTGTGGTATGCATGTACTGACTTCAGTGAGAAGATAAAGCTTCATTTAACTTCTCCGGTCAATAACTAAGAATAAGTCTAAATTTCCAAATGCTAAATACAGAGATGTGTTGTTCCATGAAAAGTCATTTAGGATACCATTCAGTAAGCTCTAAAGGGATTGCCTGAAAGGGATGCCATGTGATGTTTAAGTATTGATCGATCATAATCACCCAAGAAACTAAAATTATCATAACTGTTATGCTGAATGAGAGAGTTCCTACTTTTATTCTGATTCAAACCATAAGGGACATACATCAGTCATTGTGACATAGCCTGCATGCATTCACCCATCTAGATGCAGTCATCATTATCTTATATCACTGCTGTCTTCTGAGTAAACAGTTTTAAGTCTTATTTGCCAGCACTTTTGACGATCCTGGCTCAGAAGGGGTTTCTTGTGAATGCATACACAAATAACATTAGCCGCATGAATTTTGATGAGGCAGAAAACTCCATGCAAACAACAGACTATGGAACAAATCAATCATCTCTGCCTGTCTTGTTTGCTGAGGCCATAAAAGGCCCTCTGCTTTCATCAGACAGCCAAGTCCAAATCAGCACACTTGATTTGATGTTACAATATTTGTCATGGGAAGCTGCTCCTGGAAAACATATCCAAATTTTGATGGAAGAAAACATTGCAGATTATGTATTTGAAGCACTAAGATTGTCAGGTAAGCCTACTTTGAAATATTTTCTGCAACTAAGTGTAATTTAGGGCTGATCAGCTTGTAATACTGCAAACAGAATGCAAGGATCCAATGGTCAACTCTTGCGTTCGGGTGCTTAATCTTCTTTTGACCGCTGAGCCAGCCTTTGGACAAAGGCTAGCTGTTGGATTCACAACTCTGATTCCAGTGCTGAACCATGTAGCTGAAGTTCCTTTTCACCCTGTCCAAAGTCAGACCCTGAAGCTCATATGGAACTGCATTTCTGATTTTCCTGGAATGATTTCAGCTTCTCATGTCAAGGAGTTAATCCTTTGCTTGACAAGGATGCTCAGAAGGCATACTGATGGAGAGATGGGCATGCTTCCAGAGACTTTCACTGTTGTCTGCTCAATCTTTGTAGCTCTTTTGAAGTCACCATCCTTTAAGAGAACTGAAAATCTAGCAATTGCAGTTCAAGAAGCATCAAAACATGCTGTTTTAGCTTGTTTGAGTATCTCTGATGAAGATCCCAGTCAACTTTTGCATTCCTTGTACCTCCTTAAAGAGGCATATGCATACAGTTACAAGGAGTTTTCCACCAACAAAACCACCATCATGGAACTACGGAATTCAATTGTTGATGTATGTGAATCACATTTGTTGCCTTGGTTTGTAACTGCGATTAATGACATAAACGAGGAAATTGTACTAGGGGTCCTGGAGACTTTTCATTCTATACTGCTTCAGGATTCTGATATTCCAGCCACAGAATTTGCACAGATTTTGGTTGCATCTTCTTGGATCAGTTTGTCATCTGGATGCCTGGGATTATTTCCCACAGAAAAAATAAAATGGAGAGTATATCTCATGCTTAGTTCACTTGTGGATGTTCTTTTTGGTAATGATACCGGGCAACCTATTAGAGATGCTGCAGTACACATTCCAACTGATCCTGCTGAGTGGCTGTTTTTACTTGGCCAGAAGAGCTCCCATAACTTCGAATTGTCTTGCTGTCAATCTGCAATTTTACTGATTTTACATACTGCTGCCATACATGATGACAGGTACTTGTGCTTCACCTCTAATCTTAGTCGTATTTCCGTTATAGGTTTAGATTATCTACTGGACCCTAAGTTTTGAGACTTTCTTCAGGCTTGCAGATGAGAAGTTGGTTTTAGCTTCATTGGAACAGTATATTCTTGTCAATAGCAGCAATTTCCAATTTGGTGCAGCAGATTCATTGACTATGATGTGGCTGGTGAATCTTTATGGATTGTATAGGAGTCTTGCCAAAATGAGCTACCAAATACCCTACAGTCTAGAAGCCGAGAGGATGCTATTCCATCTGTTGACTGAAAAGGAATGGGATTTACCATCTGCAAAGATTCACCCATTGTCTCTTAAATGGTTGTTTCAACAGGAGAAACTCAGCAAGCCGCTGTCTTACCAAATCCTAAAATTCTGCAGAAGCAATAGCTCAAATGTGAGCAATGTTGTTGTCCATGGGAAAAGTAACAATTCTATGAATGAAGAAGTGATTGCTGAGTTGGTAGCAGCTGGAGACAACTATGGAGCTTCAGTTGTGGTATGCTTATTGATGCAGCTCATAGAGCAAGAAGGCCAAGTACCTGACATTGTATCTGTACTGAATCTTGTGGCAACAGCCATTAACATCTTGCCTCGTGCTTCAGATCAGTTTTGTTTGCATGGCATAATAAATGCAATCTGTGCTCTTTATAACAATTCCAGCTATTCTTCTTTACCCCAAATATTAACGGCCATCTCACTTTTAATTTTTAACATTTTACGGTCAGTGCACCCTGAAGTTCTTTCTCTTTCTGATGAGGCAGCCTGGATCACGGTAACTATGAAGGTAATTATTCTAGCTCTGTCTCGTGTGACCATGCTCATCATAAATCCAGAGAACTAATCGAACCTTTATCACTTATTTTGTAGTTGATCGAGTACTTGATCTCTACAGTAGCTGTGTGTAGCTGGACTCATGAAAGTCTACTAATAATCAGCATTTTGTCCTTAATCTTGCACCATTCCACCAACAAAGCACTCATAGAAGCATCAAAATATATAGTTCTAAATAATTCATTGGTGTCTACTGTTAATAGTACCATTGATGCTGCTTGCTTGAAGGGACCAGCTATGACTGATTATGATGAGGAAGTGAGCACAGGAGAATATGAATATGAATATCTAATATTTGTACTTTTACTGTACTACTTCTCCATAAGAAGGTAAGTGCCTTGGTTGAATGCACCTGTATGATTCCAATTTCTGAAATCTAACTTCTTTGTTGCCTTAGTTTGCAAGCTAGTTTACCAGGGGCTTTGGACTGGCAGAATTTTCTTGATCCGTTTGGTAAAAAGCAATCTCTTTCTACGATCAACATCCGCTGCCACGACTTGTGCAGGCTGATGCATTTTGGGTCTCCCCTCGTCAAGCTTGTCTCTTCATATTGTATGTTGGAGTTGTTTACCAGATTATCAGACCATGAAGATGGAGAACATGATGAGCTGGAATGCTCCATGGGTTTCCTATCGTCTGTAATGGCTGTACTAGAAGGCCTTGTTTTTTATAGTGACATCAGAGTGGCTATGAACTGCGGATTCTGCTTGTCGATGATTTTAGGGTGGGAAAAGTTGGATTTGCATGAAAGGACAATCATTGCAAAGAATTATTGGTGTAGATTGATTGTAGAAGAGATGGCAATGTCTTTGGCAGTTCCACATTTAGCATCAAAATCCTTTAATCATCACAAGCCAGCTGTACACATAGCTGTTGCACTGTTAAAACATGAAAAAATTCCTGAGTGGATGAGAACTGTGTTTGATAATCCCTGCATATCTGGTATAATTGGAAACCTTGGGGCCAGCAACATGGGAGCTGAAATGGTACTTCTATTTCGAGAATTACTAGATTCTGAGTTCTTGAAGGCTGAGCAAATTTCCAGTCTCAACCATGTTCTGCAGGTAACCTAAGTTTTTGCTTCTCCACTTTGCACTTCTGTATTGTTCTTAAGCTATCCAAAAGAATTGGAGGAGTTTCATATATCATCAGAACAGCTATTATATCCGTGTCATGTTCTTCTCTCGGGTTTTACATAAAAGCCTTTCTAGTGCCTGCCATTCTGTCTTAATTTTAAGACTCAGTAAGTTGGATGGTTTCATTTTCCATGATATATAATCAACGATAGTAGCTGTCAGACATCTCTTTTATCTTCCCTTTGCTTTTGCAGGCATGCAGAAAATACGTGTATACCAACTGTACTCAAGATGAGCACACAAACAAGCATCTGTACAAGACATTTACCAAATTGGATGATCTGGGCGAAGTACGTGAGTATCTCATTCACTTAATGTCATCTCAGTCGTCCATGGAAAAGAATTGTAGGGGATTACAAAATGGAGACAAAGAATTGTTAGAAGAAATAGAAATGTTCTTTAGATCTTTAACAGTGAAGGAGCATAGCTAAGAATTAGGAGTCCTTGTTTGATTATTTGAGGAACTCTAATCTGAACCCCTACAATCAAAACTCTCAACGTGTACATGCAGTTTCCAGCTAATGATAAACATGAACGTATGTATATGTAGTATGTGTATCTGATAAAAACATACTTAAATGATTTGATATGTCCATATGTACTTGTGTTTGTTTACGGAGCTTAATATACATATAAGAATGGTACATATATCATCATTTGTGCTTCAACAAGTGAAGTGGCTTGTTAATTTGGTTTACCAGAGTGTTTATAAGTTGAATGTTAAATTCACAAATTATAAGACGAGTTATTTCGTGGAGTTACAAACAAATTCTGGCACTTGGCATGTTAAACTCTCGTTGATTGCTGGCTTCTTGAGCGAGTATCTTTTCAGTTGGTGACCGGAGAGAGGTGACATGCGTTAAACTTGCTGTATGTGTTTGTTTAGTTAAGCCATAAGGGTAAACAATGAGACCATTTCACAAATGCTCCTACCAAGTGAAGTGGACTGAAGTCATTTTTTAAGAATTGGTTAGCTAGTTATAACTAATTATTAGTTCATTAATCATCTATCAGTAAAATCCCAGAATGAAAGTTTCGACTGGTGTTAATCGTAAATTTGTGCGCCAAGTCTACCAATAGAATACCCCCTGGTATCAGCTCAATTAGGAGTGTAAAATTTTACTCGCGGGCATTAGCTCTAAATGGCATCTGGAAATTTTCGAGTGAAAATTTTACCCCGGGTCTAGCTCGCCATTGATCGATATTGATATATAAAATCAGCAATTTAAAACTACCTTTCAAGAACCAAAAAAAAAAAAAGAGAATTCAAATGCAACAAACTTCTAAAGCCTATAACTTCACCAGTAAAAACACCAAAGGAGTCAGGGAAGCAAAATGGAGTGCAAGAGAAAACTGAAATGTAGATAACTCAATAGCAAGAACAATGAAGTACAAAATCAGGACTTGTCAAGTACTGATTTGAAATTTTCCATCAGCAGCTCCTCTCACTTCATCCAACCAGCACAAAAACGCACCCTACTGACTTTTGAATTTACATAAACATCTAAGCGTCTGCTCTTGAAAACAAATCCAATATGTTAATGGATATGCCAGCAGCTTTCCTCCCACACTTTGCAGCAAAGCGAGCAACATCAGTAGCACGAAACCACTCAAATTCCATCCAGAAATTAATATGGCCATCTTGGTACAGTTGCGAATAACACAGATTGGCTGAATCATGAGAGGTCCTGTCAAGCATTCTATCTAAAACGTACCATCTAGATTCTGTACAGTCCTTGTAATCTAAAACGTACCATCTAGATTCTTTCCATTGTGCTTTATCACTAAATCAATGAGGTTCTGATATGTCCACCTCTTCTTTTCTCTAGAATATGGCTCAAGGGAGGAATAGACCTCTTCACAATATCGAAGGAAGTGCCCCTTGCCATATACTGCAAGAACTAAAGGATCAGTGTTTATCTCTACAGTTTTGGAAAGGAAGCCTATCCTTCTCCACATTTCTAGAGCCCCAGTTCCATCAAAGCCAATTCTTCTTGCATCATATAGGATTCCAATGGTGACTATATCTGGTTTCACATGTCGAGTAGGCAGTTCAGAGAGTAAAACTCTCAAGTGCTTGAAATCTTTCATTTTCAAATAAGCTAGCAAAATAATGTTTGCAGTCGTTACATTCCATCGAACCTTTGCGCTTTCCATCTCCCTAACAACAGAATCAATGCCTCTGTGACTCAAAAGACATGCATGAGAAAGGAGGCGTAAACACCAAACAAGCTCCGTCCTACCAATTCTTGAAGCAAGATCATCACCCAAGTCATCTAGTCTTGAAAACATGTAGTTCTTAATATAAACCTCAGCCAATTTCCTAACAAGGTCCTCCTTTAAAGGAGTTCTTGAGTTCAGTAACCTCTTGTAAAACTTCTCCATCTTGTCTAACATCCCAAAATTCATGTAAGCATCAAGTATTGCAACCATAGTAGATGGCCGCAAATGCATTCGTTTTGTAAGCATGCTTTTATATGTTCCTTCCATTCTTTTGAGCAAGCCAGCACATGCAAACTCTTGAATAAGCAAATTATACGTAATGTGATCAGGAGAACACCCATCTAGTTTCATCATCTTCAAACACATATCAATCTCATCATACATTTTATACTTACCATAAGCTTGAATTAGACCGTCATAAGTATCTGACTGTGGAGACAAATTCACTTCCTTCATCTCATTAAGGAATAACAAAGCTTCATTGAACTTCCCAATTTTTGAATAACCATGTATTATCGAATTGTAAATCTCCAATGAAGGTTTAAGAGCAAATCCCTCCATTTCTTGAAAAGCACGCACAGCTTCTTCCATCAAACCCCCTTCACATAACATCACAATAATCTTTTGATAGTTGAATTCATTAATTCGTGATTTTTCAATTTTCTTCCACATATCAAACACCTGTTCAAAGTATCCCAAGTTTCAGTATTGGGAGATCCCAGACACCAAATGCCTTTTTTTCTTTTTTACCGCTCAACACGAAAGACTCACATATTTTTTCCCCTTATTTAATTAAATAGAGAGAGGCAGAGTACCTGGGGAATTTGCCTGGACCTCGAGGAATTTTTGAGAAATCTGATGACAGCCCAAAAGTGATCTTTGGTCCAATCTCCATCGTGTTGAAGAATTTGAAGAGGGCATGAAACTTTCTTGTTGAGCCTCTGAATTAATGCGTTGAGTGCTTGGTGCTCATGGTAGCTCTCAACAAGAAGGGTCGTGTGTTTTGTCGAATGATAATCAAGTGACGGAGCCGATGACAAACAACAACAGCTGATGGGTTTTCTGATTAGGGTTTTGGAGAAGAAGACGCGGTTATGTGTCAGCTTATTCTTCTTATTTTTGTTGAGTCTGACTTTGTAATGGGTATTATTATTATTATGCAGATGCAGGGATACAACACTCTCCATTTGCCAACCCGTGTTATGTTCTTCTCCTTGTATTCTCCAACTGGGGTGGCTGTAGGACGGTTTCAATTAAATACCCTTTAACAGCTCAAAAATTATTTAAACACTCCTCTTTTTCATTTTCACAGATATCTTAAAAATTATATGTAAAGTCTAAAATACCCTTAATAAATGCATCAAAACCACTTCTTCTCACTCTCTTCTTATACTCAAAATCTATTCCTACCGAAAACAACTTGAAAATCTCTCAAAATCTCTTAAAATTTCTCATAACCTCTTACATAATTACAACTATTTATTCACATCTTCAACTTCCATGCATTTTTCAATTGGAAGGAGGTGTGTTACTCATTAAACAACCCAATAAAATATATTAATATCATTGAATGTTAAGTTTTATATTTTCTAGAAAAATTTAGATATTTTTCTCACATTATAATGTTTTATTTTCAATTTTTTTTTCACTATTTTCCCAAATGTGTTAAAATGTATGCAATGTAGGTTGTTTAATCATTTTTCTCAATAAGAGATCTTGTTGAACAAGTGTTTATGCTGAAAATATTTCGGGTTGTGTATTCTTTTCGATGTCGTGTACATCTGGTAGTCCTGTAAATCGATTAAGTCATGTAGTCGGTCATGTAGATTATGTAGTCATGTAGGTTGTGTAAATAATGTAGTTGTGTAGGTCGTGTAGGTTGTGTAAGGGATTTAGTCATATAAATCATGTAAGTAATGTAGTTGTGTAGGTTGTGTAAATAATGTGGTTGTGTAAGTCATGTAATCATGTAGGTAATTTAAGTCGTGTAGGTCTTGTAGTTATTTATATATGAAATTCGATATTATTATTTTTATTGTATAAACAAATATGGTCTTGGTAGGTGTGCCTATTCTATTTAATAATGTATGGATAAACAAAATGACGAGTACAAGTTTAAAGATTCCGAGGCTAAGCGGATAATGATACCACGATCTACAACATATGTAGAATTAGTGGAGAACCTATATCAAATTATTGATATAGATACTTTAGAATTTGAAATCACAATGAAGTGTAAGCTTAAAAATCTAATCTTATGCTACCAATTACAATTAAAATAGAAGATGATGTGGAGTTTTTCTTAAAGAAATAGCTAGTGGAATAAACAACTTTCATTACTTTCGAACACAAATTAAGTTCGAGAATTCTCATGGATAGACAACTTTTACCTCGTCCTTTAAGGGAAGAGAGTCATGCTTACTTGAGCCAAGTGCCTCTATCATTTCCTATTCTCAACTTAAACAATTTTACTATTGGTGATGAATCAACAATTGAGTGTTTGTCTAGAATGCGGCCTAGTAATGAACATGAAGTAATTAATGAATTTATGACTATTGTTAATTGTTTGGATGAGCCACCATTAGTTATTGATCCAACATTAGGAGATAATGCTCTAGTTATTGTAAGTTCAAGAATCTCAAACAATGCATATATGCCTAGAATAAATTTACTTGCTAGTAATAGTAATTTGTTGTCAACGGAAGTTGTTAGTGACAGTGACAAGGTGATGACGAAAGAGGTGTTTGAGTCAAAGGAGGTTTTGGAAGAAAATATTAAAGCATTAGCTATGAAAAAAAAGGTTTCAATTTAAAACCAAAAGTCAAACAAAGACTTAAATTGTTGTTGCTTGTGTAGACGACAATTACAAGTAGCAGCTTTGTGCAACTAGGTTTAATGGTTGCAACATGCTTGAAATTAGAAAGTGTTACAATGTCCATACTTGCTCCCTTGATTCGTAGCAAAAAGACCATTACCAAGCTTGATCAAAGCTAGTTGGGCAAAATTTCCCGCAAAAGTATGATGGTGCTTCATTTTATAAGTCTGCTGATATCAAGCAAGATTTTCAAAAAGAGTTTTATTATAAAATAAGTAATCATAGGGCATGGAGAACAAAGGAGTTTCCAATAAGTTATCATAGGGCATGTACCAGTTATTGCCATTGTACACGGTAATGCTTGAAAAGAAAGATCTCAGAAGTCAAACATTCATTGAAAAAGATGGTGCAAACAACTCTAAGTACTGTTTCATGGCCATTGGAAGTTCACTGAGAGGATTCATTTTTTGTATTAGGCCTGATATTGTAGTTGATGGTACATTCATGAAGGGGATGTTCAAATGGACATTATTTATTGCAACATCCTTTGATGGTAATAGTCAACTCTACACCGTGTCATTTGGTGTAAGTGATTGTGAGAACAACACTTCATAGGAATAATTTTTAATGAAGTTAAGAGAGTCCATTGGTGATGTTCCTAATTTGGTATTCATTTATGACCACCATAGGAGCATCAAGAAAGGAGTTAATAAAGTATTTCTATATGCAGGGTACAATATATATATGCATCATCTTTTAAAAAATATATATATATATGCATCATCTTAAACAAAATGTAAATTCTCATTTTAACGAAGCTGATGTGTTTTGCCCAATATATGAATTCCATTCGCAACATTAGTTTGGATGTTTGCCAATACCTTATGAAATACTAATTATGCAACCCAAGATGGGGGGTGAATTGAGATTTTAAAACTTAAGCTAAGCAAACCACACAACAATTCAATCATTGCCTTAATGTAATAAAAAAATAAATTTAATAAAGCACAATAATAAAAGAGTAAGGGAAGAGAAAGCAAACACAATGATTTTTACGTGGTTCGGCCAATCGTGCCTACGTCCACACCTTCAAGCTTACCGAGCTTGAGGATTTCACTAAGCAAACCTCTAAGATTTCAACCACTTTTACAATTGACTTCCAAGGTGTCAATAAACCTTTACAACAAGAGATTATTCTCAATTTCTTAATCCAAATGTATCCCAACACTTAAAATCACTCAAAGATAAAGATTACAAATAAAATGTTCTCTCACACAATGTGTTTGATTACAAATGATAGCTCAAATGTGTGAATAAATGAAATAAAATCAAGTTTGAAGCTCAATAATAATAGCAAGCTCAATGATAATCATTGGATCACTGTTTGTTTGAATTTGATTGAGCCATTTTATAAATAAAGTTGAAAACTAAGCGTTATTGACTTTCTACACACAATCGGATTGTCGTTTTCACTTGAGCAAGTGACTGTTGTACCAAAATTTAAATTGTCAGATCGTCGTTATTAAGATGTCGGATTACCGTTATCGCTCTAGAATCTTGTCCAAAGATATCGGTTATCCGTTTGACATAAACAGTTTACCGTTTGCAAGATGATTGCTCTCTGAAATGTTATCGGTTTACCATCATCAATAAACGGATTGCCGTTATTTGAAACTTGCTCTCTGGAATGAAATCGGTTCACCGTTATCCATAAATAATTTTTTGTTATTTGAAAGTTGTTCTCTGGAATATAATCGGTGCACTGTTATCCATAAATTGTTTGCCGTTATATGAGATTTGCTCTCTAGAATGCTAACGGTTTGCCATTTTCTGATAAACGGTTCACCCTTTTCTTAGAATATTATATGACTTATAGATTTTGAACCGATTAACAAAATTTTCAGACTTATCAATTTAAAACTTATTTGTTAACATCAAAATCATTATCATCAAAATCATTAAACATATAAGTTAACACCTTACTGATGCTAGGTATAAGAAGTGGGCTAGTTCTCCCTATGAGGGGAGGCATTATGGTATTATGATAAATAATAGTGTAAAAAGCATGAATTCTATCATAAAAGAAGCACGTAGCTTGCCTATTCATAAGTTAAAAAATGCTATCATTGATAAATTGCAACAATGGTTTACAACAAGGCGAGAAACAACGATGAATGCATGTACTCCAATGACTACTTAGACTGAAAAACAGTTAAAAGGGAAACTCAAAGAATTTCACATATATCCAGTAATATCTATTAATTCTGTGTGCTACGGAGTCTATCCACAAACCTCTTCACCTCCCTCCCCACCTCCTGAATTGGGCATGATCCTTTAGTCCATGTTACGCCTGCAAAAGCATGGAAACCCAAGGTTAGCAAGACATTCATGTGAGAGATTACGATAAAGAACCATGAGTAAGGAAGATACTTACAATCTGCGCTGAAAGAATTTAGAACCGCCACTGGGTCGCCTTTCTCGCCCTGAATTTTCTCTTCTTCGGGCATGGGGTACCCTTCGACCCGCTATGGGGGGTACCCTGAGACTTTCCCTTCGTACCGGGAGCTCGAGGAGGATGGGAGCCTTTCGAAGGAGCGGCCGAATCCTGAGATCCAGAAGCACCTCCACTACCGCTTGGAAAAAGGCATCAAAAGCGTCCCCCGATGACTCCATAGCTGCACCCAAAGCACAACAGTCATGTTAGCCGAACAAGTACTAAGAACTATAAAAGAAAAATGGGAAATGAAATGAGGGGGAGCAAAATCAAGATGCGGTGGTGACGGGGTACCCCAATCCCGTAGATAATAATAGGGTACCCCTTGACACCCAAGCTATATATGAATCACCCCTGCGAGCAGGTGGAGGACTTCGGTCAATCAGCCCTGCTCTCCACAGCCTACCCTCCTCCAGCACATCACTACCCCTCTGTGTGCTACGGAGTCTATCCACAAAGGTGATCTGGACCCGACCTCAAACAAGGGGGTCTCACACTTGGCTCGGTGCTTTTACTACTCCGCCGAGAATGTTACCTCCGAGATTGCTGAGGAGAATGACAAGATGAGCTTGAGCCAACGCTATGGCCAAGCACTCAGGGCTACCCAGGAGGTAGGCTTTCCCGGGGTACCCTGGGAGTATCTTTCAAAATTTTTCTTTTCGATTCTATCGCCACACATATATACTTAACATGTCTTTTATGACCCGCATGCATCTTTTCTTCTCAGCCACTGCCTTCCAGACCTCGACTCCCTTGCCGCTGCCCAGTCGGAGGTCGACAAGCTAAGGGGTGAGCTCCAAAGCCGTCAGTCCCGCGAGGATCAGCTTGCCCGAGAGGTCAAGACTTTGCAAGAGCGTATTTCCGACCTATCGGGAGAGAAAGCTCGGGTGGAGAACCATGAGTAAGGAAGATACTTACAATCTGCGCTGAAAGAATTTAGAACCGCCACTGGGTCACCTTTCTCGCCCAGAGTCTCGGTCCCCCACCTACCCTCGGCTGCAAACCACCCATTTCGGTAACCCTTCTTCAAGGCAGGGCTCCCCTCAACAATATGGCCATGGTCGCCCCAAGGGGAGAAGTAAGCCACGCCGGGGCCCTTAGGTTTTTTGAATTGGTAAAGGCCCCTCAGCTCCCTAACAGAAATGTCGCGCTTCACGACCTCCAACCACAACATCTGTAAGCCCGTGAGCGTCCTCCATCCCGGAAGGGACAGCTGCCCAGGAGCTACCCCCAGATAGCTAAACATTCTCATATAAAAGGGCTGGAGGGGGAGGCGCAGTCCTAGGTCGAAAAGGTCGATATGGAGAGCTATCCCTCCAGACTGCGGACACTCAGGCCGCTCATCCGCATGGGGTACCCTAAGCTGAACAAACGAAGGAATATTATACTTAGCTCTGATTTGTTCCAAGTCCCCTAAAGTGGCTCTCCGAATGCCTAGGGAAAAAAGGTTGCCAGATTTTGAAGGTGTGGCAGGGGAAGATGTGGAAGGCTGCTCCGAGGAACGAGCGGGAACCTTAGGCTTTAATGGCTTACTCTTTTTCTTAGGTTGGGAGGTAGGCCATTTACTGGGGAAACGAGGGCTGACGCGATGGGTAATCATAAGAGGAGGAGGCTCAGAACGAGAGTTACGACTACCCGAGGAGTCAGGGGAGGACCCATCCCCCTCGCTAATAGAGATGTGAGAGGGAGAACCCGCGGGGGGGCTGTCAGTCTTCCTAGTCTCAACTGCACGCCGTTTCCTCACGGGTCCCACATGTTTTTTACCCATCTACTCCCCCCAACAATACACCCACAAACCCCCAGCCACACATCCACAAATCGCCAACAATACATCCAACAGTACATCAAATAACAATACAACCACAAACCACCCACCACCCATCAACCATCCGATGCAAACACCAACCACAAAAACAAAACAAAACAACAAACAAATAAACAAAAATAAATTTTTTCTCAAAATGTGCAAAATGACGCCACTGCAAATGCACCGAAAAGAGGAGAAACGAGGAAGGATACCTATTGTTCACCAGTTCAGCAGATCGAGATCGATGGTTGCAGGGAGACGAAACTGCAAGCAACCGAAAACAGTAAGTATAAAATAATAATAAAGCTTAAATTTATGTAAATATTTATAAGTAAATATTTACATAAAAAAAAATAATAATAAATAAAAAAAACGGGCCGCAACTGAGAACCCACGCTGGAAGCCGTGACTGCCATCACCGAGAGCTACGCCAGAAAAACAGGAACAAGCAACTCCGGCCAAAAAAAAAAAAGAGGAGAAGAGAAACAAGGTTGCAGCAAATCGACGCAAGGGGGAGGGAGATGCAGCCACCACGCCGGCGTCGGCTGACCGCGGCTGCAGCCACCAGCAAAACCGAGGCCGACCGACGTGATTGCAGCCGCCAAAATGCCAGAAATCGCCCAGAAAACCGCCGCCCGAAACGAGGAAAAAGGAAGAAAAAGAAAGAAAGAAAAGAAAGAAGAGGAAGATGGAAGAAGAAGAGAGAGAGATGGAGGATTACCGTAACCAAAACCGCGCCAGGGGCCGCCGGAAAAAGCACCCCAAATCAGCGCCGGCCAAGAAGAAAAGAAGAAAGAAAGAGAAGAAAGAAAGGGAAGAAGACAAAAAAGAGAAAAGTAAAAAAGCTACTAGAAGAAGACAAAAAAGAGAAAAGCAAAAAAGCTACTGGAAGAAAACAAAAAAAGAAAGAGAAAAGCAAAAAGCCACTGGAAGAAGACAAAAAAGAGAAAAGCAAAAAAACTACTGGAAGAAAACAAAAAGAGAGGAGCATAAAAAAAAAGGGAAGATGAAGAAAAGAAAAAAAAATGAAAAAAAAAAAAGGGTGTGAAAGTTGCCTGGAAGGAGATAAAGAAAAGAGAAATGGAGGAATGCAAAAAGAGAAAGAAAATGTGATAGTAGGCTGAGAGCAAGCAAAAAAAAAAAAAAAGGGAGATGGAAGATGAAGAGATAAGAAGGAAAAAGTAGAATAAAGAAGAAAAAGTGGAGATGAGGAGGCGTTGGAATTTGGAGAAGAAAGATGAAAAGTTTTTGGGAGTGGCAAAATGAAAGAGAATAAAGGGGGAATGAAAACGTGCAGAAGGTGATTTGTTTAAAAAAAAAATGTGTTGGCGGTTGAAGTGATTCGACTGGTTTTTAAATTTTAAAAGCCAGAGTAAGTAAAAAGCCACTGCAAGTAATTAAATTTGGTGGGAGATTTTGTTGGGATTTTCAAAATAAAAGAGAGAAGAATTGATACACGTCAGGGGTTTTTTAATTAAACCTGACAGAATACGCTGCCCAAGAAAGGAGTTCAGGGATGTTTGAGTGAGATCGGTAGTTTCAAAATTCAAACTGCATGTCAGACGGCTGCCACTTCCCAAGGAAAAAAAAAAGGGCGGGAAAGCAAAAAGATTTTTAGTTCGAAGTACACAAAGTTTAGTCAAGGAAAGAAATCAAGTAAGTCACCCCCGGTTCAGCCGTGTCGCCACGTGTCACTCACACAATGAGTTTTTTTTGCCTCCAATACTTCTCGCCAAAAAGAAACTAGGGGGATATTGTTTGAGGGAAAAATAGGAAAAGCAGCAAAGCGCCACGTGTCGATTAATGGAATGATTCCAGAACAATCTGAGGTACCCTATACGAATGGGGTACCCCACACAGAGAGGGGTACCCCGAATAATAAAAGGTACCCCACGTAATTCGGGGTACCCTACAGAACTGATGCAAGAGAATTCTCCAAAAATATCCGCCATGAGAAACGTCTCCGCCTCCTAAAAGATATTATTTGATTCTCTAGCATGCTTTTCACTTTTCATAAACACTCACACTCCGAAAAATAGGTTCTCTTCAACCTTAAACCCTAATTTACAGAGGGCTAGCTAGCTCTCTTTGCCATAAAAGCTTGAGTTTGCTAACTTGAGCGTCGGAGTGTGAACGCCGGGGTACCCCGGCTTCACCTCTAACCTCCGTTTCACTATTTTACATGTGTAAAGCTCATTTGGAAGGACACCTCTTTTGTTTCTGACCTTCCACTATTGTTATTACTCTCATTCCCCTTCTCACCTCCCCCAAATTCCAGATACACCGCACCCCACACAATATACTAGTGAGGTACCCCGTCTCCCCCGAAATAACAAATTTATTGTTCTAAATTGATTTTGGATTTTCCTACCCCAAAATCAGTTGAAAACAAGCTGTTTTCCCAAGTGACGTCGATTATGTAAAGATCTTTCGGACTCTTTTGGACTAGTTCCATTAATTTTTCTTTTTTTACTCTTGAATTTGATCAACTACATCATCGATTCATTTCCAGTTCAACAATAAATTATAAATCCAAAAAAATATGTATTGTTTTTATACTATCCAAGACCAAACCAAAATTCATGTTAGGTAAGACGGTACTTACAAACGTTGAATCTTTTCAATTGTTAAGCCCTAACAAACCCAAGCAAAAATTTAATATTTCATCCCCTAAACAATTTAGACCACTGTCACCAGCTGTCAAAATTGCCGATCATGTCTAGTAATCAATTCCAGCTGTCTCTATTCTGCATATGCTTAATGCTCTCGTCTGTAGTCTCCGCACACAACTCTTAACATCGTGTTCTAAATGATGCTGAAACTTTAGATAAAAGAACACGCAATGCCAAAAACTGATTGTGGAACACAGCCGCGATATGATGAAGAATAAGATGATGATCCCAGTTGTGAATTTCAACCCCTTTTGCTGGCCGCGACAGAGTGAGAGATGAGACGAGGGATGCTGATGACTTATGAAACGAACACAGCCGCACCGTGAACGTGACGACAGGCCATGCCGCGAAGGATCTGATCTGAAGAAGAGATTACAGGAGAGTTGAAGAGAGAGTGAGAGAGATTAAGTGAGGACTGAGGAACAGGTCACGGGTGAGAGAGATTGAGAGAGGAACGGATGAGACTTGAGAAATTGAGAGGAGAAATTACAGTAGAGTTCAGTTGAAGAGAGTGAGAGATTGAGAATTCGAGATTTCGAGAGAGGAACGAGAGAGTAGGGGTGGGCAAAATCGGATTCGGGTCGGGTTCGGATCAACCCGATCGGATTTCGGGTTATTCGGGTTGTACAAACATTGATTCGAATACAACCCGAACTTACAACCCGAACTTACAACCCGATCTGATCCGATCCGATATATATTCGGATCGGATCAAAAATCGGGTTGAATTCGGGTTGATGAAAACGGGTCAATTCAAAACTTATATACCAATACACCATCAAAGCTTCAAAATTCAAAACACATAAGGGAGAGTCGGGTTGGAGCTTGAGCCTTGGAGCAGCAGATCGGCGGCCACGGTAGCAGATCTCGGCGGCCACGGCAGCAGATCTCGGCGGCCACGGCAGCAGATCTCGGAGGCCACGGCAGCAGATGCTGGGTTTTTGGCAGATCGGTGGGCGTGTAGCTACAGCTTGCGCACGGCTGGACACGCAGCAGTTTCCTCACGATGGTTGGATGCAACACGGTGGCAGCAGAGCAGATTACGGACGCAGCAGTAGATGGCTGGATGCAACACGGCAGCAACATGACAGTAGCACGACAACAGCAGATCACTGACGCAGCAGCAGATGACCGGACTCGCAACACGGCAGCAACAGATCGGGGAAGAAGAGAATGTTTTCTTGCTTCTTTAGCGTGGGTTGGGTGTGATTATGTGTGGTGTGCCATGTGTGTCTTGTGTTTGTATGTGATTTGCGTGTGATTATGTGTGGTGTGCCGTGTGCCGTGTGCGTGTGTTGTGTTTGGCCATAGCTTTTTTTTTTTTAAGCAACCCGATCTGGTTTTCGGATCGGATCGGGTTTTATCCGATCCGATCACAACCCGATCGGGTTTGTAAGATTTCATCCGATCGGGTTGTATTAACAACCCGATCCGATCCGAACCCGAAATTATTCGGGTCGGATCGGATCGGGTATTTTGCCCACCCCTACGAGAGAGATCAAGAGATCGAGAGATCTAGGGTTCACTTTTGTTTTTTTTTTCTCTTTATATTTACGGATTTGCAGATAAAAATTAACATTAAAATAAATAATATACGGGTCCAGGTTTCGGATTTTCTTGTTCACCTGAAACCGAAACCAGACTCGGAAACATGTGGGTTCTCAAAAACTTATCCGGATTCCGGATAACAATAATTCCGGTGCGGGTTGAACCCGGACCGAATTTTTCGGGTTCAGTCCGGGTCCGGGTTTGGTTGCCACCCCTAATTGAAATTGATGATGGCGTTGGCCGCTCAATTCCTGCTTCGGATTCCCCAACTCGGAAGGAAAAATATAAACTTTCCGTCGTACAAGCATGGCGGGAATTATCAGCCATTGTTCTTGTCTTGCAATTACAGCACCAATGACAATTGTTCTTCATCTTCTTCTTCGAAGAAGAAGAATTACTTAGAATGGACACGTACAAATCGTTTTGACCACGCGGTCAGCGCCGCAACAAGTGCGAATCCGCCGTACGTCTCAAGCACGTACCGACAGGCGTCATAGCGCAGGCCGCCGAAGACCGATCGCAGCACAAGAATCGGGCGTCAGCTTTGTCGCGCCTCCGCACTCTTTTGGCCCTCAAAGTGAGGAGCAGTGTGAATCTTGATGCGTATTCGCCGCCGCCGCAGCTTCTTCAAATCCTTCCTCCTAAGTCTACAATTAGAAGTTTAGAAGTTGGTCCACAAATTGGACCTAACAATCCTAAATTTGCTTTGGTATTACTCTATTCACTCTTGCTTCGTCTTTTGTTTTCTATTAAAATTGAAGTCATAGTAATGATTATTGGGGTATTGCATTAAGCTTAATACTCTATCAAGTGATAATTGAACTTTAAAAAGAGAAATTGCTATATGTAATGTGTTTGATTGGCGTTTAGGTTTCCAATATTTTTTTAATTTAAGATTTCTCTCGTATGGTGATCTTTTATAAATGTGGCAGATTAAGCACTGGAGCATTGTCACGGTTGATTCTATTAGATGATTCTCTTCGAATGGCCGTAAATGAGTTCAGGACTCCTAAGGTATGCTAATTCATAGCTGACAGTGTGTATTACGATAAGATTCAACCTGTTGGTTAATTTAAAATTGTTATCTTCTTTCTTATTTGTGCCAATAAGTCTATTTTTTGTTGTTGAGTGTCTGCGTCAGTGCCTGATGGCATATTTCAATAGTAACCTGCCCTATTGATAAGAGAAATGTATGATATACTTTTTCAAGATACCTACCTGCATTATGAATTGTATTGGAAGGAAGTACGAGAATAAATTAAGAGCAAAAATTGATTAAAAGATGTATCTTCATTATTACGTGAAATGTATGTTTTGCTTCTCATTCACTTTACCAGAATTACAAAAGTTTTATGTTATTGATGGTTGAATTGTTTCTGGGTTATCCTTGTTTTTTTGGTTTCAATTGCTTTACATACATTATGTGTGTAATTTTTTTATGGACAATCTTCATACCTATTTCACTCTTTCCTTAGTATGGAGCTGCTTACCGTTGGGATGAAGATGGTAATAGGAGCTATAGAAATTACTTTTCTTCAGAAGGAAAATTCTCAATCTTGGTAAATTTAAAGTTGTACTAGAAGACAAGCTGCTTATTCAACCAAATGGCTAAATGTAGCATAGTAGCCTCCTTAGACAATTAATTAGATTGCATTCATTTTCATCTCTCTGTTTTCATTTTTTCTCTTTTTTGACTTGCACTTCCCTGTTCCTTCCCCCCCCCCCCCAAAAAAAATAATTGTACTTTTCTGCCGATGTCTTCCCAATATCCTATGATCTCCAAATGCACAAATTTTCTTGTTGTGACGTTCCATATATGGTTTCTTTTTTATTTTGGTCCATTTTCCAACAATATAGAATAGTGAGAAGAATGCTTTATTTTAATGATGCTTCTCTGCTTTCTTGAATGTATGCTTGTTCTTGTTCACATTTTACCGTTCGTGATAATTGGTATGGTCTTTCTTTGGCATCATCAAGCCCCAAATGTGATGAAACATTTTGAATTTCTTATTGATCCAACCTTCACTTTAGTATAATTTATAGACCATACCTGCAGTAAGTATCATTGATAGTTCTGAATGAGTGCGAAAGCAGATTAGTGTGTAACTTCATGATTTATTTACTGGTTTGCACATCCATATTTCAAATGGTTTACTGGTCTCCGGCCAAAAGAGAGGGAAAATGAAAGACTTGTGAGACAATCCTCATGGCTTTGTTGACATCAGTTTGGTGGTTGATTGAGAATGAATGATCATACATACATACAAATACTTGTTAGAGGGCTTGTTCTGTTGAATTATGCTGGCGGCATAAACTACAAGGCATTGTTGACGATTGGAGAATCAAGCTATTGTTTCCATTGCTTTGGTTAATTGATCCTTTGTTGAAGCAAAGGCCAATTGCAGATGCAATCTTTGAAGATGTGAACCGAAGGTATTTTCTCTTCTCTCAATTCAGTCCATTTTTCGTTATCCTAAAACACTAGAGTCAAAAATTAAAAAACTCTATGATGTGTATATATATTGGTGCTGCAGGGAAACACTGAGGAACATTTTACTGTCCATCTATGCAAATAAGGAATCTGTGGATGAAACACTAATAGAGGTATTAACATTCTCCACTAATGTTAATGATATGAGAATGCTAAGATCCAGTTTTATACATGAAAAAGATGCAATAATCTAAATAGAAATATAAGTTCACAGGCATCTTCAATCCTTTCCTTACAAGGCAGTTTTGTAGATATAAATTTTAGCCATAGACAATACCACATCAACTGTGGAATCAAATGCACCATTCCAAATATGGAATTGGTATAGATACTTGAGAAAGTGCATACATGTTTAAGCGAATGGATTCACAACACAAATGAGTTGAGTGAAAATGACACCTATCCTATTCTTTTTTCAATCAATATACAAATATATTTTTTAAAATATATAAGATTTGATGGTGTTTTCACTATGCCTCTCTATGGCTTTTGCTTCCACGTGATGAAACTTTCCCATATACAACAATTCAGGTTTAAGAAAGTTGAAAGAGTACAAATAAAAATGAGATTTTTCAGAGAGCTAGATGAATTTTTCAGAGAGCTGCTAATTTTTTATTATACTTAAGATGAATTTGTCAACAATTCATATGCAGTAAGTATCATTGATAGTTCTGAATGAGTGCGAAAGCAGACTAGTGTGTAACTTCATGATTTATTTACTGGTTTGCCCTCACTTGTTGGATGTAAAGTAAATGGACCCCACATTTTTTCACCCCGCAACACTCGCAATCCAAAGGTGGAAAACGATCAAAATCATCAAAAAAGAAGCGGACTGCCTCAGGAACGCAATTATATTTCCAAAAACCATTGAAATCCTCAGTGAAAAAATAGCACCCCAAAAGTAAGTGATCTGATTCTACGTAAGCAAGGCGCTTCAGAAATCTCCATGTGACTTGCGGATCACAATCTTCGGTTTTCACTTTGAATTCACAAGAAAATGAAAACCATCTGTCATTATCTACATGACAGTCTGAAAATGCTACAATAGCACTAAATGCAAAGCCCAGTAGTACTCGGTTATTATTGAAGGAATCTGGTGGCATCTCCAAGGTTATAAAAGATCCCACACTTTGAAACTCAAACCACTTCGGAATTTCATTCCCGAGTAGTAAGATTTGACCTCCGTTCATGTGAAAATCAATCTATTAAAAAAATATCATAACCAAAAAAAAAATTATATAAATTGAAAGAAGAGAGTTAAAAACACAACTTTTCCTGTATTTCTTTCCAATGGGCAGCTGCCATAAGCTGAATTCTCTGCAGGGCATCTTTAACAATTCTTGCAGTAGAATTACCATCCGATTTAAAATTTTGCTCTAGTAAAAAAACACTGCTTATATATAAGATTCAGAACTTGAGAATAAACCTGATAATGATTGCAGCGATGTGCAATGATCAGCATCTAACCATCGTACAAGAAATGGAAGCTTTGGTACGGATTGAAGCTTCTCACAATAGCTTAAGCGGAGGTAAGTCAACACAGAAATTTGGATGATGCTTTCTGGTATTCTCTCAATATTGGTTTTCTCTAGAAGCAATGTTCCTAGAGAGGACAACTGGCCAAGACATTCGGGCAATCTCTGAAGATTTGAGCAACCACTGAGATCAAGAATTTTAAAGTGTGGAGATACTTTCATACCATCCCAAAGTTGATAATATTCATACCATCCCAAACTATTAAGTTATACGTACCTTCATACCATCCCAAAGTTGTTCAATGCTGCTATTAGGCATTTCAAGAAACACAAGCTTCTCTGCACTAATGTTTGAAGGCAATGACTTCAATGGATATCCATGCCAGTGGAGATTGTTGAACCAAGATTAGATTTAGTATCCAATCAAGAATCTCCAGGACCTAGCTGAACTCTCTAACAATGATCTAGAAAATGGTTAATCGAATTCACACAAAAGAATTACCCAGAAACAATAAGTAAAGAACAACAAATATAAGTGGTTCAGCTGAAGACAGTTTACATCCACTGAAGAATAGAGCACCAGCTTTTATTCAATCACCAAGAACCAGTTACAAGTTTAGAGACGAAGTGACACACAATACATCTACTGATTTCCCAACCCTTAAGGCTACTTATACTAGCTTAAAGCCCTTCACAAAGATCCCCTGTCAACCAGCTGTAATCTGGGTTTGTTAGCTAACAAACCCAGAATTCTCCTGCCTGTTGTAACTGTCATTAACAACCTTGAGGACACGTGTTGATTTCTTCCAAGCAATGACCCCCCAAAACGACAGTCTTCCATGCCGTATAGAGTAAGTGAAAGCACGTGACATTTGCGTGCTTTACTTAATAGACTTTGGATGACGATATGAGTTTGTCACACAGACTTGTATGCTTTACAGATGACATGTCGTATACCAAAATGACCCCAAACTGACATGACGGTTGATCTTCTGGAAATCAGTTTAAAGCTCATACTTTAACCGAGATACTTCACTTCAATAAATTTAGGGTCTTGCAAATAAGACACCATACATTTATTCTCTCCATTGAATGATCAGCTATAGAATTTTAAAAATCTCAATTTCCGTATCTTTGTGAATGTATTGGGATTTAGGTGGATCTCTTTCACTTTGGAGACATATTCAAACAGATGCCCTCAACTGTTTCGGTCCCCTAATAATCAATAAAAAAATGAAAAATGATATTTATATCCCACCAATGAATTGCATCTCAACCCCACCGAGACAAATTTTTGGGCATGTTTGCCATTGATTCACAACAAGGGGTAACTTAGTTATTAATTCAACCTTTTTTTTTTCACTCTTGTGTGGAATTGAGGTGGGATTGGAGTGGAATTTTTTTATCATTGCTCGAATCAAATTTCCGTAATTCATGTTTATATAGTTATTGCTAGGCAGTGAAACTCTTAATTGCAAACGCACGAAGGAACATAATAATACAAGTAATACTAAACATGAAATTTACGCTTGTGGGATACAATACAAATTGACATTATAAATTATCCTTACAAAGAATTATACAAGTTGTCACAACATTTATAACCACTATTGTTTTTTTTTCTAATCATTTTCACTCTTCCATTAATTCTAGATTCATCAATTCGAGAGTATATAAATATATCCATATCAAGTTTGTAAATGCTAGAATATTCCAAAGTAATAATCCACAGCAAATTGCTTGCCGTATTATATGTAAGAACTTCATAGATATCCTCATGATGCCACAACCGATTGTGGTTTCCAGGATCATTTGATTCTTGACTGACAATATCCCTACCCAATTCTTGTAGCAAATCATGCATAGTTATCTTGTTGTTATTTGATATGACAATAAGAGACTTATCAACGAGAACACTTATTCCTATTTCTAGGTAGAAGCCACTTGCAATAAGGAATTTCATTACTAGATTTACATCCTCACCTTGAAAGAAACAAGCAAAACCAAGGAAACCATCATAACTTATTTTTAATACCTCTAGAATACTTGGATGGAGGATTCTTTGCAATTTATTTATTGCACTTTCCCAGACTGTTTTTTCCCTTTTATATAGAAAGCAGCCCAAAACTTTAAGAGCTAAAGGAACACCTTGAGCATATTTCATTGCCTTACTTGAAAGTTCCCCATAACCAACATCAGGATGGTTTTGTTTGAAGGCATGTCGACTAAAAAGCTCAAGAGCGTGATGATATTCTAATGCCTCCATCTCATATATTTTCCTCACCCCCCAATTTCTAAGCACTTGTTTATTTCTGGTGGTTATTATGATTCGACTCACAGGCATCAACCAATCAAGACTTCCAATTATAGATTCCAATTGGTTGAAGCAAGTCACATCATCAAAAATAATCAGAACCCTCATCCCGCTGAGCCTTCTAAAATTGAGGTCAATACCAGGAATCGCATTTTCATCCTTCAATAAATTTGAAATAAGTTTTTGTCGCAAGCAAGCTAATCCTCCCGTTCTTTGTGACTCTCCTCTAACATTTTCAAGGAAGCAAGAACCTTCAAAATATCTAGAGATTTTGTCGAAAGTAGCTCTAGCGATGGTTGTTTTGCCTATACCACCAATGCCCCAAATCCCTAAAGCGTAAACATCTTTCGACTCAACACTTAATAGAGATTCAATTTCCTCAACTCTTGATTCTACTCCAACCAGCTGGCTTTTGTTATCACGCGGCCGAAACACTTCTTCCAGCAGTCTCTTCAAAATGTGATTAACAACTTCGTTTATAAGTTCTGATTCAGGCCTGCCAAATACATAAAATTAGCAATAGTAGCTTCAAATAAGAGGGATTTGCATCAAATATGAAATAAGGGAGATTGCTAGTTTTCCAATTGAAATTAATATATAGCACTACAATCTCCCTATAAATTAATTACTCTTAAATTATAGGAATATGTGTGACTTTTTTTTTCTGATGGAGGTATGTGAGGTCGAAATTGCTTAAAAAAATGACAGACCACCATTAATTTTGTTAAATATATTGTAAAATTCTTTCATAATTATCGGGGTTCAAAAGTGGGGAATTCAAGAAGCCTAGAATTTGATTCCTAAAAAAATTTAAAATTGTAGTTTAGCACCCGGAAATTTAACTAAGAGTGTTGCATGAATTTTATTTACAGTGTTAAATATTAGCATGAGAAATTAAAAGTAACTTTCACCTGATGCTACAATAATGAAATCCAGACAAACCAGCCGCTTCTCTCAATCCCTTCCTCCATGTCTGCAGCTTCTCCGAATTTTGCTCAAATCTTTCTTCAAGCTTTAAAAATGAATCCCCAAAACTCCCTGTTTGGTTTCTCATGTCTGATGGATCAACGCGATAGAAAACCGGTAACACAATCTATGCATGCTCTTTCTTGCACTCGATGATCTCCGCAAGTTCATCAAGACACCATCAGGAAGAAGCGTAGTGTTAAGAGAAAATGATAACTGAAATGGCTGATGCTTTAATCGCATTCACAAGTGACTCTGAAATTTCATCTCGTTTGTTAAGTTGGTCATCAATGAAAATTTGTGATAGTCAGAGTACTTTGCACATTGCAAGAAATCCAGCCTTTCATTTCAGAACAAAGCACATAGGAGTTCAGTACCACTTCATTTGAGAAGTAGTGGAAGACGGAAGTGTGGTTTTATAGAAAATCCATACAAAGGAAAACCTAGCAGATGTTATGACCAAGCCAATTAATATCGACAAGTTTGTATAGAGTAGATTCTCTTGTGGCCTAGTAAAGACGTAAGAAGCATGACAATGGTGAAGCAGAAAGGATGGAGTAGATCCACTTCATTTGATTGAGAATCAATCAAATCTCCAAGTAGGAGAATGTCAAAAATGGATGTTGCAAATCTAGAAGCCAACCGTTCTAGATGCAACCCATTTTGAATGCCGAAATTGTTGAAGAAAAAAAGAACAATTTGGCAGTAGCAAATTTGGAATGAAGAAAAAAAAGAAAGAAGAAATTGGAAGAAGAAAGGGTGCCGCCCAAGAAAAAATTTATTATTTGAATAGCCAATTTTGGCTATAAAAAAGGGGGTTCCCCATCGGCTTAGTGCATCAAATTTTTTCAGTTTTATTTCTTCTTCTTTAGAGAGAAAGTGAGAGTGTTTTAAGAGTTTTAACAAAATTTTTGAGTGATTTGTGATTTGAGAGTTTGGGTGTATTGGAATTTTGGGTAGTGAGCTAAAATACCACAATACTTGTAATTCATTTTCACTAGTAAAATATTTTCTTTCTATCTTCACCCGTGGACGTAGGTTAAAAGCCGAACCACGTAATTTCTGGTGTCCTCTTTTGAGCTTGTTCTTTATTTTCTTCCAATTTCATTTTACCTGTGGTCCTGCTTCACCCATCAATTTCCCAACAATCACAATATGTGCATACTCTTTCTTGCACTTGAGGATCTTTACAAGTTCATCGAGACACCATCTGGAAGATGCATACCCTTCTAAGAAGACGATAACTAAAATGGTTGATACTTCAATTGCATTCGCAAGTGACTCTGAAATTCATCTCCTCTATTAAGTTGGTCATCAATGAAAGTTTGGATATTTTGTCGACATAAAGCATAACAGAGATGGCTAATAAAGTTGTCGCGGGTGTCATCTCCTATGAAACTAACAAAAACATCATACTTCTTGTTGTTTTGAGAAGAAGAAGCCATAATCAACAAAATCAGTTGAATTGATTAGAAAGAGATTTTGATTCGGATGAAAACAATTATTGAACCAAATGTGCGCGACTCTGTACAATAAATCGATGCCATGAACCTTCCTTCACGTTCCGTGATAATTTTTCAATTTCATCACATTGTCCAACCACCGTGCACTCCACGATGATTGATTAATTCCACTACTTTGTAGACTTTTAGATGAAAATTCCACATGAACACCATAGTTTTCAACACACGGCTTTTGTGCTTTCATACTCATAACTATCAACAATGAGGGGATGATAGTTTAGTTTTTATTTTTAGTTTTTATCTCTCAATTTGTCTTATCGGTCCTCATCTCTCAACTAATTGTATTTAGTTTCAAAAGTATTTTTTTTTGTTTTAATAGCTCTTTTTCATGTTCCTTACGGTTGATTGTTAAATATATGAAGTCTAACTTTAAAATAATAATAATAATTTTTTTGTTGTAACTTATGTCTGATTTTTAGACATTTACATTTAAATTAAAAAGGTAAATTTCTGTGACCTTTGGCAAAATGAGAAAATGTTTGAATGCAAAATAAATACTATATCCTAAAAATATTTCTATTCAATAAAATGATTTCCTAAACTACGAAGCCTAATCCCTTTTACTCAATTTGACTTATAAGGGCATAAATATCAAATAACAGCGTTTGATATGTTTTTTTTATTATAGAAACGAATTAGATGCCACTTAATTTTTAGATATTAAGAAAAATATTATTGAGACATTTATATTCAAAACCGTTTAGATTTCAGTCAAATTCAGGCCTATTCAAATTTTAGATTAAAAAAAATAAACACTACCTTAATGTCCTTTCAATTCTCTCTGAGTAGTGATGAAAATTAATTTTATTTAATTTTTCTATGTTGGATTAGGCATTAGTTGTATACCATTGTATCTTATGTTTGAAAATCTTTTGAAGTATTTTAAAATTGAGATTATCTACCCAAAAAACTGAAAAAACATCATATTTCTTGTTGCCATAATTAACAGAGACAGTTGGATTGATTTGGGAGAGATTTTGATCATATGAAAACAATTACTAAGCCAAAATGAGCGTGACTCTGTAGACTAAATCGATGCTATGAACCTCCCTTGAAGTTCCGTGATAATTTTTCAATGTCATCTCATTGTCCAAGCACCGTGGACTACGATGACTGAAATTACTTTGTGGACTTTTAGCTGAAATTTCCACATGAACACCATAACTTAATTTTCATAACTATTAGCAATGAGCAGGGTGATACTGTATTTAATTTTGAAAATTATTATTATTTATTATTTTTGTTTAAAACAAAAGCTACATAACTTTTTTTTTTCTTAAAGCTGCTTGTTTACGATTTAGGAACTTATGTGTGAGTTTTATATATTTACATTTGAATACAAAAAGTGAATTTTTGTTACTTTTATCGAAATGGAAAGTAAATACTATCTATTAAATATAGTTATTTTCTAAACTATAAAGCATAATTCTTTTATTCATTTTGACTTATAAGGACAAAAATATCAAATAACCATGTTCGTTTTTTTAAATTATAAAAATAAATAAGACGTCACTTAATTTTCAGATATTAAAAAAATAAACATATTATTTAGACATTTATATTCAGACTTCACCCAAGTTCAGGCCTACTCAAATTTTATATAAAAAAATAAATGCTACCTTAGTACTCTTTGAGTCTCTCGAGTAGTGATGAAAATTAATTTTATTTGATTTTCTATGTTTGACCAGGCTTCATAGAAATAAAATCTTTTAAAGTATTTTAAAAATCGATGTTATCTACCAAAAAACATTTTATTTCAACTACTTATGACTTATTTGACCCATAAATTAAATAATGGATGGTGCATTCGGTTAATTTATCAATAAAATGGATCTAGAAACTAATGTAGTTCAAAAATACATATTTTGTTATCGTACTAGTAGCAGAAGTAAATATATGAAATAAAATATTGGAAATATATTCGTGGGGAGTAATAATTGTGGAAAATTGGAGAAAAATAGATGAAATTTTATAGGTACAAAGAATAATAATCATAAAATAATAAGAATAGTACATTGTGAGAATTGACAGTGCTGCGAGACACAATGTTGCATTCCTCAAGAAGTTAGTTACTCCCTCCTGCATTTGCGTGGTATATATGAGTTGAGTAAATATGTCTCCATGATATAATGAAGTGCTTGTTTTATTTGCCTGTATTATGCACTAATAAAAGCAAACCTAAATACCCTTCTATGTTGCAAGCCTACGAAAAATCAATATATTGTTCCTGCAAAAAATAATATTTTAGAGATTTGATGCATAAAATATAGATGTATTATGCATAAATTCGTTTTAGGAAAGAGGGGTTAAATAAAAAAAGAAAAAAAAGAGTGGTGCAAGAAGATTATATGGATCACAAAATGGCGTAACTTCTAGTTACAGAAAATGTTGTGACTTCTATTTATAGATAATCATGTGCCCCTTCATTTGGGTTGTTACCTTTTATGACACCCTCTATCCTTGGTTATTGGATCAAAATTTGAATTAAATCATCATTGGTCCAAGATAAACCACCATCATTTCAAATAAAAATATGACACCATGAATAGATACATATTTTCTTTTTTTTAAAAAAAGGATACATTTTTCTTGTATATGCAATATTTAGTTAGATGTATTTTACAATAAGACACCTTTTAAGGCACGCCATTTATTTTGAGAATATTCCAGCATAAATTATATCCCTCCCTCTTATAATAGTATTTTTCAAATGATACATAGCCACATGAGTTAAAAAATAATAGAATAATAACATTGCTTGCGTCAATGATACTGTTGGATCTATTTGGTCTAACTTTTAAATAGAGCTTATTTAAATCGACCTTTTGTCAGTAGAACTTTTATAAATAGAGTTATTAAAAAGAAATTTAATTATTTGGTTGTCAATGAAAACTTTTATTACAAATTATAAAATTAATTTAATAGACAAGTTTTTTAAAGTTATATTATAAAAAAATAAAATAAGATTGTCAAATAAATAAAGAATATTTTAAACATTTTAACATTTTTGAAAATTCCTATTACAACCCTGGTATTTTAATAAAAAGACAATTATATCTTGTTTATTTATAAACCCTAATATATAAATCATTAGATATCATAAGCTGCTCTTCATAAGCAACTTATTCAATAAGCTACAACACTTCTTAAAAATTCCTATTACAACCCTAGTATTTTCATAAAAAGACAATTATATCTTACTTATTTATAAACCCTAATATATAAATCATTAGATATCATATTACTGCCATAATTTAGTTACCGCTGTAACCACGTACGTTTTCTCCAGTTTTTTATCTAATAAGTTCATATTGTAATTCCATAACTATGGCTTTTAAAATTTAATCTATATATATTTATATTTTTTATATCTAATTTTTATCCATTAAGTTCATATTTTTTTCTAAATAGTTTTGGAAAAGGACAACTACACCTCTCAAGTTTGGGGAAATGGTCACCAACACCCTCAAGTTTTCAAAGAGGGACACCAAGATCCTCTTTTGACCATTATACCATTTACCTCTATTATTCTAAAAAATTGACTTTAAAATTTTTATTAAATACAAATACCATGTAAATAATGCAATCTATGTAGTAGCTAACAATATTAAAATATTTTAATATTTAAATTATTATATTTATTTTAATAATGTATTTTTATTTATTGTAGAGATTTTAAATAAATATTTACATTAAATACATTCTACAATTAAAAACATTCTTACATACTAATATTGTTAAAATAATTATTTTACATAATATTCAAAATAATTTAAATATTTAATACCTTTATTTTAATATTTTGATTCTATTTATCATAAAATTTACTTTAATATAATAAAATATATCTAATAGATTATAAAATATTTAAATTATTTTAAAATGTATATATTATTAAATTTATTTTAATATTATATTTATATTTATTGTAAAATATTAGAGTCAATTTTTCTAGAATAATGGAGGTAAAGGGTATAATGGTCAAAAGGGGGGTGGATGTCCCTCTTTAAAAATTTGGGGGTGTTGGTGACCATTTTCCCAAACCTTGGGGGTGTGAATGTCCTTTTTCCTATACTCTTTTCTTTACCCATGTTTTATTTTATATCCATGTTGTTAATTGAGTTTTTTTAATGTAATTTTACATGTTTAAGAAGAAAAGGTATGTCTAAATGATTTATTAAATATACTATAAAAGTAAAAGATAATTTAAACTTATTTCTATTTTGGTCATCATATAATAAAACATTACTTTCGTAATAAAATTTACCAAACGCATGTACTCTACTTTTCAAATTTACAACAACTGTAACAACGTAATTTACCAAATACTTAGCTACTTTTTTAATCAGTGGCTTATTTTATCTATACAGTACAAGTAGTTTATTTCATCAACCTTCGCAATCCTAAATTGGCCCTAAATAAAGGCTTATTAGATAAACTACATCCAACCAGCACATAATCATTGCATATAATAGGCGAGAAGTTGCTCACTAGCGTGACTGGGCTGGATTAGGCTGGGCCTACTATAAGAATGTGTTGCTGGAATTATCAGCCATTGTTCGTGTCTTGTAATTACAACACCAATGACAATTGTTCTTCAACTTCTTCTTAGAAGAAGAAGAATTACTTAGAATTGACGGACGATGAGCTGTTTCGCGAATGCGAAATGGACACGTACAAATCGTCAGGACCAGGCAGTCAGCACCGCAACAAGCATGAATCCGCCGTACGTCTCAAGCACGTACCGACTGGCTTCATAGCGCAGGCCGCTAAAGACCGATCGTAGCACAAGAATCGCACGTCAGCTTTGTCTCGCCTCCGCACTCTTTTGGCCCTCAAAGTGAGGAGCAGTGTGAATCTTGATGCGTATTCACGGCCGCCGCAGCTTCTTCAAATCCTTCCTCCTAAGTCTGCTATTAGAAGTTCAGAAGTTGGTCCACACATTGGACCTAACAATCCTAAATTTGCTTTGGTATTACTCTATTCACTCTTGCTTCGTTTTTTGTTTAATTAAAATTTAAGGGTAATAGTAATGATTTTTTTCCTTTTTTAACTATAGGGAATGCAAGCTTTGCTTGATCTAATTTTTGCAGTCAAGGGATTTGCTCAATCTTAAGTTCTTTGATCATAATCTTTAATATAAGTTTTATTTTAATTCATTATTATTATGATATATAACGACTAAATTGCCTCAATAAACATGTGTTATTGTATTCAATAATTTACGTATTCAATTTTGTGATTTATAATCTAATATTTTTAAATGAAATCTAATTATTACTTTTACTACCCTTACGTATAAATGGCATAAATTTGACATCTCAACAATTTACATTAGTATATGCCATAAAGACACTATATTAGTTGAATTAAGGATTAATACTCATACTAATAAAGTAGTATTAGAAACCTTGAGTTTGGTATAAAATTAAAAAAATATTAAAGTAAATTCTTGTTAGTTTTACCTTGTAAGAGTAAAATCGAATTTAAACTTATGCCAAAGTAATCTTTGTAGTCAAATATAATAAAAAAATTGAGTCACAAAAAAATAAATTAAAATAAATTAAATTAATTAATCCTCTAAAGTTCTTCTCTATTTGAAGATTTTTAAAAATAGTCTATACTTTTTATAATTATTTTTTTTTTAAAATGAGATGGGTATGCAAAAATTATTGGGTGGAGGTTCCATCACACAGAGTATTTTAGTAAAGCGCTTAATATTCGTTTCAGGCATTTTGATTTTTGAGGAATATCAGTAAATTTTCATATAATAGTGGAATAAGCCTCATAAATAAATAAATAAAAAGTTCTGTCGTAGTCAGTCTCATAGAGGTAGAAGCAGGGAAAGGGCAGGCCCGTCTAGGCCACGGAAAATATTCAATTGAAAAAGCAAGAAAAGAATGAGTATGTGCTCGGGCTCCCTCTCCCATTATTCCAATAACAAGTTAACAACACTCGGAATTGGGGATGGAAATCGAAAGGGCCTGCTTATGCCCGTATTGAGGAATAAGAGTTGGCAGTTTAAGTTGCAGTTGCAGCAGAGGAATAAGGACAAAAAGAAGAGACAAAATGTTACCATCAGTTATACTAACAGTAGCAGTGGAGGGATTCTGCTTCAGCTGCGCTGGAATTGGAGGTTAATGAGGTAAGGAAGAGTTGCAAAATGTGGAAATGGAAGGGCCAATACTCCATCAATTACTTGGTTTCTTCAATTCCAAATTCACATCCCAATTCTCCACCTCTGCTCCATATCCATGGCTTTAGTGCCTCCATTCCTCACGGGCGCAGGTTATTTAAACAAGATTGCTCTTTCTTGTTATGAATTGTGTAGCGAGATGATTGTTGGGTAAATAAAAATTTAGCGCCTTATTGTGAATTCAATTCATCTTCTACGTAATTTCGACTGTAATTTTTTTTTTTGTATAGGTTCAAAGCATGTATTTAACTTTTGTATGTAATATCTCTGACTCTGTGAATTACATGAATGCATTTATATGTGCATTATATATTATTGCGATTGTAAAAAGACAAACAACTCTTATATTTATGTTGTATATATCAATTCTTATTCAACCGCTTGAATATCGTTTGGCGCCGAAATGAATGTAGGAGAAACTGATCCCTAACAAGTTGTAGAAGCTCCAAATGGATTCAAGAAATGTATCAAATTATTCTATAAAATGTCAAATTTAGCACAATCATAAAGATATGTGATCTATATTGCTTATGTTAATGATATGTGAATGATAAGATTCCATTTTTTGCATGAAAAAGATACAGTATTCTAAATAGAAATATAAGTTCATGGGCATCTTTAATCCTTTCCTTCCAAGCTGATATTTTAAAGGTAAATTCTAGCCATAGACTTCCACATCAACTATGGAATCAAATGCACCATTCCGAATATGAAATTAGTATAGATACTTGAAAAAGTGCATACATGTTTTAGCAAATGGATTCACAACACAAATGAGTTGAGTGAAAATGACACCTATCTTGTTCTTTTTTTTTTAAATCAACATACAAATATATTTTTTTAAATATATAGATTTGATGGTGTTTTAACTGTTCCTTCTTAATGGCTTTTGCTTGCACATGATGAAACTTTCCCATGTACAAAAATTTAGATTTTAGACAGTAGAAAATTTTCAAATGTGATTGTATTATATACATGAGAGTTGATATAATGCGCAACATGATGAGTATAACACCCTAAGCAAATCTCACATCAACAAGTAAGGGAGAGATTCTAGGTTTATAAGGAGTAATCCACACCTTAATTGACAAAATGCGTTTTGGGGTGTATGGACGCTCTAGAAATAAAACTATAAGAGTCTCATTAAGGTCCAAAGCGGACAATATCTTGTCAGGCCTTATAAGGGCCCACAACATTGCTCCCCCAATAACAACTTGCTGTGCGTCTTACAATATCCCATATCACTAGCGAGTGAGTTTTTTTACAGGTTTATAATTCACGTGCTCTCCTAATTAGATAGATGTGTTTTGGATTGTTGTGTGCGCAATGCAGGAAAGAAGGCCAATAATTTTAATTTTACAATACACATCATGTGCTTTCATACATTATACTCTTCATCTAATGAGGTAAAGTTCAATACTCTAGTGTGAATGTGTGTTACATGCACCAGATCCCTCAAAAGTTATTACATGAATGTTTTGTTCCAATAACTGATTTTGACATCTTCTCCTATTATTATGATTAGAAAAAGGAAAGAAATAAAAATACATTCATGAAAATCTCAGCCTTCTTCATTGTGTAAACGTATAAAAATACATTTTACACTTTAAAATTTAAAATGACCTTCTTTTAGCATAAAATTTTAAAATAAATGCCTCTTACTAAGGGACAAATTTTAGAAGACATAATCAGTACCATGTCAGCCATATAAAAAGTGAATCATACTATGACATATGTGCACTTATTTTGAAAAATCATCATGCAAATGATGGTTATATTGAATCTAAGTAAGTGCATATTATACATGATATAATCCGGCCTAACCTCTCTGCCAGATTCGAGGTGAATCATGTGATCTTATATCTAAAGCTTGTGACATAAATTTAATTCATGAATACATAACACTAGCCTCGGCCTTTGTTATAAACAAATACTAACATATGTACCTCACTCAAAAATATATTCAAAACTTACACAATTCACATCTTACTGTACATACATTCACTTTAGATATATACATATAAACATAAACGTGTTCAAAATATAAGTCATGCAGTAATGCGTGTCGTGACCCAACCTCAACTGATTAGAAACTAAACTGCACGAAATCCTATGAAAATCTTAAAGAAATGGGGTAAATAGGAAAATAATATACTTGTGGCTAAATGAATGGATATAATTGTGTGTGTGTGTGTGTGTGTGTGTACATATATCTATAAATAAACTAGTGTGGGTGCATAATTGTATGATATAACTTCGCACTAAAGGCATTACACAAGCAAATATGAAATCATATATATATATATATATATGTGATAAATTGCACTAAATAATATCTAGGAGAAATAACTCTCAATATTTATTGGAATCATCATTGCACAAGTAAAGTGGGGGGAAAACCTCTCAATACTCAGCGGAATTAACTACATCACAAGGGCCGAGTAATCTAACTCTCACTACGCATGCATAGAGCCTATGGCTACACATGCATAGAGCCTATGGCTACACATGCATAGAGCCTATGGGGAAGGGTACACATATGGTATTTGGCAATCACATTTCATGATTCAATCAATCATATAATATGCGTACATATAATCATAACATGATACTAAATTATACTAAACATAAATACTTTGTAGAATACATATAATAATAATAGTAATCCACTCACAAAATATGTTTCACTTCGGGGTTCGTTGGAGCTCCTATAGATTCCCTAATTCTTGGATTTCTCCTAAAATATAGGGTTCAAAAATTAATTGTTAGAACTGATATAAAAACTTATACATATGACATAAACTAAATTATAATTGTTCAAATTTCTTAAATAAGTTATCTATTGACTTACTAGATATAAATATAACTATCCAATTCTCTTTCCTATAATATTTCCTCTCAATTCCTCTTTTCAAAATTATTTTTCACTCTCGGTTTTTCTTTTCTTTATTTTTTCTTCTTCATCTTTTGTTCTTCTGTTCTTTTCCTCTTCTTTCTTCATCTTTTCTTCTTTTATTCTTTTACTCTTCTCTTTTCCTTTTGTTTTCTTCCTTTCTCAGTTCTCACATTTCCTTTCTTTTTCTTTTCTCTTTGAATTGCTTTGTTTTAGTTTGATTCATGAAAATGGTGACAACTACTTCAATTCTTTACTTTATATATATACATTGCCTCCAATCATGCATGACAACACATAGGTGAAGCATGCATGTGCTTTGCTTTAAGCTGACAGCTTGCTAATTAGCCACATGTGCTCCCTTTTGGCTTGCATGTGCGTCACAATACATGCATTAATTGATTGTATTATTTTTAATATATTATATCATTTCTTTTAATGAAGGACGTAGCCAACAATTTTATCCAACTAAACATGTTCTTTGACATATAATACAGTTTATGGTCAAACAACTCATAAATAGTTGAAATGAAATTATTTTTTAATCTCAATTTTCCTTTTCTCTAATTTTAAAATACTTTAAAAGATTTTCAAACATAAGATACAATGGTATACAATTGAAGCCTAATCCAACATAAAGATTAAATAAAATTAATTTTCATCACTACACAAGAGACTTGAAAGGACATTAAGGTAGCGTTTATTTTTTATTTAAAGTCTGAATATGTTAGAATTTGATTAAAATCTGAATGGCTTTGAATATAAATGTTTCGATGGGTTAGGGATTAGGTTTAACATTTATGTCCTTATAAGTCAAAACAAATAAAAGGGATTAGGTTTCGTAGTTTATGAAATAACTATATTGAATGGAAATATTTTTAGGATATAGTATTTATTTTCCATTCAAACATTTTTTCATTTCGGCAAAGGTCACAAAAATTCACTTTTTTAATTCAAATGTAAATATCTAAAAATCAGACATATGTTACAAAAAAAATAAAATAACTAATTTTTTTTAAAAAAAGTTAAACTTCACATGTTTAAAATAAACGCTAAGGAACATGAATAAGAGCTATTAAAACAAAAAAAAAGGAATAATTTTGAAACTAAATACAATTAATTGAGAGATGAGGATCGATAAGATAAATTCATAGATAAAAATTAAAATATCAACCCTACTTATTGCTGGCAGTTATGAGCATTAAAGAACAGAAGCTGTGTCTTGATAAGTATGGTGTTCGTGCGGAATTCTCAATTTTAATATATATATATATATATATATATATATATATATATTTTAAAAAGGTTAGACTTCATATGTTTAAAATCAACGCTAAGGAACATGAATAAGAGCTATTAAAACAAAACAAAAAAGAATAATTTTGAAACTAAATACAATTAATTGAGAGATGAGGACCGATAAGATAAATTCAGAGATAAAAATTAACATATCACCTTACTTATTGCTGGTTGTTATGAGCATTAAAGCACAGAAGCCGTGTGTTGAAAAGTATGGTGTTCATGTGGAATTTTCAGCCAGAAGTCTACAAAGCAGTGGAATTAATCAATCATCGTGGAGTGCACGGTGGTTGGACAATGGGATGAAAATTGAAAAACTATCACGGAACTTGAAGGAAGGTTCATGGCATCGATTTATTCTACAGAGTCACGAACATTTGGTTCAATATTGTTTTCATCCGAATCGAAATCTCTCTCTAATCAATTCAACTGTTTCTGTTGATTATGGCTTATTCTTCTCGAAACAACAAGAAGTATGATGTTTTTGTTAGTTTCAGAGGAGAGGACACCCGAGACAACTTTACTAGCCATCTCTATTCTGCTCTGTGTCGACAAAATACCCAAACTTTCATTGATGACCAACTTAACAGAGGAGACGAAATTTCGGAGTCACTGTTGAATGAAATTGAAGCATCAGCCATTTCAGTTATTGTCTTCTCAGAAGGGTATGCATCTTCCAGATGGTGTCTCGATGAACTTGTAAAGATCCTCGAGTGCAAGAAAGAGTATGCACAGATTGTGATTCCAGTTTTCTATTGGGTTGATCCATCAGACGTGAGAAACCAAACTGGGAGTTTTGGCAATTCATTTTCGAAGCTTGAAGAAAGGTTTAAGGAGAATTCAAAGAAGCTGCAGACATGGAGGAATGCTTTAAAGGAAGCAGCCACTTTGTCTGGCTTTCCTTCTCAGAACATCAGGTGAAAAGTTACTTTTAATTTCGCATACTAATATTCAACACTGTAAATAAAATTCACGCAGCACTCTTAGTTAAATTTCCAGATGCTAAACTACACTTTTAAATTTTTTCATGCATCAAATTCTAGACTTCTTGAACTTCCCCACTTTTGAACTCCTATAAAAGAATTTTTGCAGAATTAATTTTTTTTTGTCTTAACCAAGAGGTATTCAGCCCATACCACAACCCAGACTAGAAGTCCCCGCTCAAACCGGGAGGCACATGTTCTTCCAACAAAGTCGACTTCCCTGCGACTCGAACTGGGGAACAAACCCAGTCAAGCCACTTAAGGGGACTCCATTACCAGTGGAGCCAACACTTTGTTGGTTATTTTTGCAGAATTAATAATAAAAGCTCCAGAAGTTTACAATATATTTTAACAAAATTAATGGTGTTTTGTCATTTTTTAATCAATTTCAATCTCTTACTCATATACCATTAGGAAAAAAAAACTCTTCTACATGTAACATATTCATGTAATTAAAAAGTTATTAATTTATGGGGAGATTGTAAATTCCCTTACTCAAATCAATATATACCGCTTATTCTGACTATTTTTACAATATTTAATAACTCTCCTGGTACCATCACTTTGCAATATTATCTTTCTAAAAAAAAATAAGTGGTATATATTAATTTCAATTGGAAAACTAGTAATCTCCCTTATTTCATATTTCATGCAAATCCCTCCTATTTGAAGTTACTGCTGCTAATTTTACGTATTTGGTAGGCCTGAATCGGAACTTATAAATGAAGTTGTTAATCATATTTTAAAGAGACTGCTGGATCAAGTTTTTCGGTGGAATGATAACAAAAACCAGCTGGTTGGAGTAGAATCAAGAGTTGAGGAAATTGAATCTCTACTAGGTGTTCAGTCGAAAGATGTTTACGCTTTAGGGATTTGGGGCATTGGTGGTATAGGCAAAACAATAATCGCTAGGGCTACTTTCGACAAAATCTCTAGCGATTTTGAAGGTTCTTGCTTCCTTGAAAATGTTAGAGAAGAGTCACAAAAACCGGGAGGATTAGCTTGCTTGCGACAAAAACTTCTTTCAAATTTATTGAAAGATAAAAATGTGAGTCTTGATATTGGTCTCAATTTTAGAAGGCTCAGCCGCATGAAGGTTCTGATTGTTTTTGATGATGTGACTTGCTTCAGCCAATTAGAATCTATAATTGGAAGTCTTGATTGGTTGACGCCTGTGAGTCGAATCATAATAACCACCAGAAATAAACAAGTGCTTAGAAATTGGGGGGTGAGGAAAATATATGAGATGGAGGCGTTAGAATATCATCACGCTCTTGAGCTTTTCAGTCGACATGCATTCAAACAAAACCGTCCTGACGTTGGTTACGAGAAATTTTCAAGCAAGGTAATGAAATATGCTCAAGGTGTTCCTTTAGCTCTTAAAGTTTTGGGTTGCTTTCTATATGAAAGAGAAAAGGAAGTCTGGGAAAGTGCAATAAATAAATTGCAAAGAATCCTCCATCCAAGTATCCTAGAGGTATTAAAAATAAGTTACGATAGTTTGGATGATAAGGAGAAAAATATTTTCCTTGATGTTGCTTGTTTCTTTCAAGGCGAGGATGTAAATCTAGTAATGAAATTCCATAATGCAAGTGGTTTCTACCCAGAAATAGGAATAAGTGTTCTTGTTGATAAATCTCTCATTGCTATTGGTTCATACAACAAGATAAGAATGCATGATTTACTACAAGAGTTGGGTAGGGAAATTGTTCGACAAGAATCAATTAATCCTGGAAACCGCAGTAGGTTGTGGCATCATGAGGATATCCATGAATTTCTTACATATAACAGGGTAAGCAGTTTGTTGTGTATAATTATTTTGAAATATTCTAGCATTTACAAACTTGATATGAATATATTTATATATGCTCGAACTGATGAGTCTTAGAATTAATAGAAGAGCAACAATGATTGGAAAAATCCATAGCGGTTAGATGACATAGCAATAAATTATAAATGCCATGACAACTTGCAAATCGTTTGCAAGCATAATTGATATGCCAATTTGTATAGTACACAGACGGAATTTTTATATTAAGTATTACTTGTGTTATTATGTTTCTTCGTGCATTTGAATTAAAAGTTTAACTGCCTAGCAATAACTATAAGCTACCTCTAATTGTGAATTAGTAAGAAAATTGCCCCAAAAATTTGACTTGGTGGGGTTGAAGTGCGATTCATTTGTGGAATACACATATCTTTCATTTGATTTTAACTTCATTGCTTTTTTATTTATTTTTAGGGGATAGAAAAAATTGAGGGCATCTCTTTGGATATGTCAAAAGTAAAAGAGTTCCGTCTAAATCCCAATACTTTCACAAAGATGCCTAAATTGAGATTTTTAAAGTTCTATAGTTCATCATTCAATGGAGAGAACAAATGTAAGATGTCCTATTTGCAAGACCCTGGATTTGCTGAAGTGAAATATCTTCACTGGCATGGATATCCGTTGAAGTCATTACCCTCAAACCTTAGTGCAGAGAAGCTTGTGTTACTTGAAGTGCCTGATAATGACATTGAACAACTTTGGGATTGTGTGAAGGTATGCATATCTTATCATATATGTGCAATCTTTCAATAACAACCTTAAATTATTATACGTGGTAACGATTTTGTCTTGGCCTCTTTTTTGACCGAGCAGCATTATAGTAAGTTAAATCAGATAATCAATGCTGCCTGCCATAAGCTAATTGCCAACATTCCAAATCCCACGTTGATGGCCCGTTTGAACAAGCTAGTTATCTTGAATATAAGAGGTAGCAAAAGCCTGAGAAGTCTTCCATCTGGAATATTTAACTTGGAATTTCTTACCAAACTTGATCTATCGGGCTGCTCAAAACTGAAAAGGCTTCCAGAGATCTCATCAGGTAATATAAGCTGGTTATTTTTAAAGGGGATTGCAATTGAAGAACTGCCCTCATCAATTGAGCGTCTACTTAGGCTTTCGTGGCTGGACCTTTCAGATTGTAAAAGGCTTAAGAGTCTCCCAAGCAGCCTCTATAGATTGAAATCTCTGGGAGTTCTTAGTCTCCGTGGTTGCTCAAATCTTCAGAGATTGCCGGAATGTCTTGGCCAATTATCCTCGCCAATAATATTTAATCTAGCGAAAACCAATATTGAGAGAATACCAGAAAGCATTATCCAACTTATCGTGTCGGGATACCTCCTCTTAGGTTATGGTGAGAGGTTCCAATCCGTACAAAAGCCTCCATTCCTTGAACGAGGTTGCTTGGCACTGCAACCACTTTTAGGTTTGTTCTCTAAGTTATGAATCTTATAGGCAATTTTTTTTGACCGGAGCAATAATTTTAAACTGGTAGGTAATTCTACTGCAGGAATTGTTGTAGATACCCTGAGAATTCAGCATACGAACCATATGCCAGCTGTAAGTTGGCAAGAAATATGGCAAGAAGTATGGGTAAATGTGTGTCTTTAACTCTCTCTACTTACAATTTCTACAATTTTTTTTTTGGGTTTAAAATTATGTTTTTTTGGCACAGAGAGGTTTTTCCATGGGCAAAGGTCTTATAGTACTACCTGGGAATGAAATTCCAAAGTGGTTTGAGTTTCAAAGTGTGGGATCTTTTATAACCTTGGAGATGCCACCCGATTTCTTCCATTATAGCAGAGTGCAGGCCATCGTATTTAGTGCTATTTTAGCATTTTCAAACCGTCATGTAGATTGTGGCAAATGGTTTTCATTTTCTTTTGAGCTCAAAGTGAAAACCACCAAAGATTGTGGTCCGCATGACACACAGTTATTTGAGAGTAGAGCTAATTATTTAGAATCAGATCACTTACATTTGGGGCACTATCTGTTATGTGAAAAGGATTTTAATGGTTTTTGGAAATGCAATTGCATTCCTGAGGTAGTCCAATTTAATGTTTTTCCATCTTTGGAGTGTGAGTGCTGTGGGGTGAAAAAATGTGGGATCCATTTATTTTGCTTCCCAGACTCTACGAACTCAATAGAAGATCCAAGCACATGTTTCAACTATAACGAAGAAGACTGAGATTTTCATGAATGTGTTTTTATCTCTTTCCTTTTTCTAATAACTTTTAATAATAGGAGAAAATGTCAAAATCAGTTCTTGGAGCAAAACATTCATGTAATAACTTTCAAAGGATCTAGTGCATGTAACACAAATTCACATGATGTCTATTGTAAAATTAAAATTATTGGCCTTATTTCCCGCTTTGCCACGCAACCTATGACGATTTTGTTATTGAGCTATGTAACCCAAAACACATTTGTTTAGTTAGGAGAGCACGTGACTTATAAGCCAATAAAAAAACACACTTGTTAACGGTGTGAGATATTTCAGGACGCGCAGCAAGTTCTTATTGGCAGAGATATGTTGTGGGCCCATATCTCTATCAATGGAAACATGTCACTCACCCCGTTAGCGCACTATATCAACTCTCATGTACATAACATAATCACATTTGAAAATTTTCTACTTTCTTAAATCTAAATTGTTGTATATGGGAAAGTTTTATCATGTGAAAGCAAAAGCCATAAAGTTATATATTTTAAAAAATATATTTGTATACTGATTTAAAAAGAAGAAAAAGAAGAAGAAGAAGAAGAAGATAGGTGTCATTTTGACTCAACTCATTTGTGTTGTGAATCCATTTGCTTAAACATGTATGCACTTTTTCAAGTATCTATACCAATTCCATAATCGGAATAGTGCATTTGATTCCATAGTTGACATGGTATCGTCATATGGCTAGAATTTACCGTTAAAAAACTGACCTGCAAGGAAAGGATTAAAGATGCCAGTGAACTTATATTTTTATTTAGATTATTTTATTTTTTCCAGGTGAAAAATTGATTCCTATTAACATGAGCAATATAAATTACTAAATCACCTTTCTCTATTCCTTAGATTGCTGTATCTTTTTCATGTAAAAAGTTGAATCCTTTCATTCACGTATCATTAACATGAGCAATATAGATTGTGCTGAATTTGACTTTTTGAAGCAAGTTAGACTTTTTATTGAATAATTTGGTACATTTCTTGAATCAATTTGGAGCTTCGTAACACGTCAGGGATCAGTCTCTCCAACATTCCTTTCGGTGCCAAAAGATATCCAAGCTGTTGAATAAGAATTTATATATACAATATAAATACAAGAGTTGTTTTGTCTTTTTACAATAGGAATAATATATAATGCTCGTTAAAACTGCTGATGAGAAAGTAAATTCCTCAGAAATTAAATGTTTCAGCCAACCAAGGAAGTAGCTTTTCGTGGACCAACTCAGGCCTGTCGTCATGGGGGCAATGTCCTACTCCTTCCAATACAATTAGCTTCACATTTGAGAGTTTAGAGGGCAGAGATGAGAAGTATTTACCAACAGGTCCATCGAGGGTGTGAATGGATCCTTATCACCCCATAAAACTAGTACATGTATAGATATTGATGGCATCAATTGAACTGGGTTCGGCCCTGGTGGGCCTGTTACAATCGAAACAAATGCATCAAGTGCCCCTTCCTCATTGGCGGCCTCTCGTATGATCCGCAGTTTTGAGGTCGATTCATGAATTCTGAGAAGCCATTTTTGTAACAGGTTAAAATGGCATATAAGTGGAGAATATTAATACCTCAACCAGTGTTTCATCCACAGATTCCTTATTTGCATAAATGGACAGTAAAATATTCCTCAGTGTTTCCCTACAGCACCAATATATGCACATCATAGAGTTTTTTAATTTTGACTCTAGTGTCTTGGGATAATGAACAATGGACTGAATAGAGAGAAGAGAAAATACCTTTGTTTCACACGCTCAAATATAGCAGAAGCAATTGGCCTTTGCTTCAACGAAAAATCAATGAACCAAAGCAATGGTAACAATAGCTTGATTCTCCAATCATCAACAATTGCCTTGTTGTTCATGCCACCAGCACAATTCAACAGAACAAGCCCTCGAACAAGGGTTTGACTAGATTCTTATGGTAGAAAATATAGCAGGTTTATCGTAAACCATAGCTACCAAAAAGGATAATTAGGGACAAGTGTTTCTTTGCAAGCAAGTTGAAGAATATCTGATGTCCAAGGGGAAGTTAAAATAAATATACCTGAGGAACCGATAACACAAGCTAGGCTTCCAACAGAATTACCTATAAGCACAGTTGGCTTATGAACAACTTCATCCAAGAAATCCAATATTAGCTGTATCAGTGAATCTCACTCAAGTTAGCAAGGAAAATAACTAAAGGTCAAGTGATTGATGACATAAGTACAGAGAAAGATCCAACTTCTGGCTAGGGAACATTGCACACCTGAGCCCATGCCTCCATGGTATATGAATAACCAGCTGGCTTATCTGAAGCACCAAATCCAAGAAGGTCAATTGCATAAACCGTGTAGCTCTTCGCCAGGGTGCCGATATTCCTGAAATTACCTCAGAGATGACAAGAAAAATATCAATTCCTCACATTATTTAATAGGATAAAGGAGTAGTGAACACACAAATTTTCATTCCCCTCTTCTACGGAGCGGTAAAATGAATACTTTTTCACTAGATTAAGAATTGGAAAATGGAAGAAGCCTATACCCATAAAAGGGTAATATGAAATGGAACCCTGAAATTCAGATCACTAGTTTGTCATCATCTAGGTGCAAGGAATAGAACTAAGTGTTAATGCCAATGCACCATGAAATAATGAATAGATTTTACTTTCATTATTCTTTTGCTTCATTGATCTTAATTAATTATTAGAAGTATAACACATATAAATCCATCCTTGGAGTTCATAATACATAACAGAGTCAGAGATATTACATACATAAGGTAAAGACATGCTCCATACAAAAAAAAAATTACAGTCGAAAATACCCATAACATAATTTGAATTGAATTCACAATAAAGGAGCTACATTTTTGTGCACCCAATAATCAACCCACTAGACAATTCACAACAAGAAAGAGCAATCTTATCTCGCTAACCTGCGCCAGTGAGGAATGGAGGCACCAAAGCCATGGACAAGGAGTAGAGGAGGAGAATCGGGATGTGAATTTGGAGTTGAAGAAACCAAGTAATTGATGGAGTACTGACCCTTCCATTTCCACATTTTGCAACTCTCCCTTATCTCATTAACCTCCAGTTCCAGTGCAGCAGAAGCAAAATCCCCTCCACTGCTACTGTTAGTATAACTGATGGTAACATTTTGTCTCTTCTTCTTCTCCTCATTCCTCTGCTGCAACTCCAACTGCAACTGAAACTGCCAACTCTTATTGCTCAATAGGGGCAAGCGCAGGCCTTTTACATCTCCATTTCAATTTCCAATCCTGAGTGTTGTTATTGGAATAATGAAAGAGGGAGCCCGAGCCCTTACCATCCACACGCTCATTCTTTTCTTGCTTTTTCAATTGAATATTTTCTGTGGCCCGGCTTGGCCTGCTCCTCCCCTGCTTCCACCTCTATGAGACTCTGGCTATGACAAAACCTTTTTATGTACTTATTTATTTATTGGGCTTATTCCACTATTATATGAAAATTTTACTGATATTCCTCAAAAATCAAAATGATAATACTTCGTCTAAAAAATAATTATAAAACATACATGCTATGTTTTAAAATTTTCAAACAACGAAGAACTTTGTAGAGGTAACTAGATTTATTTTAATTTACTTGTGATTTAGATTATTTTATTATATTTAGCTACAAAGATTGTTTTGTCATAAGTTTAAAGATTATGCTATGACAAATTTTTTTTATACAATTATTTATTGGGCTTATTCCATTATTATATGAAAATTTTACTGATATTCCTGAAAAATCAAAATAATAATATTTCGTCTGAAACGAATATCAGGTGCTTTACTAAAATACTCCGGGTGATTGGTATTTCCGTCTAATAATTTTTGCAAACTCATCCCATTTTTAAAAAAATAATTACAAACATACATTCTATGTTTAAAAATTTTCAAACAAAGAAGAACTTTTTAGAATTAATTAACTAAATTTATTTTTGTTTACTTTTTCGTGATTTAGATTATTTTATTATATTTAGTTACAAAGATTACTTTGTCATAAGTTTAAATTAACTATTTTACCCTTATAAGGTAAAATTATTAAGAATTTACTTTAATTTTAATGTTTTTCTAATTTTATACCAAACTCATTATTTTTAATACTACTTTATTAATATGAGTTTTAATCTTTAATTAAACTAAAATAGTATCTTTAGGGCATGATACTCATGTTAATTATTGGGATGTCAATTTTATGTTATTTACACATAAAAGTAGAGAAAATAACAATTAGATTTTATTTTAAAATATTATATTATAAGTCACAAAATTAGATACATAAATTATTAGATACAATAACTCATGTTTATTATGGTAATTTAGTCGCTATCTATCATAATAATAAAATACTAAAATAAAACTTGTATTAAACTTTATGATTAAAAATGGTCAAATAACCTAAGAAGAAAATCAATAGAAGGATTTTACCGATTAACTATACAAAAATTTTATTAATTTGTATTTTTTAAAAAATATTGTGAATTCATTACAATTAGTTTCTAGAAATAGGGTGGATTTATAAAAATAGTTGGGTGCAAATATCCTTACCCAAATACTACATAAAAAGTGAAAACTATTATCTTTTTCGATGTACTTCTCTTGAATTTTTTATTCCTAAGGATAAACTTTAATTCATCCCCAAATAAAATGATAATCTCTAATTTGCTCTCAATGTAAACCTCAATTTATTCTTCATTTTCGTCCAAAAGATGAGGGGCAAATAAGGAATGTGTTTATGGGTTTTTTTAAATCTTCTTAACAATAAATGGGGTAAATTGATATTTTTATACTTTTAGGTGATAAATTAAAGATTTTCATTCTGAATTGGGGGCAAATTAAAATCTATTTTATTTCTAAAGGCACCACGTGATTTGGCAAAATAACTAGAAAGATATTTTGTTTTTAGAAAAGGTCACACATATCTCTTTTGAGATACACAAATTCTCTTTCAGATAAAACATTAGGATTTGTGTGATTATTTCTTAACCAAAAGGGTTTGTGTTTCAAAAAAATGATTATGTGATTATTTTGCCGGACCGAGAGAGTCATTATTCAAACACCAATCACATTTTTGTTTTAACAAACACCCTTTCATTTATTCTTTAAGTTTTTTTTTTGTTTTTTTCCCAAAAAATGATCAATACATATTGAAAATTTTGTTTTCATTTTTTTATTGAAAAAATGAAAAACAACAAAGATTACTGCTTCCTTGTCCATACTTTTTCGTCCTATATTACCTTAATTTTATATCGTTTTCTCTATTTTTATTTTATAGTCCAATTCTGAAAATACACTATTAGGCACATTTTTAAATTCAAAAACACAAAACATAGCGCATCATTTTCATTATAGGCATTAACACCTGACGTACACATTCTCCAAATGGGATTAATGGAAAAAAAAATTAAAAAAAGGTGAGTCCTTCGACCAATCTTATAGGTTCTAACGTTTTGAAGGTAAGTTTTATCTTGTAACATTCCCACAAAATTTAAAATCAACTGGGATGAAAATTTTGAAAATACTATGATTAGCACAAGCATTTCAACAATAGAGGATGTAATAAAAGCTCATTGAGTTGAAACTTGAAAGCAAAATTAGGGCAAGGTCATTTCTTTAAAAGAATAAGGCAAGATGCACGACATGAAATACCTGTGACCAAGCCTCAAAAGATTCACCAAGCCCAGTATTTTGCTTGCCCGCGACATAATTACACTTGGCTTCCCAAACAAATAATTGCTGGCGCTCGGACAATCCAAGTATTCAATTTAACTTCATAAATATCAGCCGGAGCATAATTACACTTGGCTTCCTAACAAATAATGCTGGAGCTCGGACAATACGAGTATTCAATTTAACTGTACATAGATGTGCGGGGTTTTGGTGGTAAGTAAAAAGACGTGCCAGTATCAGTTGGGGAGTGCATAAGAGGATTACATCTATCAAATACTATCCGCCCCCCTCGGCCCTCGTAGAAGAATCTGACGGCGGAACAATACCTGCAGCGTCCAATTTTTCTGGCACAAGGGGTTTTGTGAACAACAAAACTGGCTCGAGAGGATCCTGAAACCCCACAGTTACATTTTCAAAATGATGCACTGCTGATATTCAGAAATAAAACAAGGATAAAACATTTTCTAAAGTTTACTTAAATCATTTTTCTTTCCAACCATAGATAGGTCAATAAGTCAAATATGTGAGGAAAAATACTAAGGAAACTGAAGCTGACAGAGGGCAGGCAGAATTAACTACAAAACCACCAGATTTATCGTGTTAATTGGGTGCAGCTACGAGGCAGCAGTAGCTGCACCCAACTATTAGATTCGGTTATGGTGACAACAATGGGCTGAATTCAATGGTTGAATACAGTTATGGTATAGTACTACGGTTGTACCATAATTTTGTCCTGTTAATTAATTGTTTTCAATTAACAATGTAATTGTTTTCAATTAACAAGGTAACCCGGCTCGGGTGTTAACTCTGTTTCTGTCAGTCTCTGTTGAATATATGTACATATATATTCATATATATCAAATTAGGTGCAAAAGCTATATGTACCAATTTATGTAGCCATGCATAATATATTCATTTTAGACCTGTAAATTCTTCCTTTTCACAACTTTAGGTACAACTTTTCCTTTCCTTTTGAAGGCCCACTCCACTGGCATAGAGAGTAAAAAGAGTTTCTTATAAATATTTTTAGGAGGATGCTTCTGCTAAGACAAGTAATACCATAAACAAATGATTTCACCACATTTCAAGAAAGCATTTTAACTTATGCCTCATTTTCATTCTAGCAATTTGCTTGCCATTGGCTGATTGGAAAAAGTGCATTTAAGTGATAGAATACTGTCAACCTATAGCAGGAATAGGGGTTAAACAAAGTAAATCCCTACCTTTCCATGTCAAGTAAAAGACTTTCATAATATCAAATATCAAAACTCATGTCTAGTAAAGGATTCCCCAATGCTGGCTCTCAAAATTGCTTTTGTTTCATGGATGAGATGATCGTTTTTGTGGATATTCTGCTCAACTTGGATCATGACTTGGGTCAGATCCCAAGTTGCTGCAAAGCTCACCTGACTAAATCTTAGTTGATTTGCTTTTCCAAACTAAATCCAAGCAATTACAAGAGATAAAAGCAAAAGTTCAAGCATCTCTTTTGAGCCTGTCACTAACAAATGGTCAATGAGCAATGTCTACCTATGACTGAGCAACAGAACCAATAACAGACAGACAAAAAATAATAATCAACTCATCTGTCAAATGCTAGTCCATGAAAATCATATATATATATATATATATATATATATATATATATATATATGAATGTATGTATATGTATATGTATATGTATGATCATTCTGTTGATGCAAGATTCTGGTTGCTCGTGCTGCGACCAGGATTTCTGCTCGATCAACCCTACCGCGATCAGAATTTCTCCTCGTACGATTCCTTTTCTCAGTTCCCTGCGTTCACAGAAATAGGTCAGAGTACGCCAGTTGTTTTCCCGACGTAAACCCTCCGACGCTCAAGTCAGATATGAAGGTTTTGGGGAATGTTGGTCGTAAATCTGATGGCCTTTTTCTTTAATCTCAGTTTTTCTTAGAGCTTTCCTTTTCTCTATTAAAATGACAAAAAATCTAACCCTTTTACCTTCGTTGGCTACCTTTTTATAGACCTCAACTGGATTCAGACCGCCCCTCGATTCGCGCCCGTTATTCCCCCATCTCTCGAAAATGGATGCTCCACTTCCACAATCGTGGACGGTTGCGTGGCCTTCGTGCCTTGACTCTCGGGTTGGTGAACACGTGTCGCCAACTGTCGTTGACTGGGTCTCCTCGACGCAAGCCTTAGCAAGAAATAGCTTTGTGCTTCTATCAGCGGATTGGTCCCGCGGATGTGTGCTCGAGCAGGAGCAGAATGTTCCTGCTCCTGCTCCCCTGCTATCAGGTTCTGAACTTCATTGCTGGTCTTTGCTGAAGCACATCCTGCTGCCGGGATCCTGCTCGTCATGGTTGGTCTCGTCGAAATATACCCCCAAACAACGGTCCCCCAGTTTCTGGTGTTGGGTAACGTAGTGAATTGACAGTAGAAACTCAACGATTCTGGTTTGCGTAGGCCGGGAAAAAGCTGCCAAGAGTCGTGTCGCATTTAATTGCGGATGTGGTGACGTGGCGGAAATCTATCCCCCTATTTGAATTTCAAACCAAGAGTCACAAAACCCTCGGGATCTGGGACCGTTAAATGCTGGCAGCCCAAGAGTTGTTCCTCATTAGGATAACTCAAAAACTTCTCAATCGAAACATTCATCGTTTTCTCTGTTTCTCCGGCGAATGAGTTTTGGCAAAAACACTTCCATCCTTGACTCCCTTCAATTGAACCACTCTTTCCGACTAAGCCTTCCTCTCCGACAGCCGTTTCTTCAGGTACTACCTCTATTTCCTCGGTCTTCAATAGTTGTAGATATCTCTCTCTCTTTTGTTTTTATTTCGTTTGGGTGTTAGTCGGTGGTGGTACTAGGGTTATATATTAGAAAATGTCAAAGGGTAAAGAGAAAATCATCGAGATTGACGACGACGAGTTGGACTTCTTACCTAGTCTGCTCGCCGACGCTGCCTTTGACGCCAGGATCCCCTTAGAACCCAGTAGATCTGATATTAAGACTAGGGCTAGGAGAATGTCCCCGGAAACAACTTCCTCGAGCCGAAATAGCGGTGATGTGGGACCATCTGGCTCGTCGGAAACCCTGAGTGAGGACCAGGGAGGTGATTCTGGTGAGATGCCCTTACCAGAAACATCACGACCAGAAGTGAGGGGTACAATAGGAGGTAGGGCTTTATCACAGAATTATGCCATCGATTTCATCACGTGCACGACCACAGTAAACGAGCTTACTAACCTCCGGGTTAGGTATGGGATTCCTGATGAAATACACCTTAGGGTCCCAGGGAAGAAAGATACTCCTAGCCGGCCTCCTAGGGGATATTTCACCCTATTTCTGGAGAGTTTTAGGTGTGGGTTAAGGTGTCCCCTGCAACCATATTTTGCCCGAATACTTAACGGGTTGAATTTAGCTCCTGGTCAACTGAACCCCAACGGGTGGAGAGTACTCTCTGGTCTGTTCATACTGTGGGATAGATATTGCCAGAGTGAGCCCACAGTTGATGAGGTGAAGCACCTGTACCAGCTGAAGAGCAGCCCCAAAGATGCCGACTGGTACTACTTCCAATCTAGTACCAAGAGCAAGAAACCCACAACTGACCTTCCAACTGGAGGTGGTGGGACTTGGAAGAGAAAGTTCTTTTTTGCTGGGGGTCCTGGGGTCAAGTTGCAAAGATTGATGGGGAGGATTATCGCATCTCACCCCGCTTCGTGGTCCCAGGTTTCCTGCTCGCTTTAGATGCCTTGTCTCCATAGTTGTTCTTATTTTATTAGTTTGACTCTAACTAGATGTCTGTTCGTATTGCAGGTTCTTGGGGTGTTCACTTCCCGCTTAAATCCGACCCGCTCAAGAGAGTTGAGGCCGTGTTAGCCAATTCCTGCTCATATCGAGAGCTGCTAACTTATTACAACCTGGTCGAATCTGGTTTGGTATCCGACGGCCATAAGATGGAGGATGCTGTGATTGGAGCTCTGACCAGGAAACGTGCTCGTCCTCCACCTGCCAAGAAGAGCAAGGATAAAGACGCTCCCGCTGCGAAGCGAGCAAACATCGTGCAGCAGGCTCCTCCCCTGAAGACCTTGCCTCCTCCTGCCAAAGCCGGAGAGACTAGCGGAGCAACCACTGATCCTTCTTCTTCCTCTCCTCCCGTTGGGCCTACACCCCGCATATCAGACCATTTAGTCCCTTATATGAACGAGCTCTCCAAACTTGTGAGCAAGAAGGATTTGGAGGAGTTTAACGGCTGCACCCTGGCTGATCTGGTGAGCTCCATGCAGTTCAGCGCCATCCATCTCGGCTGCATGGCCACCTACTACAAGGCTAAGGTTGCCCGTTATGATCGAAAGATGAAGGAGGACAACAAGTCAGCGGTGACCAGAGCCGAGGCTGCCGAGAAGAAAGCAGGAGATTTGAACCTTAAGAATCTGAAGCTGCAAGAGCAAGAATCTCTTGCTCAAGCTAAAGCCATTACTCTCGAGGAAGAGCTGACCAAGGTACAGGAAGATCTGCAAAGGCAGAAGGCTATATATGAGGCTCAGCTCGAATCTCTTCGCGATTCTCATTGGATTCAGGTCGAGAACTTAGAGAAAGAAGTTGAAAACCAATACCACCAGGGGCTTCGACACTCCTATCGCTGTATCATGGTTGTTCTTGGGAAGCAGCACCCAGATCTGAAAATGGATGACCTTGCAATTGGTGTTGCTCAATACATGGACGAGGAGGCGGCCAAAGAGAACCTCGAAGAGGTAGAACCGATTGTGGTTGAGGAGGAAAGCTCTCCTCCTCGTGCTGTCCCTGCTGATGTTGGTGAGGCGAGCACCCCTCCAGACGCAACTGGTGATACTCCTCTTGTACCTGACGTGGAACAGCCCACTGAGGCTGCTCGGCTTGCTGACCCGCCCTCTTCTTAAGTTTTAACTTCTGTTGTGATTGCTTTTTAAGTACTATGTGTAGCAACTATGTGTAGCAACTATGTGTAGCAACTTTGCAAATTATCGTACCTTTAATAAAATATGATTTTGCTTGCCTTTCCATATTGGAGTTGTGAGCTGTAAAATTTTCATGCCTTAGAAAATTTTTAACATTGTGACTGTTTTTTGGATATTGTGATTTGCTTTTTCACATCTTCATAAATTTTTCATTGCTTGGGGGTCTGCTCACCTTTGCTTGGTCGAGCAGATCCTGGCATGCTTGGCTTCTGGTCTCGCCATAAACAAGCTTTGAGACTTGCTGAGCCTTTGCATGCCTTAGGAAATTCTTTGATGCTTAGGATTTTGTTCGCCTTCGCTTGGTTGAGCAGATCCTGGCACGCTTGGCTTCTGGTCTCGCCATAAACAGGCTTTGAGACTTGCTGAGCCTTTGTGTGCCTTAAGGCATTCTTCGATGCTTAGGAGTCTGCTCGCCTTCGCTTGGTCGAGCAGATCCTAGCACGCTTGGCTTCTGGTCTCGCCATAAACAGGCTTTGAGACTTGCTGATCCTTTGCATGCCTTAGGAAATTCTTCGATGCTTAGGATTCTGCTCGCCTTCGCTTGGTCGAGCAGATCCTGGCATGCTTGGCTTCGGGTCTCGCCATAAACAGGCTTTGAGACATAGTGAGCCTTTGCATGCTTTAGAAAATTCTTCGATAGAACAGTAGACTGAAATTCCTCATTCATTCATTTCTCCTTAAACTTGGTTTACATGAAATTGCTTAAAGTAAAGTAAATAAAAAATAAAAAATAAAACAATAATTATGAACAGAAGTATTCTTTGAAATGCTCACAAGTCTTACTGAAAATATTTCCTAAGGTGTGCCGCGTTCCATGGGCGCTTCACCTCGTGCCCATCCGCGCGAACCAGCTTGTAAGCTCCAGGTCCAACTAGCTGTTTGACCCTATACGGCCCCTCCCAGTTTGGTCCGAGTACTCCCTGAGCCGAGTCTTTCGTGTTCTGGTTTACTCTCCTCAGCACCCAATCTCTGACCTTGAACTGCCGCACATTAACCTTCTGGTTGTAATACCGAGCAACCCTCTGCTGGTAAATGGCTGACCGCCTCGATGCTTGTTCCCTCCTCTCGGTTAGCAGATCCAGATTCAAGCACATCTGGCCGTTGTTCTCTTGCTCGTCGAAATGCTCTGTTCGATGTGTGGTTGTTCCTATCTCGGCTGGCACAACCGCTTCGTGTCCGAAGGCCAAGGCAAATGGAGTTTCCCTAGTCGCTGTCTTATGTGTTGTCCTATACGCCCATAGCACCCCTGGCAGCTCATCAACCCAAGCTCCCTTCTTTGCTCCATGCCTGGTTTTAATAAGCCTCTTGATCGTCTTGTTGGCTGCTTCTACCTGTCCATTGGACTGTGGGTGAGCAGGCGAACAATACTTCAACTCTATCCCGAGGTTCTGGCAGAAATCCCTGAAGTTGTGATTATTAAACTGCCTGCCATTATCCGTTACCAAGGCATAAGGGATCCCATACTGACAAACCAGATTTCTCCACACGAAGTCGGTTGTCTTTTTCTCTGTGATGCTGCTAAGGGCTTATACTTCTATCCACTTCGTAAAGTAGTCAATCGTGACTATTGCATGCGTCGCTGCTCCTCGTCCCTTTGGCAACGGGCCGATCAGATCTATTCCCCACTGAGCGAACGGCCAAGGGGATGCCATAGAAGTGAGCTTCTCTGGTGGTTGGTTGGAGAAGCTCGCAAAACTTTGGCAACTTACACAGCTCTTGGTCTTCTCCTGTGCATCCTGATGCATTGTCGGCCAGAAATATCCCTGCCTTAGAACCTTATGGGCCAGGGATCTCCCACCAGAGTGGTTCCCGCAAATCCCCTTGTGTATTTCTCTCAATACATAGTCCGCGTCGTCCTCATCCAAGCACCGAAGGAACGGGAGTGTATATCCTCGTCGATATAGTACTCCATTAATCATTGTGTACCTTGAGGCCTGGGCTCTAATCTTCCGAGCTCGCAGCTTATCTGGTGGTAATACCCCATCTCTAAGGTATGAAATTAAGGGATCCATCCATGAGCCTTTCTGCTCTAGCCTCAACACCTCCAGATTCTGCTCGATGCTCGGGCTGGACTTGACCTCCAGAGGGATCAACTTTGGCATTTTTTGGTCTGCTACCGCTGCCATCCGGGCCAAAATATCTGCTCGACTGTTTTGCTCCCTGGGGATTTGTACCACCTCCACTGCTTCAAATTTCCCCATCATCTGTCTGACTATCTTCAGGTACTGCTCCATCTTCTCCTCTCTCGGTTGGAATCTTTCACTGACATGATTCGCAACCAACTGGGAATCAGTTCTGATCTTCACTCTATCTGCTTTTATGGCCTTAGCCAATTCCAACCCTGCTATCAAGGCTTCATACTCTGCCTGATTGTTTGTGGCTGCAAATTCTAACTTCACAGCATAAGAAATCTCCTCCCCCTCTGGTCCTTCCAAGACAATTCCGGCTCCTGATCGCTGCTCCCCCGATGAACCATCTACAGACATCTACCATACTTGGGCTTCGCTGCTATCTGTAGCATTATCCAGCGGATCCGGACATATTTCAGGCTCTGCAAACTCTGCTATGAAATTAGTCATCGCTTGCGCCTTAATCGCTGCTCGGGGTTTGTAATCAATGTCAAACTCGCTCAGCTCTATAGCCCACTTCACGAGCCGACCAGAGGAATCTGGCCTATATAGAGTTTGACGCAACGGCTGGTTTGTTACCACCGAGACAGGGAAGGCTTGAAAGTACGGTCTTAGCTTCCGAGCAGCGACCACAAGAGCAAGCGCCCACTTCTCCAATGGTGGATATCGGGTCTCAGCGTCAAGCAGGGCATTGCTGGTGTAGTATATCGGATACTGAACCCCATCATCCTCTCTTACTAAAACAGAGCTTGTGGCACGATCTGATACTGCCAAATACAACGATAATTTATTCTCATCTCTTGGTGTAGACAGTAGGGGTGCTTGCTGCAAGTATTGCTTCAAGCTCTGAAAGGCCTCTTCGCATTCTGGGGTCCATTCTGTTTTCTTTCCCCTCCTTATCACTTGAAAAAAGGGCTGACACTTATCTGTAGCCTTGGATATGAACCGGCTCAGTGCCGCCAGTCTCCCCGTAAGGCTTTGCATCTCTTTCAGATTACGAGGAGACTTCATCTGAACGATCGCCTGGATCTTCTCGGGATTCGCCTCGATTCCTCTGTGGCTCACCATGAACCCAAGGAATTTCCCTGACTTGACTCCAAAAGCACATTTGTCCGGGTTGAGCATCATCTTGTACTTCCTCAAAAGTGAGAATGTTTCCTCGAGGTGCTCGACATGTTCTTTTGGGATCTTGGACTTAGTAATCATGTCGTCCACGTACACCTCCATTGTTCTCCCAATCAGCGGCTTGAAGATTTTGTTCACCAGTCTCTGGTATGTGGCCCCTGCATTTTTCAGACCAAACGGCATTACCCTGTAACAGAACAGACCCTGGTTAGTGATAAATGCCGTGCTCTCCTCGTCCTGGTCGAACATGGGGATTTGGTTGTGTCCCGAGAATGCGTCCATGAAGCTGAGCAGGCCATGTCCAGCTGTTGAGTCTACAAGCTGGTCAATCTTGGGTAAGGGAAAGCTGTCTTTCGGGCATGCCTTATTCAAGTCCGTGAAATCCACACACATCCTCCACTTGCCATTAGCCTTCTTTACCAACACCACGTTCGATATCCACTCGGGATAGTTGACTTCCCGGATAAATCCTGCTTTCAAGAGCTTCTCTACCTCGCCATTTATTGCCTCATATCTCTCCTGGTTGAAGCACCTCCTTTTCTGCCTAACTGCCCGAGCCCCTTTCTTTATCGCCAATTTGTGACATGCAACCCCAGGATCAATCCCTGGCATGTCCTCGTGTGTCCAAGCAAACACATTTGCATGAGCCCGTAAGCATTGCACCAGCTCTTGTTTCTGCTCTTCCCTAAGCCTCGATCCGATCCTGATCGTTTTCTCCGGATTCTCTAGTCTCAGGCTTACTGCCTCCAGCTCCTCTACAGGTTCTTGTCTGCCCTTATTGTTCTCCACTCGGGTGTCAAGGGATGTTATCTGCATTGCTTCCCTTGCTGCCGAGGAGTAACAGCTTCGTGCGATTCTATGGTCTCCTCGTACCACTCCAACAACTCCATTCACCCGGTATTTGAGGGCTAGGTAATGGTTGGACAGCACTGCTTTGCTCATCCTCATGAATGGTCGTCCTAGGATCATCTGGTAAGGACCTTCCTCGTCTACCACCACGAAGTCCAGCATCATCGTCTTTTCTGTCAGGGAGCTCCCAATCGTGATAGGCAGCTCGACCACGCCCAGAGGGACCAGCTTTCCGCCTCCAAACCCCTTCAAGGAAGTGTTAGTGTACTCCAGCTTCAAATCTGCTAGTCCCATCTCCTCCAGAGTTGACTTAAATAACACATCCACTGAGCTCCCTGTGTCAACCAATATCCGGTCAAACTTCTTGCTCGCAACAGTGGCCTTGATGACTAGGGCATCCTCGTGGGGGTACAGAATCCCTTCTTCATCCTCATCGGTCCACATGATCGGCACTTGTCTGACCCTTGCCCGTTTAGCTGCCGGGGTGTTGAAAAATACCTCCTTGCTAGTCATGGCATATCTAGCATAGTTTTTCCTCGACCTGTTGGAATCTCCGGCCAATGTTGGGCCCCCAGCTATCACCCTTACATGAGGCTACTCGCGCCTCAAACTTCTATCACTCTGCTCCTCTTCACATGTCGAAGCCACCATCGGGAAAGCCCCATCTATAAACTCATCCAGGTAGCGATTTCTCACCAAATCCTCGACCTGGGTCTTGAGATCTCTACATTCTGCAGTGGTATGGCCGTGAGTACCATGGAACTTACAATAGCGTCCCCTATCTCTTATGCTGGCTAGCTTTGTTATTGGGGCAGGGGGTACAATAATCCACGGTCCCTTATGGCCTCGTACACCTCGTCCAGGGGCATCTTCAAAGAAGTGTATCGCCCATAATCCTGGTTCTGGTCGATCATGTGCACCATCCTTTCTCTATTTGCACCGCTCTGAGTTGGAGGTGGTGGCAGTTCTTCTGGTCTGCTCCCTCTACTACTGTGGGAGTGTGGATGATGACCACCATATGCCGAGTCATGCCTTCTCCAAGGCTCCCTAACTGGTGACCGGGGGGGTTGTGCCCTGCTGCGCTGGTACTGCGGTGGCCTCTTATGAGGCTGGTAAGTAGCTACCCGACCTGCTGCACTACTACCTGAGGCCTGGTGGTCTTTCCTCCTGATCGGTCCACTTCCTGGTAATGCCCTCTTTTCTTTCTTTCCCAGCCCTTCTAGCTGGTCTGTTTTAATTCGTGCGGCCTTTTCTTCCTCGATCTCAATATCCCTCTTAGCCTGCTCGTATGCAGCCGCATACGTCTGAATGACCGGGCTTCTCAAGTTATACCACAGCCTTCCTATTTTCACCCCTTCTTTCAATCCCCTTAATGCCTGAGGGTGGTTGAAGGCACCCAAATCAAGGACAGCCCGATGATACCTCTTGATGAATTCCCGCAGTGTTTCTTACTCCCCCTGCTTCATGCTCTTCAACTCCATCATGTCATCTTCTGGTGCCATTGCCCCCCGGAACTGCTCTGCGAATTCCTGGCACATCTGCTCGAAAGTTCTGATGCTCCCCCGAGGAAGCTTCCTGTACCACTCGCGTGCACATCCCTCCAAGGATAACGGGAACACCCTGCACCTTTGGGCTTGAGATAACCCTTACACCCCTGTTATATCGTTGAAGCGCTCTATGTGCACCAACGGATCAGTTCGCCCCGAGTATCTAAGGTCTGGGAGGCGAAAGTCTCTTGGAATGACTGCCCTCATGATCTCTACTGCGAGCGGTGATTCCCCGTCTAACATTATTCTCCAACTAGGAGCTCTGCTCCTTCCCTGCATGTCGTCAATCACCTGCGCTAGTCTGCGCACTTCTTCTTCCAGCTGCACGGCACGACTAGGGTCACATGTTGCAACTTGATCCCGCTCTTGCTCTACATCGTGTAAATGTTGCCGGAGCTCTGTTTCCTCTGCATTCGCCATTCCGGCATTCTCATCAAAAATCGGTCTTACTGGGGATTGCTCTTCCCTTCTATGAACATCTCCCCGCAGAGAGCAGTTACCTCCCTCACCACCAAATCTCTTGGTTGTTTCACTCCTCCTCGTAACATCATAACCTGGTGCTAGTCCACCATCCCTCATCCTTTCCTCCTGGATCTCCCTTCATTCACTACGCAGCTCATGTAGGATGGTTGTTAGGGTCTCCATCTGCTTTTCCATCCGTTCCATCTGGTCAAACATGGCTTTTTCCCGTGCTTCACTGGCTATCTCCCTCAGCGTCACGGACTCATTAATCCTCATATCACCCCCTTGTGCACTACTCCCTCCGGTCTCCATTGTTCTTCTACTTGCTCTACTCCTCCTCTTGCTGTCAACGGAAGCTTTTTGATCAAGTCCCCACAGACGGCGCCAAAATGTTGATGCAAGATTCTGGTTGCTCGTGCTGCGACCAGGATTTCTGCTCGATCAACCCTACCGCGATCAGAATTTCTCCTCGTACGATTCCTTTTCTCAGTTCCCTGCGTTCACAGAAACAAGTCAGAGTACGCCGGTTATTTTCCCGGCGTAAACCCTCCGACGCTCAAGTCAGATATGAAGGTTTTGGGGAATGTTGGCCGTAAATCTGATGGCTTTTTTCTTTAATCTCAGTTTTTCTTAGAGCTTTCCTTTTCTCTATTAAAATGACAAAAAATCTAACCCTTTTACCTTCGTTGGCTACCTTTTTATAGACCTCAATTGGATTCAGACCGCCCTTCGAATCGCGCCCGTTATTCCCCCATCTCTCGGAAATGGATGCTCCACTTCCACAGTCGTGGGCGGTTGCGTGGCCTTCGTGCCTTGACTCTCGGGTTGGTGAACACGTGTCGCCAACTGTCGTTGACTGGGTCTCCTCGACGCAAGCCTTAGCAAGAAATAGCTTTGTGCTTCTATCAACGGATTGGTCCCGCGGATGTGTGCTTGAGCAGGAGCAGAATGTTCCTGCTCCTGCTCCCCTGCTATCAGGTTCTGAACTTCATTGCTGTTCTTTGCTGAAGCATATCCTGCTGCCGGGTTCCTGCTCGTCATGGTTGGTCTCGTCGAAATATACCCCCAAACACATTCATTTCTCAATCAACCACCAAATTGATGTCAACAAAGCCATGACGATTGTCTCACAAGTCTTTCATTTTCCCTCTCTTTAGGCCAGAGACCAGTAAACCATTTGAAATATGGATGTGCAAATCAGTAAATAAATCATGAAGTTACATACTAGTCTGCTTTCGCACTCATTCGGAACTATCAATGATACTTACTGCAGGTACGGTGTAGACATTATACTAAAGTGAAGGCTGGATCAATAAGAAATTCAAAATGTTTCATCACATTTAGGGCTTGATGATGCCAAAGAAAGACCATACCAATTATGATGAACAATAAAATGTGAACAAGAACAAGCATACATTTAAGAAAGCAGAGAAGTATCATTAAAATAAAGTATTCTTCTTACTATTCTATGTTGTTGGAAAATGGACCAAAATAAAAAAGAAACCATATATGGTTAACGTCACAACAAGAGTATTTGTGCATTTGTACATCATAGGATATTGGGAAGGCATCAGCAGAGAAGTGCAATTTTTTTTTTGGGGAAAGGAATAGAGAAGTGCAAGTCAAAAAGGAGAAAAAATGAAAAGAGAGAGATCAAAAGGAATGCAATCTAATTAATCGTCTAAGGAGACTACTATGCTACATTTAGCCATTGGTTGAATAGGCAGCTTGTTTTCTAGTACAACTTTAAATTTTCCAAGATTTAGAATTTTCCTACTGAAGAAAACTAATTTCTAAAGCAACTATTACCATCTTCATCCCAACGGTAAGCAGCTCCATACTAAGGAAAGAGTGAAACAAGTGTGCTTTACTTATAGAAGCCCATTCCTGTCCAGAGTGATTAGTAAGTTGTTTCACCATGACCCCCATTATGGTGACTGAAGAAAGAAAAATAAAAGAAGAAAATATTTGCCGAACACAATAGTAGGACCTAAGAAGTCCTACTTAAGAGGCTTCATACCCTGCATAAATCGAAAAGTTTTTTAAAATTTTCATGTTTCAAATGAAGATTGTCCATTAAAAAATTACACACATAATGTATGTAAAGCAATTAAAACAAAAAAAACAAGGATAACCCAGAAACAATCCAACCATCAATAACATAAAACTTTTGTAATTCTGGTAAAGTGAATGAGAAGCAGAACATACATTTCACGTATTAATGAAGATACATCTTTTAATCAGTCTTTGCTCTTAATTTATTCTCGTACTTCCTTCCAATAACAATTCATAATGCAGGTAGGTCTCTTGAAAAATTATATCATACATTTCTCTTATCAATGGGGCAGGTTGCTATTGAACATTATTCATAAACAAAGAGCCAAATATGCTTTAAAGCTACTTCAAAATAAGCCATCAGGCACTGACGCAGACACTCAACAACAAAAAATGGACTTATCGGCACTTAACAACACAAAAGTAAAAAAGAAAATACTCTTACTCAAGTATTATATTTGTTGCACAAATAAGAAAGAAGATAACAATTTTAAATTAACCAACAGGTTGAGTCTTATCGTAATACACACTATCAGCTATGAATTAGCATACCTTTAGAAGTCCTGAACTCATTCACGGCCATTCGAAGAGAATCATCCGATAGAATCAACCGTGACAATGCTCCAGTGCTTAACCTACGAAAATTAGATCCTATGGGGAAACGTACACATATGGTGCATGTCAATACGTATGCGTAGAGCCTATGGGGAAACGTACACATATGGTGCATGTCAATTACATCTCATGACTCAGTTAATCATATAATGTACGTACATATAATCATAACATTATACTAAATCATATTATCAAACATAAATGTTTTGTGAAATACATAATAGTAATAATAATAATAATCCACTCACAGATCGTATTGATGAAGCACGCACGTGCTTTGCTTTAAGCTGCTTTAAGCTAACAGCTTGCTATTGCTTTGACAATTAACCCATGGGCCTCCTTTTAGCTTGCACGTGCGTCACAATACATGCATTAGAATTGGTTGTATTCTCATGGGTGAAGCATGAATATGCTTTGCTTTAAGCTAACAGCTTGCTATTGCTTTGACAATTAGCCACATGTGGCCCGTTTATAGTTTAGGAAATAACAATATTGAATAGAAATATTATTAGAATATAGTATTTATTTTCCATTCAAACATTTTCTCATTTAGGCAAAGGTCACAAAAAAAAATTACTTTTTTTAATTTAAATGTAAATATTTAAAAATCATATATAAGTTATAAAAAATAAATAACTAATTTTTTTTTAAAGTTAGACTTTATATGCTTAACAATCAACCATAGCGAACATGAATAAGAGCTACTAAAACAAAAAAAAAAGAATAATTTTGAAACTAAATACAATTAATTGAGAGATGAGGACGGATAAGATAAATTCAGAGATAAAAATTAAAATATCACCCTACTTATTTCTGGGAGTTATGAGCATTAATTCAGAGATGAGGACGGATAACCTAGTTGAATGAATCAATCATCGTGGAGTGCACGGTGGTTGGACAATGAGATGAAATTGAAAAATTATCACGGAAATTGAAGGAAGGGGCATGGCATCGATTTATTCTACAGAGTCACGCAAATTTGGTTCAATAATTGTTTTCATCCGAATCAAAATCTCTCGCTAATCAATTCAACTGTTTCTGTTGATTATGGCTTCTTCTTATCAAAACAACAAGAAGTATGATGTTTTTGTTAGTTTCAGAGGAGAGGACACCCGAGACAACGTTAGTAGCCATCTCTATTCTACTCTGTGTCGACAAAATATCCAAACTTTCATTGATGACCAACTTAACAGAGGAGACGAAATTTCGGAGTCACTTGTGAATGCAATTGAAGCATCAGCCATTTCAGTTATCGTCTTCTCAGAAGGGTATGCATCTTCCAGATGGTGTAAGTAAGTACAGGATATAAAAGCAAAAGGTCAAGCATCTCATTTGAGCCTGTCACTAACAAATGGTCAATGAGCAATGTCTAGCTATGACTGAGCAACAGAATCAATAAACAGACAGACAAAAAATAATAATCAAGTCATCTGTCAAATGCTAGTCCATGAAAATCATATATAGATATAGAGAGAGAGAGAGAGAAATGTTCTAGTTAAGAATTTTAAAGTACGGGAAAGTAGGGGAAACCTTTAAAACTATTAAAACCACATGGTTTTAAAGGCTTAAAACTATATGCCTTTAAAGCCGTGTGGTTTTAAAGTTTTCTCGGACTTTCCCGTACTTTAAAATCCCTGACCAGAAAACTACTTTCTATATATATGTATGTATATGTATATGTATGATCATTCATTTCTCAATCAACCACCAAATTGATGTCAACAAAGCCATGACAATTGTCTCACAAGTCTTTCATTTTCCCTCTCTTTAGGCCAGAGACCAGTAAACCATTTGAAATATGGATGTGCAAACCAGTAAATAAATCATGAAGTTACATACTAGTCTGCTTTCGCACTCATTCGGAACTATCAATGATACTTACTGCAGGTACGGTGTATACATTATACTAAAGTGAAGGCTGGATCAATAAGAAATTCAAAATGTTTCATCGCATTTGGGGCTTGATGATGCCAAAGAAAGACCATACCAATTACGATGAACAGTAAAATGTGAACAAGAACAAGCATACATTTAAGAAAGCAGAGAAGCATCATTAAAATAAAGTATTCTTCTTACTATTCTATGTTGTTGGAAAATGGACCAAAATAAAAAAGAAACCATATATGGTTAACGTCACAACAAGAGTATTTATGGGAAATTTGTCTTTGATTTTAATTTTATTCAATGCTCGATAGTCTACACACATTCTACATGATCCGTCATGTTTTTGGACAAGTAATATTGGGGAAAAATATGGGCTTGTGTTGGGGCGAATAATTCCTGCAGTTAACATTTGTACATCATAGGATATTGGGAAGACATCAGTAGAGAAGTGCAAATTTTTTTTGGGGAAAGGAACAGAGAAGTGCAAGTCAAAAAGGAGAAAAAATGAAAAGAGAGAGCTTAAAAGGAATGCAATCTAATTAATCGTCTAAGGAGACTACTATGCTACATTTAGCCATTGGTTGAATGGGCAGCTTGTTTTCTAGTACAATTTTAAATTTTCCAATATTGAGAATTTTCCTACTGAAGAAAACTAATTTTTAAAGCAGCTATTACCATCTTCATCCCATCGGTAAGCATCTCCATACTAAGGAAGGAGTGAAATAGGTGTGCTTTACTTATAGAAACCCATTCCTGTCCAGAGTGACTAGTAAGTTATTTCAACATGAACCCCATTATGGTGACTGAAAAAAGAAAAATAAAAAAAGAAAATATTTGCCGAACATAGAAGTAGCACCCAAGAAGTCCTACTTAAGAGGCTTCGTACCCTGCACAAATTAGAAAGTTTTTTAAAATTTTCATGTTTCAAATGAAGATTGTCCATTAAAAAATTACACACAAAATGTATGTAAAGCAATTAAACCAAAAAAGCAAGGATAATCGAGAAACAATCCAACCATCAATAACATAAAACTTTTGTAATTCTGGTAAAGTGAATGAGAAGCAGAACATGCATTTCACGTAATAATGAAGATACATCTTTTAATCAGTTTTTTCTCTTACTTTATTCTCGTACTTCCTTCCAATAACAATTCATAATGCAGGTAGGTATCTTGAAAAATTATATCATACATTTCTCTTATCAATGGGGCAGGTTGCTATCGAACATTATTCATAAACAAAGAGCCAAATATGCTTTAAAGCTACTTAAAAATATGCCATCAGGCATTGACACAGACACTCAACAATAAAAAATGGACTTATAGGCGCTTAACAACACAAAAGTAAAAATGCAAATACCCTTACTCAAGTATTATATTTGTTGCACAAATAAGAAAGAAGATAACAATTTTAAATTAACCAACAGGTTGAATCTTATTTTAAGGTATGAATTAGCATACCTTAGAAGTCCCGAACTCATTCACCGCCATTCGAAGAGAATCATCTGATAGAATCAATCGTGACAACGCTCCAGTGCTTAACCTGCAACATTTATAAAAGATCACCATATGAGAGAAATTTTAAATTTAAAAAATATTGGAAACCTAAACGCCAATCAAACACATTACATATAGCAATTTCTATTTTTAAAGTTCAATTATCGCTTGATAGAGTATGAAGCTTAATGCAATACCCCAATAAAAAAAATTAGATCAAGCAGAGCTTGCATTCCCTGTAGTTAACCAAAAAAAAAAATTACTCTGACTTAAATTTTATTAGAAAACAAAAAACGAAGCAAGAGTGAATAGAGTAATACCAAAGCAAATTTAGGATTGTCAGATCCAATTTGTGGACCAACTTCTGAACTTCTAATAGTAGACTTAGGAGGAAGGATTTGAAGAAGCTACGGCGGCGAAGAATACGCATCAAGATTCACATTGCTCCTCACTTTGAGGGCCAAAAGAGAGTGGAGGCGCGACAAAGCTGACGCGCGATTCTTGTGCTGCGATCGGTCTTCGGCGGCCTGGGCTATGACGCCGGTCGGTACGTGCTTGAGATGTACGGCGGATTCACGCTTGTTGCGGTGCTGACCGCTTGGTCCGGACGATTTAAGTGTCCATTTCGCATTCGCGAAGCAGCTCATCGTCGGTCAATTCTAAGTAATTCATCTTCGAAGAAGAAGAAGATGAAGAACAATTGTCATTGGTGCTGTAATTGCAAGACAAGAACAATGGCTGATAATTCCCACGATGCTTGTACGACGGAAAGTTTATATTTTTCCTTCCGAGTTAGGGAATCCGAAGCAGGAATTGAGCAGCCAACGCCATCATCAATTTCAATTTCCCTCTCTGTGTATGTGATAATCAAAGCAAAGCTTAGTACTGGTAACACATTCTTATAGCAGGCCCGACGATGGCTCTGTATTATTTGAGAAATTTACAAAAATAACCTAATTTTTTTTATAATTTCCCAATTGGCCTTTCAAAGTTTTTCCTATCATAATTAGCTAAACACAATGTTTCTTCCCTAAATTATCCTTGTCGATCAAACCAAACACAATCTTTCACTCTTAAATCATCAATGGAAAACGACAATGGCAAACGGTGACGATGAACGATAAAAGTGAACTTCGATCAAATACAGCTAAATCCATCCAGATCCAACACCAATCTAACATGAGAGACCATTGACGATGAGTGACCATCTTGAGAGAGAAATTGTTGGTTAGAGAGTGAGAGAGAGAGAGAGAGAGAGAGGAAGTTTGGTGAGAATGGGAGGGGTATTTTCGGCACTTGAGAGGGTTTTTGGCTTATTTTGATAGGAAAAAATTTGGAGGGTTAAATGTGAAAATTACAAAAGTTTTTGCATTATTTTTGTACATTTCCCGTATTATTTGCAAAATACTCATGTAAGGGAGAGAATATATTTTATACTGGAATATTTTTAAAATAAATGGAGCTTTAAATAGGTGTTCGATTGTAAAGATATGTCTAATTAAACAGTGTCAAATATAATAAAAATATATCATTTTATTTAAAGATGCATCCATCCATGGTGACGGTTTATTTTGGACCAGTGATGATCTGATTCAAATTTTGCTTTAATAACCATAAATGAAAGGGTATCATAAAAAGTGACAATCCAAATAAAAGAGTACATAATTATCTATAAATAGAAGTCAAGAACTTTCTGTGATCTATCTAATCTTCCTATCGTACTCTTTTTTTCACTAGAAAAACTACATTTGTAATGTGTCTCGAAGCACCATTAATTCTTACCTATATTTCAATTAAAATAAGAGTGAAACTATTGGCACCCCTTCATTATTCTTATAAAACCCTATTTCAAATAAAATTACAGTTAAGAGCAAAGAAGAAACAAACACATGTAGGATTTTTTTTCCCCAACCAATTACTTACATCAATAATCAATCCTTTTTTTTATTTCCTACCTATTATTTCTTATCTAAGATAAATTGTATAAATTTAGAATAATCTAATTTTCTTTTCTTATTTATTATCGATTAAATATTTTTGTACTCAAGATCACTTTCAAACTACAATCTAAAATATGTGTTATTTAAGCTAATGATTAGCATTCAAACTTTATCACTTAAAAAACTTTTTCATTTGTATGTAGGATAACAATAAGATTGCAAAAGAGATGAAAAATAGCACAATACTACTTTGAGTTTTAACCATAAAAGAAGATTAAATGAAAAACTAAAAGAGTGTCTTTGAAAATAAAAGGAAAATTTTGGAAATAAAATAAATATAACTGAAAAAAGAGTTTGATGAGAAGACTAGAGGGGTGCCAATAGTCCAACTTTTAAAATAAAAGTTTTATCAATTATTGCTCCCTTTTTCTGCAATTATTATTCCCCACAGATATTTCTCCAACATTTTATTTCATATATTTACTCCTACTACACTCTAACAAAGGACGCCTTTTGGACTACATAAGTTTCTAGATGCATTTTATTAATAAATTAAATAAAGGCACCATCCATTGTGCAATTTCTCTAAATAACCACTTTCTATCAGCTCTCTTAAAATTTATTAAGGAATCTATGTTGAAGACCATTTCATCCTTAGTATTGTGTAAATGTATAAAAATACATTTTACACTTTGAAATTTAAAATGACCTTATTTTAGCATAAAATTTAAAACAAATGCCGCTAACTAAGGAACAAATTTTAGAATACACGATCAGTACATGTCAGCCATATAAAAAGTAAATCATACTATGATATATATGCACTTATTTTGAAAAACTATCATGTAAATGATGGTTATATTGAATCTAAGTAAGTGCATATCATACATGACACAACCCGACCCAACCTCTCTGCCAGATTCGAGGTGAATCATGTGATCTTATATCTAAAGCTTGTGACATAAATTTAATTCATGAATACATAACATTAGTCTCGGCCTTTGTTATAAACAAATAATAACATATGTACCTCATTCAAAAATATATTCAAAACTTGCACAGTTCACATCTTACTGTACATACATACACTTTAGATGTATACATATAAACATAAACGTGCTCAAAATATAAGTCATGCAGTAATGCGTGTTGTGGCCCAACCTCAACTGATTAGAAGCTGAACTGCATGAAATCCTATGAAAATCTTAAAGAAATGGGGTAAATAGGAAAATAATATACTTGTGGCTAAATGAATGGATATAATTGTGTGTGTGTGTGTGTGTGTATCTATAAATAAATTAGTGCTCTAGTGCTTGTACATAATTGTATAACATAACTTCGCACTGAACACATTACACAAGCAAATATGAAATCATATATATAAAACTGCACCAAATAATATGTAGGAGAAATAACTCTCAATATTTACTGGAATCATCATTGCACAAGTAAAATGGGGGGAAAACCTCTCAATACTCAGCGGAATTAACTACATCACAAGGGTCAAGTAATCTAACTCACTACACATGCATAGAGCCTATGGGAAAGGGTACACATATGGTATTTGGCAATCACATCTTATGATTCAATCAATCATATAATATGCGTACATATAATCATAACATGATACTAAATCATACTATCAAACATAAATACTTTATAGAATACATATAAATAATAATAGTAATCCACTCACAAAACATGCTTCACTTCAGGGTTCGTTGGAGCTCTTATAGATTCCTTAATTCTTGGATTTCTCCTAAAATATAGGGTTCAAAAATTAATTGTTAGAACTGATATAAAAACTTATACATATAACATAAACTAAATCATAATTGTTCAAATTTCTTAAATACGTTACCTACTGACTTACTGGATATAGATATAACTATCCAATTCTCTTTCCTATAATATTTCCTCTCAATTCCTCTTTTCAAAATCATTTCTCACTCTCGGTTTTTCTTTTATTTATTTTTTCTCTTCATCTTTTGTTCTTTTCCTCTTCTTTCTTCATCTTTTCTTCTCTTTTCCTTTTGTTTTCTTCCCTTCTCACCTTTTCTTTCTTTTTCTTTTCTCTTTGAATTGCTTTGTTTTAGTTTGATTCATGAAAATGGTGACAGCTGCTTCAATTCTTTACTTTATATATATCCATTGCTTCCAATCGCGCATGACAAGCACATAGGTGAAGCATGCATGTGCTTTGCTTTAAGCTGACAGCTTGCTAATTAGCCACATGTGCGTCACAATACATGCATTAATTGATTGTATTATTTTTAATATATTATATCATTTCTTTTAATGAAGGATGTAGCCAACAATTTTATCCAGCTAAACATGTTCTTTGACATATAATACAGTTTATAGTCCAACAACTCATAAGTAGTTGAAATTAAATTATTTTTTAATCTCAATTTTCCTTTTCTCTCAATTTTAAAATACTTTAAAAGATTTTCAAATATAAGATACAATGGTATACAATTGAAGCCTAATCCAACATAGAAAGATTAAATAAAATTAATTTTCATCACTACGCAAGAGACTTGAAAGGACATTAAGGTAGCATTTATTTTTAATTTAAATATGAATAGGTTAGAATTTGATTAAAATTTGAATGGTTTTGAATATAAATGTTTCAATAACATTTTAATTTTTTTAATATCTAAAAATTAAATGGCATCTTGTTTGTTTTTATAATAAGAAAACACATCAAATGTGGTTATTTAACATTTATTTCTTTATAAGTCAAAACAAATAAAAGGGATTAGGCTTCGTAGTTTATGAAATAACTATATTGAATTGAAATATTTTTAGGATATAGTATTTATTTTCTATTCAAACATTTTTTCATTTCGGCACAGGTCGCAAAAATTTACTTTTATAATTCAAATGTAAATATCTAAAAATTAGACATATGTTACAAAAAAATAAATAACTAATTTTTTTTTACAACTTAAACTTCATATGTTTAAAATCAACGCTAAGGAATATGAATAAGAGCTATTAAAACAAAAAAAGAATAATTTTGAAACTAAGTACAATTAATTGAGAGATGAGGACCGAAAAGATAAATTCAGAGATAAAAATTAAAATATCACCCTACTTATTGATGGCAGTTATGAGGCTAAAAATTAAAATATCACCATAAGATAAATTGAGGATAAAAACGAAAATATCAGCCCCTCGTTGCTGATAGTTATGAGTATGAAAGCACAGAAGCCGTGTGTTGAAAAGTCTGGTGTTCATGTGGAATTAATCAATCATCGTGGAGTGCACGGTATTTGGACAATGAGACAAAATTGAAAAATTATGAAGGAAGGTTCATGGCATCGATTTATTCTATAGAGTCACGTACATTTGGTTCAATAATTGTTTTCATCCGAATCAAAATCTCTCTCTAATCAATTCAACTATTTCTGTTGATTATGGCTTCTTCTTATCGAACCAACAAGAAGTATGATGTTTTTGTTAGTTTCAGAGGAGAGGACACCCGCGACAACTTTACTAGCCATCTCTATTATGGTCTGAGCCGACAAAATATCCAAACTTTGATTGATGACCAACTTAACAGAGGAGACGAAATTTCGGAGTCACTTGTGAATGCAATTGAAGCATCAGCCATTTCAGTTATCATCTTCTCAGAGGGGTATGCATCTTCCAGATGGTGTCTCGATGAACTTGTGAAGATCCTCGACTGCAAGAAGGAGTATGCACAGATTGTGATTCCGATTTTCTATCGCGTTGATCCATCAGACGTGAGAAACCAAACTGGGAGTTTTGGAGATTCATTTTTGAAGATTGAAGAAAGATTAAAGGAGAATACTGAGAAGTTGTAGAGTTGGAGGAATGCTTTGGAGGAAGCAGCAAGTTTGTGTGGATTTCATTCTCCTAACTTCCCCACTTTTGTGCTCATATAAAATAATTTTGACAGAATTAATAATAAAAGCAAGAGAATTTTACAATTTTTATATATCAAAATTAGTGGTGCTCTGTAGTTTTTCAAGCAATTTCAACCTCTCACTCATATACCACCATTAAAAAAAACATCTCACATATTCCTGTAACTTAAGAGTTATCAATTTATTGTGAGATTGTAGACTTATAGTGATATATATTAATTTCAATAGGAAAACTAACAATCCACCTTACTTCATATTTAATACAAATTCCTCCTATTAATTAATTTGAAGTTACCGCGGCTAATTTTATGTATTTTCTAGGCGTGAGTCGGAACTTATAAATGAAGTTGTTAATCACATTTTGAAGAGATTGGATGAAGTGTTTCGGCCGGGTGATAACAACAACCAACTGGTTGGACTAGAATCAACAGTTGAGAAAATTGAATCTCTTTTAGGTGTTGAGTCGAAAGATTTTTGGGCTTTAGGGATTTGGGGCATTGGTGGTATAGGCAAAACAGCAATCGCTAGAGCTATTTTCGACAAAATCTCGGGTGATTTTGAAGGTTCTTACTTCCTCTAAAATGTTAGAGAAGAGTCACAAAGACCAGGAGGATTAGCTTGCTTACGACAAAAACTTCTTTCAAATTTATTGAAGGATAAAAATGCGATGCCTTATATTGACCTCAATTTTAGAAGGCTCAGCAGCATGAAGGTTTTGATTGTTTTTTACGATGTGACTTGCTTCAGCCAATTAGAATCTTTAATTGGAAGTCTTGATTGGTTGATGCCCGTGAGTCGAATCATAATAACCACCAGAAATAAACAAGTGCTTAGAAATTGAGGGGTGAGGAAAATATATGAGATGAAGGCATTAGAATATCATCACTATTGAGCTTTTTAGTCGACATGTCTTTAAACAAAACCATCCTGATGTTGGTTATGAGGAACTTTCAAGCAAAGTAATGAAATATGCTCAAGGTGTTCCTTTAGCTCTTAAAGTTTTGGGTTGCTTTCTGCATAAAAGGGAAAAAGAAGTCTGGGAAAGTGCAATAGATAAATTGCAAAGAATCCTCCATCCAAGTATTCTTGAGGTATTAAAAATAGTTATGATAGTTTGGACGATAAGGAGAAAAATATTTTCCTTGATGTTGCTTGTTTCTTTCAAGGTGAGGATGTAGATCTAGTAATGAAATTTTTTAATGCAAGTGGCTTCTACCCAGAAATAGGTACGAGTGTTCTTGTTATTGATTCATACAACAAGATAACAATGCATGATTTACTACAAGAATTGGGTCGGGAAATTGTTCGACAAGAATCAACTAATCCTGAAAACCGCAGTAGGCTCTGGCATCATGAAGATATCTATGAAGTTCTTACGTATAATACGGTAAGTAGTTTGTTGTGTATTATTATTTTGGAATAATGTAGTGTTTAAAAACTTGATGTGAATATATTTACATACGCTCGCACTCGTGAGTCTTAGAATTAATGGAAGAGTGGCAATGATTAGAAAAAACAATAGTGGTTAGATGACGTAGCAATAAATTATAATTGCGATGACAATTTGCATAACCGTTTGCAAGCATAATTGATATGTAAATTTGTCTATTACGCATGCAGAATTTTTATGTTAATTATTACTTGTGTTATTATGTTTCTTAACTGCGTAGCAATAACTATAAACATGAATTATTGAAATTTGATTCGAGTAATGACAGAGAGCCCCACTCCAATCCCACATAAACTCCATGCAAGAATAAATAAAAATTGAATTAATAACTCAGCTACCTCTAATTGTAAATTAGTGACAAAATTGCCCCAAATTGTTTTTCTTGGTGGGGTTGAAGTGCAATTCATTAGTGGAATATACATATCATCTTTCATTTGATTTTAACTTTATTTTATTTATTTATTTTTAGGGGACAGAAAAAATTGAGGGCATATGTTTGGATATATTAAAAGTCAAGAAGATTCGTCTAAATCCTAATACTTTCACAAAGATGCCTAAATTGAGATTTTTAAAGTTCTATAGTTCATCATTCAATGGAGAGAACAAATGTAAGATATCTTATTTGCAAGATCCGGGATTGGTGAAGTGAAATATCTACACTGGTATGGATATCCGTTGAAGTCATTGCCTTCAAACCTTAGTGCAGAGAAACTTGTGTTACTTGAAGTGCCTGATAGTGACATTGAACGACTTTGGGATTGTGTGAAGGTATGCATATCTTATTATGTATGTGCAATCTTTCAATAACAACATTAAATTATTATAAGTGGTAACGATTTTGTCTTGGCCTCTTTTTTGACCGACCAGCATTATAGTAAGTTAAACCAGATAATCCCTGCTGCCTGCAATAAGCTAATTGCCAAAACTCCAAATCCCACGTTGATGCCACGTCTGAACAAGCTAGTTTTCTTGAATCTAAGAGGTAGCAAAAGCCTGAAACGTCTTCCATCTGGAATATTTAACTTGGAATTTCTTACCAAACTTGATCTTTCGGGCTGCTCAAAACTGAAAAGGCTTCCAGAGATCTCATCAGGCAATATAAGCTGGTTATTTTTTAGGAGGACTGCAATTGAAGAACTACCCTCATCAATTGAGCGTCTACTTAGGCTCGGATACTTAGACCTTTCAGATTGTAAAAGGCTTACGAGTCTCCCAAGCAGCCTATGTAAGGTGAAATCTCTTGGAGCTCTTGATCTCAGTGGTTGCTCAAATCTTCAGAGATTGCCCGAATGTCTTCGCCAATTTTCCTCGCCAATATTTTTGAATCTGGCGAAAACCAAAATTGAGAGAATACCAGAAAGCATTATCCAACTTTTCGTGTCGGGATACCTCCTCTTAAGTTATAGTGGGAGGTTCGAATTCGTACAAAAGCCTTCATTCCTTGAACGAGGTTGCTTGGCACTGCAACCATTTTTAGGTTTGTTCTCTAAGTTATGAATCTTACAGGCAATGTTTTTTGACCGGAGCAATAATTTAAATTGGAAGGTAATTCTACTGCAGGAATTGTTGAAGATGTCCTGAGAATTCAGCATACGAACCATACGCCAGCTGTACGTTGGCAAGAAATATGGCTAAATGTGTGTCTTTAACTCTCTCTACTTACAATTTCTACAATCTTTGTTTTTTTGTTGGGGTTAAAATTATGCTTTTTTTGTACAGAGAGGTTTTTCCATGGGCAAAGGTCATATAGTACTACCTGGGAATGAAATTCCAAAGTGTTTTGAGTTTCAAAGTGTGGGATCTTTTATAACCTTGGAGATGCAGCCAGATTTCTTCAATAATAGCAGAGTGCAGGGCATTGCATTTAGTGCTATTTTAGCATTTTCAGACCATCATGTAGATTGAGGCAGATGGTTTCATTTTCTTGTGAGCTCAAAGTAAAAACCACCAAAGATTGTGATCTGCATGACACACGGTTATTTCAGAGAAGAGTTAATTATGTAGAATCAGATCCCTTACATTTGGGGTACTATCTGTTCTGTGCAAAGGATTTTAAAGGTTTTTGGAAATGCAATTGCATTCCTGAGGCTGTCCAATTTAATGTTTTTCCACCTTTGGAGTGCCAGTGCTGCGGGGTGAAAAAATGTGGGATCCATTTACTTCAAACCCCAGATTCTATGAATTCAATGTAAGATCCAAACAGATGTTTCAACTGTAACGTAGAAGACTAATATTTTCATGAATCTATTTTTATTGTTTTCCTTTTTCTAATGATTATTAATAATAGGAGAAAATGCTAAAATAAGTTCTTGGAACAAAACATTCATGTAATAACTTTGGAGGGATCAGGTGCATGCAATTACCTTCAAGGGATTTGGTGCAAGCAACACAAATTCACACTAGAACATAGAACATTGCCTATAAATAAAAGTAAAAAGACAACCTAAATGAAGGAGCACTTGATTATCTATAAATAAAAGTCGCAACATTTTCTATAAATAGAAGTTACGCCATTTTGCGATCCATATATCTTCTTGCACCTTTTTTCTTTGAGTAATGATACAGCCACAAACTCTTGTACAAATTTATTTTATACAAACTGACGTGGCATTAATTCATTGGTTGAATGAAAATATAAATTAATAAAAACAAATCATGTGGGCCAAGTGATATTTAATTCAATCAATCTTATCATGCCACATCACTTTGTACAAAATAAGTTTGTACAAGAGTTTGTGGTTGTATCATTACTCTTTTTCTTTTTTTATTTTAACCCCTCTTTCCTAAAACGAATTTCTTCATAATACATCTATATTTTATGCATCAAATCCTTAATATATTAATTTTTGCAGGAATAATATATTAATTTTTCGTAAGCTTACAACATACAAGGACATTTAGGTTTGCTTTTGTTAGTGCATAATACAGGCAAATAAACACATGCACTTCATTATATCATGGAGGCATATTTGCTTAACTTATGTATATCACTCAATTGGAAGAGGGAGTAAATAACGTCTTGAGGAAAACAATATTGTGTCTCGCAGCACTGTTAATTCATACAGTTTACTATTATGATTATTATTCTTTGTACCTATAAAGTTTCATCAATTATTTCTCCAATTTTCCACAATTATTATTCCCCACGAATATATTTCCAATATTTTATTTCACATATTTACTTATGCTACTAGTGTGATAACAAAATATGCCTTTTTGAACTACATCAGTTTCTACATCTATTTTATTGAGAAACTAACCGAACGCACCATCCATTATTTAATTTATGGGTCAAATAAGTCAAAAGTAGTTGAAATAAAATGTTTGTTTGGTAGAGAATATTGATTTTTAAAATAGTTTAAAAGATTTTCAAACATAAGATACAATAATAGACAATTGAAGCCTAGTCCAACATAGAAAATCAAATAAAATTATTTTCATCACTACTCGAGAGACTCAAAGAGTACTAAGGTAGCATTTTTTTTTTATTTTAAATTTGAATAGGCTTGAATTTGGGCGAAGTCTTAACATAAATGTCTAAATAATATGTTTATTTTTTTTAATATCTGAAAATTAAGTGACATCTAATTTTTTATAATTTTTTAAAAAATAAACATGATTATTTGACATCTTTGTCCTTATAAGTCAAAATGAATAAATGGATTAAACTTTATAGGTTAAGAAATAACTATATTTAATAGAAATATCTTTAAGATATAGTATTTACTTTCCATTCAATATATGTTTTCATTATGATAAAAGTCACAAAAGTCACTTTTTGTATTCAAATGTAAATATCTAAAACTTAGACATAAGTTCCCCAAAAAACAAATAAATAAATAAACAAGCAACATTAAGGGAAAAAAAAGGTTAGGTAGCTTATGTTTTAAACAAAAATGATAAATAAGATAATTTTTAAAATTAAATGCAATTAACTGAGAGACGAGGACTGATACGATAAATTGAGCGATAAAAATTAAAATATCTCCCTGGTCATTGCACAGAAGCCGTGTGTTGAAAGTATGGTGTTCATGTGGAAATTTCAGCAAAAAGTCCACAAAGTAAATTCAGTCATCGTACAGTCCACGGTGCTTGGACAATGAGATGTTGAAAAATTATCACCGAACTTCAAGGGAGGTTCATAGCATCGATTTATTCTACAGAGTCACGCACATTGGATTCAATAATTGTTTTCTTCCCATCAAAATCGATTTATTCTATGAGTATGAAAGCACAGAAGCCGTATGTTGAAAAGTCTGGTGTTCATGTGGAATTTTCAGCTAGAAGTCTACAAAGCAGTGGAATTAATCAATCATCGTGGAGTGCACGGTGGTTGGACAATGAGATGAAATTGAAAAATTATCACGGAACTTGAAGGAAGTTTCATGGCATCGATTTATTCTACAGAGTCACGCACATTTGGTTCAATAATTTTTTTCATCCGAATCAAAATCTCTCTCTAATCAATTCAACTGTTTCTGTTTATTATGGCTTCTTCTTCTCGAAACAACAAGAAATATGATGTTTTTGTTAGTTTCAGAGGAGAGGACACCCGAGACAACTTTACTAGCCATCTCTATTCAGCTCTGTCGCGACAAAATATCCAAACTTTCATTGATGACCAGCTCAACAGAGGAGATGAAATTTCAGAGTCTCTTGTGAATGCAATTGAAGCATCACCCATTTCAGTTATCATTTTCTCTGAATCATACGCTTCTTCCATATGGTGTCTCGATGAGCTGGTCAAGATCCTCGAGTGCAAGAAAGAGTATGCACAGATTGTGATTCCGGTTTTCTATCGGGTTGATCCATCAGACGCGAGAAACCAAACAGGGCCTTTTGGGATTTCATTTTTGAAGCTTGAAGAAGGATTTAAGGAGAATCCAGAGAAGCTGCGGAGTTGGAGGAAAGCTTTGAAGGAAGCAGCCAGTTTGTCTGGCTTTCATTCTCTTAACATCAGGTGAAAAGTTACCTTTAATTTATCATACTAATATTTAACAATAAATAAAAGTCACGCAACACTCTTAGTTAAATTTCCAGATGCTAAACTACAATTTTAAATATTTTTAAGCATCAAATTCTTGACTTCCTCACTTTTGTGCTCCATAATTATAAAATAATTTTGATAGAATTAATAATAAAAGCAAGAGAATTTTACAATATATATCTAACATAATTAGTGGTGCTCTGTAGTTTTTTAAGCAATTTCAACCTCTCACTCATATACCACGATTAAAAAAAAAAACTCACGCATATTCCTGGAACTTAGAAGTTATCAATTTATTTTGAGATTGTAGACTTATAGTAGTATGCATTAATTTCAATAGGAAAATTGACAATCTACCTTATTTCATATTTAATGCAAATTCCTCCTATTAATTAATTTGAAGTTACCGCCGTTAATTTTATGTATTTGCTAGGCGTGAGTCGGAACTTATAAATGAAGTTGTGAATCACATTTTGAAGAGATTGGATGAAGTGTTTCCGCCGCGTGATAACAAAAACCAGCTGGTTGGAGTGGAATCAAAAGTTGAGGAAATTGAATCTCTACTAAGTGTTGGATCGAAAGATGTTTACGCTTTAGGGATTTGGGGCATTGGTGGTATAGGCAAAACAGCAATCGCTAGAGCTATTTTCGACAAAATCTCGGGTGATTTTGAAGGTTCTTACTTCCTCGAAAATGTTAGAGAAGAGTCACAAAGACCAGGAGGATTACCTTGCTTACGACAAAAACTTCTTTCAAATTTATTGAAGGATAAAAATGTGATGCCTTATATTGACCTAAATTTTAGAAGGCTCAGCAGCATGAAGGTTTTGATTGTTTTTTACGATGTGACTTGCTTCAGCCAATTAGAATCTTTAATTGGAAGTCTTGATTGGTTGATGCCCGTGAGTCGAATCATAATAACCACCAGAAATAAACAAGTGCTTAGAAATTGGGGGGTGAGTAAAATATATAAGATGGAGGCATTAGAATATCATCACGCTATTGAGCTTTTTAGTCGACATGCCTTCAAACAAAACCATCATGATGTTGGTTATGAGGAACTTTCAAGCAAAGTAATGAAATATGCTCAAGGTGTTCCTTTAGCTCTTAAAGTTTTGGGTTGCTTTCTGCATAAAAGGGAAAAAGAAGTCTGGGAAAGTGCAATAGATAAATTGCAAAGAATCCTCCATCCAAGTATTCTAGAGGTATTAAAAAAATAAGTTATGATGGTTTGGACGATAAAGAGAAAAATATTTTCCTTGATGTTGCTTGTTTCTTTCAAGGTGAGCATGTAAATCCCATAATGAAATTCTTTAATGCAAGCGGCTTCAACCCAGAAATAGGAATAAGTGTTCTTGTTGATAAGTCTCTCATTGCTATTGATTCACACAAAAAGATAACAATGCATGATTTATTACAAGAATTGGGTAGGGAAATTGTTCGACAAGAATCAATTAATCCTGAAAACCGCAGTAGATTGTGGCATCATGAGGATATCTACGAAGTTCTTACATATAATACGGTAAGCAGTTTGTTGTGGATTATTTTTTTGGAATATTGTAGTGTTTCAAAACTTGATGTGAATATATTTATATACGCTCGAGCAAATGAGTCTTAGAATTAATAGAAGCGTGACAATGATTAGAAAAACAATAGTGGTTAGATGATGTAGTAATAAATTATAAATGCGATTGACAACTTGCATAACCATTTGCAAGCATAATTGATATATAAATTTGTATAGAACACATACAGAATTTTTATGTTAAGTATTACTTGTCCTATTATATTTCTTTGTGCATTTGCAATTAAGAGTTTAACTGCCTAGCAATAACAATAAACATGAATTATTGAAATTTAATTTGAGTAATGATGGAGAACCCCACTCCAATCTGACATAAACTCCACCCCAAGGACAAATTAAAGTTGAATTAATAACTAAACAACCTTTAATTGTGAATGGGTGACAAACTTGCCCCAAAAATTTGTCTTGGTGGAGCTGAAGTGTTAATCACTAGTGGAATATAAATATCATTTTTCATTTGATGTTAATTTTATTGATTTTTTATATTTATTTTTAGGGGACAGAAAAAATTGAGGGTATCTGTTTGGATATGTCAAAAGTAAAAGAGATCCATTTAAATCCCAATACTTTCAGAAAGATGCGTAAATTGAGATTTTTAAAATTCTATAGTTCATCATTCAATGGGGAGAACAAATGCAAGGTGTCTTAATTGCAAGACCTCGGATTTGCTGAAGTGAAATATCTTCACTGGCATGGATATCCGTTGAAGTCATTACCTTCAAACCTTAGTGCAGAGAAACTTGTGTTTCTTGAAGTGCCTAATAGCGACATTGAACAACTTTGGAATGGTGTGAAGGTATGTTTACCTTAATATATATGTGCAATCTTTCAATAAGAACGTTAAATTATCATACATAGTAATGATTTTATCTCTGCCTCTTTTTTGACCGAGCAGCATTATAGTAAGTTAAACCAGCTAATCCATGGTGCCTGCAAGAAGCTAATTGCCAAAATTCCAAACCCCACGTTGATTCCACATCTGAATAAGCTAGTTATCTTGAATCTAAGAGGTAGCAAAAGCCTGAAAAGTCTTCCAGCTGGAATATTTAATTTGGAATTTCTTACCAAACTTGATCTTTCGGGTTGTTCAAAGCTGAAGAGGCTTCCAGAGATCTCATCTGGTAACGTAGGCAAGCTATTTTTAAGTGGAACTGCAATTGAAGAACTGCCCTCATCAATTGAGCGTCTACTTAGGCTTTCGTGGCTGGACCTTTCAGATTGTAAAAGGCTTAAGAGTCTCCCAAGCAGCCTCTATAGATTGAAATCTCTTGGAGTTCTTAGTCTCCGTGGTTGCTCAAATCTTCAGAGATTGCCCGAATGTCTTGGCCAATTATCCTACCCAATAATATTGAATCTAGAGAAAACCAATATTGAGAGAATACCAGAAAGCATTATCCAACTTTTCGTGTCGGGATACCTCCTCTTAGGTTATGGTGGGAGGGTGGAATCCGTACAAAAGCCTTCATTCCTTGAACGAGGTTGCTTGGCACTGCAACAATTTGTAGGTTTGTTCTCTAAGTTATGAATCTTACAGGCAATTTTTTTTTTACCGGAGCAATAATTTTAAATTGGAAGGTAATTCTACTGCAGGAATTGTTGAAGATACCCTGAGAATTCAGCATACGACCCATACGCCAGTTGTACGTTTGCAAGAAATATGGCAAGAATTATGGCTAAATGTGTGTTTTTAACTCTCTCTTCTTACAATTTCTACAATCTTTTTTTTTGGGTTTAAAATTATTTTTTTTTGGTACAGAGAGGTTTTTCCACGGGCAAAGGTCATATGGTACTACCTGGGAATGAAATTCCAAAGTGGTTTGAGTTTCAAAGTATGGGATCTTTTATAACCTTGGAGATGCCGCCAGATTTCTTCAATAATAGCAGAGTGCAGGGCATTGCATTTAGTGTTATTTTAGCATTTTCAGACCGTCATGTAGATTGTGGCAGATGGTTTTCATTTTCTTGTGAGCTCAAAGTGAAAACCACCAAAGATTGTGATCCGCATGACACACGGTTATTTCAGAGAAGAGTTAATTATGTAGAATCAGATCACTTACATTTTGGGTACTATCTGTTCTGTGAAGAGGATTTTAATGGTTTTTGGAAATGCAATTGCATTCTTGAGGCAGTCCACTTTAATGTTTTTCCACCTTTGGAGTGCCAGTGCTGCGGGGTGAAAAAATGTGGGATCCATTTACTTCACACCCCAGATCCTACCTCAATGGAAGACCCAAGCACATGTTTCAACTGTAACGAAGAAGACTGAGATAGGTCATTTTCACTCAACTCACCTGAGTTGTGAATCCATTTGCTTAAACATGTATGCACTTTTTCAAGTATCTCTACCAATTCCATATTTGGAATGGGGCATTTGAATCCATATATAATTGAGCTCCTTATGGTTAGAATTTATATTTACAAAAATGACTTGTAAGGAAAGGACTGAAGATGCCCGTGTACTTATATTTCGATTTAGATTATTGGATCCTATCATTCACATAACATTGACATGTGACATGAGCAATATGGATTACTAAATCATTATTCTTTATTATTGTACTGAATTTGATTTTTTATTGAATACTTTGATATATTTCTTGAATCAATTTGGAGCTTCTACAACTTGTCAGAGATCAGTTTCTCCAACATTCCTTTCGGCGCCAAAAGATAACCAAGCGGTTGAATAAGAATTGATATATACAACATAAATACAAGAGTTGTTTTGTCTTTTTACAATAGGAATAATATATAATGCTCGTTAAAACTTGCTGATGAGAAAGTAAATTCCTTAGAAATTAAATGTTTCAGCCAACCAAGGAAGCAGCTTTTCGTGGACCAACTCAGGCCTGTCGTCATGGGGGCAATGTCCTACTCCTTTCAATACAATTAACTTCACATTTGAGAGTTTAGAAGGCAGAGATGAGAAGTATTTACCAACAGGTCCATCGAGGGGTGTGAATTGATCCTCATCAGCCCATAAAACTAGTGCAGGTATAGAGATCGATGGCATCAATTGAACTAGGTTCGGCCCTGGTGGGCCTGTTACAATCGAAACAAATGCATCAAGAGCCCCTTCCTCATTGGCGGCCTCTCGTATGATCTGCAGTTTTGAGGTCGATTCATGAATTATGAGAAGCCATTTTTGTAACAGGTTAAAATGGCATGTAAGTGGAGAATATTAATATCTCAACCAGTGTTTCATCCACAGATTCCTTATTTGCATAAATGGACAGTAAAATATTCCTCAGTGTTTCCCTACAGCACCAAGATATGCACATCATCGAGTTTTTTTTTTTAATTTTGACTCTAGTGTCTTGGGATAATGAACAATGGACTGAATAGAGAGAAGAGAAAATACATTTGTTTCACACGCTCAAATGTAGCAGAAGCAATTGGCCTTTGCTTCAACAAAAAATCAATGAACCAAAGCAATGGTAACAATAGCTTGATTCTCCAATAATCAACAATTGCCTTGTTGTTCATGCCACCAGCACAATTCAACAGAACAAGCCCTCGAACAAGGGTTTGACTGGATTCTTATGGTAGAAAATATAGCAGGTTTATCGTAAACCATAGATACCAATACGGATAATTAGGGACAAGTGTTTCTTCGCAAGCAAGTTGAAGAATATCTGATGTCCAAGGGGAAGTTAAAATAAATATACCTGAGGCAGCGATAACACAAGCTAGGCTTCCAACAGAATTACTTATAAGCACAGTTGGCTTCTGAACAACTTCATCCAAGAAATCTAATATTAGCTGTATCAGTGAATCTCACTCAAGTTAGCAAGGAAAATAACTAAAGGTCAAGTGATTGACGACATAAGTACAGAGAAAGATCCAACTTCTGGCTAGGGCACATTGCACACCTGAGCCCATGCCTCCATGGTATATGAATAACCAGCTGGCTTATCTGAAGCACCAAATCCAAGAAGGTCAATTGCATAAACCGTGTAGCTCTTTGCCAGGGTGCCGATATTCCTGAAATTACCTCAGAGATGACAAGAAAAATATCAATTCCTCACATTATTTAATAGGATAAAGGAATGGTGCACAAGCAAATTTTCATTCCCCTTTTCATCGGAGCAGTAAAATGAATACTTTTTCACTAGATTAAGAATCGGAAAATGGAAGAAGCCTATATCCATAAAAGGGTAATATGAAATGGAACCCTGAAACTCAGATCACCGGTTTGTCATCATCTAGGTGCAAGGAATAGAACTAGGTGTTAATGCCAATGAACCAGGAAATAACGAATAGATTTACCTTCATTATTCTTTTGCTTCATTCATCTTAATTAATTATTAGAAGTATAACACATATAAATGCATCCCTGAACTTCATAATACATAACAGAGTAAGAGATATTACATACATAAGGGAAAGACATGCTCCATGCCAAAGACATGCCCAGAACGTAATTTGAATTGAACTCACAATAAAGGAGCAATAATTAACCCGCTACACAATAATTAACCCTCTACACAATTCACAACAAGAAAGAGCAATCTTATCTCGCTAACCTGCACCAGTGAGGAATGGAGGCGCCAAAGCCATGGACAAGCAGTAGAGGAGGAGAATCGGGATGTGAATTTGGAGTTGAAGAAACCAAGTAATTGATGGAGTACTGACCCTTCCATTTCCACATTTTGCAACTCTCCCTTATCTCATTCACCTCCAATTCCAGTGCAGCAGAAGCAGAATCCCCTCCACTTCTACTGTTAGTATAACTGATGGTAACATTTTGTCTCTTCTTCTTCTCCTTATTCCTCTGCTGGAACTGCAACTGAAACTGCCAACTCTTATTGCTCAATAGGGGCAAGCGCAGGCCTTTTACATCTCCATTTTCCATTTCCAATCCTGAGTGTTGTTATTGGAATAATGAAAGAGGGAGCCCGAGCCCTTACCATCCACACGCTCATTATTCTACTATAATATGAAAATTTTACTGATATTCCTCAAAAATCAAAATGATAATACTTCGTCTAAAAAATAATTATAAAACATACATGCTATGTTTTAAAATTTTCAAACAAAGAAGAACTTTGTAGAGTTAATTAACTAGATTTATTTTAGTTTACTTTCTTGTGATTTAGATTATTTTATTATAATTAGCTACAAAGATTGTTTTGTCATAAGTTTAAATTGATTATTTTACTCTTATAAGGTAAAACTATTAAGAATTTACTTTAATTTCAATATTTTTTTAATTTTATTCCAAACTCATTGTTTCTAATACTACTTTACGAGTATGAGTTTTAATCTTTAATTAAACTAAAATAGTATCTTTAGGGCATGATACTCATGTAAATTATTGGGATGTCAATTTTATGTTATTTACACACTAAAGTAGAGAAAATCACAATTAGATTTTATTTTAAAATATTATATTATAAGCCACAAAATTAGATACATAAATTATTAGATACAATAACTCATGTTTATTATGGTAATTTAGTCGCTATATATCATAATAATAAAATACTAAAATAAAACTTGTATTAAAGTTAATGATTAAAGATGGTCAAAGAACCCAAGAAGAAAATCAATACAAGGATCTAATTTATTAACTACACGAAATTTTTATTAATTTGTATTTTTTAAAAAATATTGTGAATTCATTGCAATTAATATCTAGAAATAGGGTGGATTTATAAAAATAGTGGGGTATAAATAACCTTATCCAAATACTCCATAAAAAGTGAAAATTATCACATTTTTCGATGTACTTCTCTTGAATTTTTTATTCCTAAGGATAAACTTCAATTCATTCCCAAATAAAATGATAATCTCTTATTTGCTCTCAATGAAACCTCAATTTATTCTTCATTTTCGTCCAAAGGATGAGGGGCAAATAAGGAATGTATTGATGAATTTTCTTTTTTTTAATCTTCTTAACAATAAATGGGGTAAATTGATATTTTTATACTTTTAGGTGATAAATTAAAGATTTTCATTCTGAATTAGGGGCAAATTAAAATCTATCTTATAAAAAGGCACCATGTGACTATTTTGCCTAACCGAGAGAGCCATTATTCAAACACCAATCACATTTTTGTTTTAACAAACACACTTTCATTTATTCTTTAAGCTTTTTTTTTCCCAAAAAATGATGAATAGATATTGAAAATTTTGTTTTCATTTTTTTATTGAAAAAATGAAAAACACCAAAGATTAATGCTTCCTTGTCCATACTTTTTCGTCCTATATTACTTTAATTTTAATCGTTTTCTCTATTTTTATTTTTATAGTCCAATTCTGAAAATACACTTGTTGATGCTGAAATCTGCTCGTCCCTTATCCGACCAGACCTTTTCTCCAACGTTTATGCAATAAATAACGTGAATATTGAGCTCTTCTGGTCTTAACGATTGCAATAGTCAATGGAGTAGGATTTAATCTTTCTTCTTCCTCGAAACCTGCACTCACAAAAGTGAATCAGAGACGCTGGTGGTTTTGCCGGTGTAAACCCTCCGATGCTTAAGTTAGATCAAGGTGTTTACGGGAAAACAATGTGACTAAGGATTGGAAAATTACTTTGAATGGTCTCACAGTTTATGGCAGCAAGTAATCTGGCTATATTTTGGAAAAGTTTTCCCTTTTCTCTCGATTTTTTCCCCTTTCTTCACGATTTCCTCTTCTTTTATAGCTGCCATCCCACCTTTCCGTTTGCCCCTCATCTCCCCTTATTTCGAGTAATGGCCACTCCTCGTGGGACTCTAACTGCCACGTTGCGGGGAAACATAGGACACCATGTCTCTCTTAACGGTTCTGGGCATAACGCAACTATTGCGATTTCGTGAGATCGTGTCCCCGAACTTTGGTGAATGGGCATCTGCTCGGCACATGTCTCTGGTCGGTATCTACGCTGGCCGATGTTCATCCCTGGTTGGCTTTTGTTCTGATGCTCTGTTCGTAGCATCCAACCGAGGCGATATATGCCGGGATGGGAAAGGTGGCATGGCCGAGCTGGTGCTTTTATCGACTTAACACCAGTCCCCCAGTTTCTAGTCGTGCGAGTGAAACGAGTTGAGAATAGAAACTTGGTAATTGAATCTCACTGGGAACTTCTCATCTAGTCTTCCATTTACTGAGACGGGCATAAAGTTCCATCTTTTGTCTGGAAAATTTCTGAGCTAAGCCTGGGCCTTTATGAGCAGGTCCATTGCACATCTGGGCTTGCGTTCCGTCCGGCCTCTTATGTCAGTTATCGACGTGGCAATTCCAGACTCTTCGTATTTGAAATTTGAAACGACGGGTTATCCATCCTCGAAAAATGATGAATGAGTTGGCACTCCCATCATTTCAAACTTTTCTGTTTCCCCCTTTTCACTTCAAATCCCTAGGTTAAAGTCATTTTTGCTTTTCCTTCGTAAGATAACCTCTTCATATTTCGCTCACATTTCCTGCGTCTGAGATCTCCATCCTGCTGGATCTTTTCTCCGTTGCCGTAACATCATCAGTACCAGTGTATCTCAGGTATAGCCTTCAACCCTTTCTCTGGTTGTTGTTGATTGGGTTTTGTGTTGTGGATTTTGTGTTTGCCTTTGTGTCCATATTCTCAGATTTTTGTGTTCCTCCCTTTTTTAAACTTCGATATATCCAACCGGAGGGGAAAGAGGATTGTAGTTGAGAGTGACGAAGAGGTAGAGGATTCGTATCCCCACTTGCTTGGACCCAGTGACCCTCTACACCTCTCCCCCAATGTAGGTCCCTCTAGTCATAGGGATACCCCTGACAACCCTCGTTCCATAACCCCTTCACCTTCCCTCGAATTAGAGCTTGTAGGGAACAGGGGTGGTCCTGCATCGGGCTCGGGTGAGAATCGAAGCTCTGGTGGGGCTGAGGCTGCTGAAGAAACAGATGATGATGATGAGGGGAGTAGTTCCGAGCCGAGCCAACCCCCCAAGAAAAGAAATCTTGGCCATAGGGTGGAGGCGGATTCCTACCCTATTGACTTCACAGCCTGTGCCACTACCTCGGATGATCTGTTCAGGCTTAGGAATCTTTATCACATTCCTGACGATGTTATTCTTGTGGTTCCTGGGAAAGGTGATATTCCTAACCGACCTCCGAAGGGGTACGTAACCATGCACATGGAGTGTTTCAAATTAGGAGCTCGGCTGCTCCTTCAGCGTTATTTCGCTAAGATTCTGGGTGGTATGCACCTGGTCCCAGGTCAGCTGCATCCGAATGGGTGGAGGGTCCTCTCGGCCATGTTTGTATTATGGGAGAGGTGTGGATCTGAGGAGCCCTCTCTTGTTGAGGTGAAACACTTGTACCAGCTGAGAAGTAGCCCGAGAGAAGCAGGCTGGTACTACTTCATGTCGAGCTCCGCAAAGAGAAAACCAATCACCGGCTTCCCTTCTTCCTGTGAAAATTGGAAGAACAAATTCTTCTTTGCTGGGGGAAATTGGTGTCCAGCAGCTCGGTCGCTTGGTGGTGATATTTACATCCCCACGCAATTTGTCACCCCAGGTCGTTTATTTTTTGTTTGTATTCTTTCTCAAATTGCTACTTATCGGGTTCTTTAACCATGTTTGGTTTTTTAGAGTCGTGGGGTTTGATCAAGAATCTTGAAGACCGACCTCTGCTCCAGGTGGAGACTGCTCTGGTGAACGCATCTACCTGCCAAGACCTTCTGTCTCCAATAAATCTGATCGGTTCGGGCTTAGTGGATATAGCTGCTGGAATGGACAACAAAATTCTCAGCGCCATGACCAGAAAGCGTAGCCAAGCTTCAACCAGCTCCAGTAATCCTCCTCCTCCTCCAAAGAAGACCAACGTTGGTCCTTCCAAGGCTCCCGCTCCTGCTCTGCCCCCTCCTCCACCACGTAAGAGCAGTGTGGAGAAAACTGCTGACAGAAGTTCTGAGGTCAGCACTCGTTCGGGGGATCGGTCCTCTCCTCTCCCACCTCGTGACCAGGGCGACTACCTGACCCCGTACCAGAGAGATTACGAGAAGTCAGTGGGACCAAGAATGGTCCAGGACATAGAGAGCATGAGTCTCACCGAGCTGGCTGGCTCTGTCCAGAGGGTCTCCTACAAGCTGGCCACTATAGTCTCGTGCTATAAGAACAGGGTCACGCGCCACGAGAGGAAGCTTCAAGAGGACAACCAAGAATTGAAGAAAAAGGTTGAGTCTGCTGACCGCTCCAAGGAGACGCTGCTCGAGCTGCAGAAGCAGGTTGGGGACCTGGAGGAGAAGGTGACCATAGCTGAATCCAACTCCACTAAGCTTGAGAGCGAGTTAGGTGATATGAGGTCCGATCTGCAGACTACTCAAAGTGAGCGGGATACCTTGAAGATGGCCCTCAAGGGAGAGATCAAATCTCTAAATGAGCAGTTGGCCGAGGTGAAAGCAAATATGCCGATATTGATGATCGGCTGGACGCAGAGTACAACTCTGGGTTGACCTTCTGCTATAAGTGTATCATGTCTGTGCTCAAGGAAGAGTATCCCGAGCTTGAGATGGACAAGCTGGAGGCTGGAGTGCAGAGATACATGGCCGAGGGTGATCAGGCCAACAAGGAGCAGGGTGTCTAGGACTAGGTGGAGGCTCCCTTAGAGGAGGTACAGGAGGGGGAAGCCGAGGACCGGGCTCTCGAGGTTGGCCAGGGGTCAGTGCCTACCCCCCCTGAGGTTGCTGAGCCTCTTCCTCCTCCTGAAGCTGCTGATCCTCCTCTTCCAGAGATCGTTGGTCCCTCTACTGCCGAAGTTACTGAGCTCCCTAGAACTTTAGATTAATTTCTGTATAGATCTTATTTGTAACTTTTGAACGTTTATAAAACTTTGAACGTTTTCCATTTATATTCTTGTCTGATTTTTGCTTATGAATTACTTCTGCAAATTAGACTTGATAATTTAGCTGCTGGTTCTATGATGGACCGAGCAGAAATAAGCATTGATTGACCTTAATAGGATTTCGCGAAATGACTTGCTAGTTCTTTCGGCGACTAAGCAAGAATAGGCACTTACTTGCCTTAGTAAAATTTTGTAGCGTTATTTGCTGGTCTTTTTGTTGACCGAGCTAAAATAGGCACTTACTTGCCTTAGTAAAATTTTGTAATGTTACTTGCTGGTTTCTTATTGACCGAGCAGGAACAGGCACTTGTTTGCCTTAATAAAATTTCGTGAAATCATCTGCTGGTCTTTCGTTGACCGAGCAGGAATAGACACTTACTTGCCTTAATAAAATTTCGTGAAATCATCTGCTGGTCTTTCATTGACCGAGCAGGAATAGACACTTACTTCCCTTAATAAAATTTCGTGAAATCATCTGCTGGTCTTTCGTTGACCGAGCAGGAATAGGCACTTACTTGCCTTAATAAAATTTTGTGAAATCATCTACTGGTCTTTCGTTGACCGAGCAGGAATAGACACTTACTTGCCTTAATAAAATTTCATGAAATCATCTGCTGGTCTTTCGTTGACCGAGCAGGAATAGGCACTTACTTGCCTTAGTAAAATTTCGTGAAATCATCTGCTGGTCTTCATTGACCGAGCAGGAATAAGCACTTACTTGCCTTAATAAAATTTCGTGAAATCATTTGCTGGTCTTTCGTTGACCGAGCAGGAATAGGCACTTACTTGCCTTAGTAAGAATTCTAATGAGCTTGCTAGCAGGGGAATTTTTGCTGAATTCATCTTTATTGGAATTTGAACGTATACAAAAATGCAGGACATATATGTGTACAAGAAGTCATCATGCATTAACCGAAATAACTTATCAAAGAAAGATAAAAACTTAATGGAGCCTTTCACTTACTGAAAATACTTTTTCAAGTGCTCGGCATTCCACGATCTCTTCACATCTCGTCCATCCGGGCATGCCAACTTGTAAGCTCCTGGTCCCGTCGCCCGTATCACTCTGTACGGGCCTTCCCATTTTGGGCCGAGCGCGCCATGGTTAGGATCCCTTGTGTTCTGATTCACTTTCCTCAGTACCCAATCCCCTGCTCGAAACTGCCTCACGCGAACATTCTTATTGTAGTAACGCATGACCCTTTGCTAACATTGGGCCACTTTCTGTGAGGCCCCTTCCCTTTTTTCTTCCAACAGGTCCAGGCTTAAGCAGATCTGCTCATCATTTTACTCCTCATTGAAGTATTTTGTCCGATGTGTTCCTACTCCAATTTCTGCCGGGATAACCGCCTCATGACCAAAAGCTAGGGCAAATGGGGTCTCCCCTATGGCAGTTTTTTGAGTTGTCCGGTAGGCCCACAATACTCCTGGTAGCTCGTCCACCCAGGCTCCCTTCTTCTCTCCCAGTCTGGTCTTCAGGAGCTTCTTTATCACCTTGTTGGCTGCTTCCACTTGCCCGTTCGCCTGGGGGTGTGCGGGGGTACAGAACTTCAGGTCCACCCCCAAGTTTTGGCAAAAATCCCTGAAGTTGTTGTTGTCAAACTGTCTTCCATTGTCCGTGATAATGGCATAGGGGATCCCATATCTGCAAATGACATTCTTCCAAATGAAATCCGTCGTCTTTCTCTCCATGATTTGGTTGAGAACTCCCACTTCTACCCACTTAGTGAAGTAGTCTATTGCCACGATTGCATGTGTTGCCACTCCTCGGCCCTTAGGCAACGGGCCAATCAGGTCGACTCCCCACTGAGCGAAAGGCCATGGGGATGTCATAGCAATCAGTTTTTCTGGAGGTTGAGCAGGAACCTCTGAGAAGCATTGGCAGATTCTGCAGTTCTTTGCCATCCTTTTCGCATCCTGGTGCATGGTTGGCCAGAAATATCCTTGCCAGAGTGCCTTGAAGGCTAAAGTTCTTGCCTCCGAGTGATTGCCGCATATTCCTTCGTGAATCTCCCTTAGCACATAATCCGCTTCCTCGTCATCCAAACACCTCAAGAGAGGCAAGGTGAATCCTCGGCGGTAGAGCACCCCATCGAGCAGCGTGTACCTTGCTGCTCGGCATTTTAACTTCCTTACTTGCCTTTTCTCCTCCGGTAAGATACCATCACGGATGTAAGAGAGAATCGGGTCCATCCAGAATTCCTCGGTGGTTATTCGCATTACCTCCACTTCCTCCCGTATGCTCGGGGAGGTCCTTACCTCTAATGGAACTGACTTAGGTAATTTCGGGTCGGCCACTGTAGCCATTCTGGCCAACATGTCAGCTCGGTAATTCTCATTTCGGAGTATTTACTTTACCTCCACCTCTTTGAAAAGCCCAATCATCTGCTTTGCCTTCCTCAGGTACAACCCCATCTTTTCTTCCTTTGCTTGGAACTGATCACTGAGTTGATTGCAGACTAGCTGGGAATATGCTCGGATTTCTAACTTTTCTACCTTTAGTGCGTGTGCAATTCCGAGCCCAGTGATGAAAGCTTCATACTCAGCTTGATTGTTCGTGAGCTGGAATTCAAACTTCACAGCATATGTTAGTTCAGTCCCTTCTGGGCTTGGTACTACGATTCCTGCCCCGGATCCTTGTTCACTACATGACCCGTCGACCATTACCAGCCACACCCCTTCTGCTTTCTTTGGCTTTGATTGCTCCCGGGGTCTATAGGATATATCAAACTCGCTCAGCTCCACGGACCACTTTACTAACCGACCAGAGGCGTCCGGCTTTTGCAGCATCTGTTGAAGAGGCTGGTCGGTCATCACAACTATCGAGTGAGCCTGGAAATATGGTCGGAGTTTTCGCGCTGCCGTTACCAGAGCCAATGCCCATTTCTCCACTAGGGGATACCTGGTTTCTGCTTCTACCAGGGCCTTGCTCGTATAATACACCGGGTATTGCTTTCCTTCTTCCTCCCGAACTAAGACCGAGCTGGTTGCCCACTTGGATAACGCCAAGTACAAGAACAATTGGTCACCCTTTCTCGGAGTTGACAATAACGGGGCGCGGGCCAAATATTCCTTCAGCTGTCCAAACGCCTCCTCGCATTCCGATGTCCACTCTATCTTTCTCCCTTTTTTTATGGTTTGGAAGAAAGGGTGGCACTTATCCGTGGTCCGCTGTTGAGTGTTAGAAAGTACATATTTATAAAGGAGAAAATCGTTATTTTACATATCAAGTATTACTAACAACCCTTACTTTTATGTGTTTAAGTTCCTTGTTATTTAATTATGTGTGTTTTATTTTAATTAAGTATTTTATGTATTTTAAGGGCATCATTGTCATTCCACAATAAACGAGAGATCAAATGGCAAAACGGACATCATTTTTGAACTCAGGACGGTCGAAAACCTTAGGAGGAGCATAAAAGGAAAAATGGTATTGTTCACATATACGGTACTATTCACATGTACGGGTACCGTCTACGTTACTGTTCACGGTACTGTTCACATAGACGGATCGATGACGTGGCATTGATCGATGACGTGGCATTGACCGATGAGGTGTCATGATCCTATTGGACTAAAATTCTTATGTACTGTTTATGGTGACGAGGCAGCATATTAGTGGACCAAAAAACGCGCGTACGGTACATGCAACACAGGGGATTATTTACTGTGCAAATAGTGGCTGAACCGCGTACTGTTCACGCGTACTGTTGACTGATGACGTGGCGAAATCCTGAGCGTCCAAACTGTTTTTAATCCGATGGCCATGATTTACTCGATGTAACTATAAAAAGGGGACCTCCCCCCCCTAATTTGGCACCTCTGAATCCATTTTTGGGATCCATTTTATGTAATTCTCTCTCTATCTTGTATTTTCTACGTATTTTAATAAATTCCTATTTTGCCCCTAGTTCAACTATGAGTGGCTAATTTTCTTTCAAGCTTGGGTTGAAGGTGAAGTCTCAACATGTGTCATGGGCTTGATTTGGTAAATTTATTTTCTCTTCCCCTCTAGTTCTTGTGGATGTTTTGACTTCTCGTCGACAAATAATACTAATCTTGTCTAGTACCGCCCTGGTTTCACCGGCTCCCTAGTATAAGATTATTATTATTTGGCACGATAAGCCTTTAGCACCATATTTATTAGAGCGTGGTTCATGAGGTGTGGATTCCCCTCTCATGATTTAATTGGTATTAATAAGGAATATTTAGCCCATGATGCATGTTGATACGGATCCAGATACCCAAGTACATCAATTTAATAGATCTACACTTTAATTTCTTCTCGCCATTTCAATTCCAATTTCAGAATTTATTCTCGCCAATTTAATTTAAGTTTTAGCATATTTCAAATCATTTCCACCATAAATCCAACCACCTATTTACAGAATTAATTCTATATATAATTAAAATCCACCTCCTCGTGGGATCGACACTCGTCACCATTGATCTACACTACAACAGATTCGTGCGCTTGCGAGTTCAATAAAATTTGCACAACACCCGCAAGATGAATCGATTCAGGGCTGCTAATTTCCCCGTAAGGCTCTGCACCTCCTTAACTGTTCGTGGGGACTTCATTTCCGTTACCGCCCGTATTTTCTCTGGGTTGGCCTCGATCCCTCGGTGGCTTACTAGGAATCCCAAGAATTTGCCTGAGCTGACCCCGAAAGCACATTTGTCTGGGTTCAGCTTCATCTTGTACTTCCTCAGTAATTCAAAGGTTTCCTCCAAGTGCTTCACATGATCCCCCGGTTCTTTGGACTTGGTGATCATATCATCCACATACACTTCCATAGTATGACCGATCAGGGATTTGAAGACCTTGTTCACCAACCTTTGATAGGTAGCCCCTGCATTTTTTAGGCCGAAAGGCATTACCCTGTAGCAAAACAAACCCATGTTAGTTATAAAGGCAGTATTCTCCTCATCCTGCTCGTCCATGGGTATCTGGTTGTATCCAGAGAATGCATCCATAAAGCTGATCAGATTGTGACCCGCTGTAGAGTCCACCAATTGATCTATCTTTGGTAGGGGAAAATTGTCCTTCGGGCACGCCTTATTGAGGTCTGTGAAATCCACACACATCCTCCATTTCCCGTTGGCCTTCTTCACCAATACTACATTGGAAATCCACTCCGGGTACTTGGCTTCCCTTATGAACCTTGCTTTCAATAGCTTTTCCACCTCGACATTTATGGCTTCGTACCTCTCCTGGTTGAAGCACCTCCTTTTCTGTTTTACTGGCCTAGCTCCCTTCCTGATTGCCAGTTTGTGGGAGGCTACCCTGCGATCAATTCCCGGCATATCCTCATGGGACCAGGCAAATATGTCCGCATGGGATCGTAGGCACTTCACCAGGTCACCCTTCAGTGCCTCGTCCAACCTTGACCCGATCTTGATTATTCTGCTCGGGTCGTTCTTGCTAACACAGACTTCCTCCAAGTCCTCAACAGGTTCCTGGCGACCTTTTTTAGAATCACCTCAGTTATCTAACGAGGTAACCTGCAATGTCTCCTTGGCCGTTGTAGCATAACAGCTTCTTGCCATTCTCTGGTCGCCTTTTACTACCCCCACCACTCCGTTTATTCTATACTTCAATGCTAGATAATGCGTGGATATAACGCATTGACTTGTCCTCATGAACGCCCTTCCCAATATCATCTGGTAAGGACTTCTCTCTTCTACTACAACGAAGTCCAGCATCATTGTTTTTTCAAACGGCTTCGACCCCACAGTAATTGGGAGTTCAATGACCCCCAGGGGAGTTAACTGTCCCCCTCCAAATCCCTTCAGGGATGTGTTTGTCCGCTCCAGTTTCACATCTGATATCCCCATATCATCCAAAGTCGACTTAAACAGAATGTCGACTGAACTCCCCGTATCTACCAGTATCCGCCGTAATTCTGCACTAGCCACCGTCGCCTTGATCACCAGTGCATCCTCATGAGGATATAAGATACCTTCTTTGTCATCCTCTGTCCACATAATGGGAACTTGCCGTACCTTTGCCCTCTTGGCTGCTGGTAAATTGAAAAGCACCTATTTGTTGGCCATGGCATACCTTCCATAATTCTTCTGTGCTCTGTTCGAATCTCCGGCCAATGTTGGCCCTCCTGCTATCACACGGACAGTCGGCTGTTCACGCTCCAGGCCCCTTTCACCTCCTTCCTCCCGCATGTACTGTGATTCACCGACGGGGAACACTCCATCCACATACTCATCCAAATACCGGTTTCTCACCAAATCCTCCACCTGAATCTTTAGGTCACGACATTGGCTGATCGTGTGACCGTGAGTGTTATGGAATTTGCAGAACCTGCTCCTATCACGCCGGTGAGCAAATTTTGTTATGGGGACTGGAGGGTATAGCAGGCCACGTCCTTCAATTCTCTCATATAATTCATCCATCGAGATTTTCAATGGAGTATATTGTCTATATGTCGAGCTCTGGTCGACCAGTTGAACCTCTCGGCTATTATGGATATCACCCCGGGCTGACATCATCGGTGACTGATCCAGTCGTCCAGCCCTGGAATTCGTTGTATGTAGTGCTCGGGGATTGTTGTGATAAGGGTGAGCAACCATCTGTCTGTACCCTTGCTACTGTTCCGGGAATGGGGGGCGCGGATGTTGAGCTCGGCTGTATGGGAACTGTTGTGGCCTCAGAGCTATGGGGTAAGGGCGGGACCGAGCTGGTGCTCTGCCCATTGATGAGGATTCCCCGGCTCGTTTTCCCCCTCCACTTCCGTTCGGACCTCTCCGCTCCTTTCGTCTCAGCTCTTCCAATTGCTCACTTTTTAACCTGGCCGACTTTTCCTCTTCGATCTCTATGTCTCGCCTCGCCTGTTCATACCCCGCCGCGTAATTTTGCACTAGGGGGCTTCTCAGGTTGTACCACAGTCGACCTATCTTTACACCTTCTTTCAATCCCCTCAGAGCCTGCGGATGATTAAAAGCTCCCAGGTCCAGCACGGCTCGGTGGTATCGTTTCACAAAATCCCGAAGGGATTCATGCTTCTCCTGCTTCTCCTGCTTCATCCCCATAAGCTTCATCATGTCGTCCTCTGGTGCTACAGCTCCTCGGAACTGCTTGGCCAACTCCTGGCACATCTGCTCATACCCCTTTATACTCCCTCAGGGCAACTTGCGGTACTATTCTCGAGCTCGTCCCTCCAGTGTCAACGGGAACACTCTCAACCTCTGCGCTGGTGTCAGCCCCTGCACACCCGTCATGTCGTTGAAACGCTCGATGTGCACCAGCTGATCACTTCGCTCGGAGTACTTGAGGTCAGGGAAGCGAAAATCCCTTGGGATTACAGTGCCCATAATCTCGGTTGATAACGGAGATTCTTCATCTAGCATTATCCTCCAGCTCGGGGGCTTTCTCTTGCCCTGGATCTCCTCCATCACCTGCGCCAATCTGCGCACTTCTCCCTCCAACTCTAACGCACGGTCAGGATTGCGCGCAGCAATCTGGTCTCGCTCCTGCTCGGCATTCTGCATCCGCTGCCTGAGCTCTCCCTCATCAACACTGGCTCCTCAGTCATCAGCTTCCAGTACCCGTCCCGGGTGGGGTTGGCTCCCTCCTTCACTTGCGCGCTCTACTGCACCCTGACCAGTACTTCTGTGGGGGTGCACCCCACAAGGTTGGTCCACCGGTGGAGGGATTTTCTCGACTCTACGCCTCTGGAGGCTGGGTTCTGCCACAACTTCTTCTCTTCCTACGGGGGTTTCGCGATCCCTTCTCCGTTCCTCCCTCAACTCGCACAAGACGGCCGTGAGAGTCTCCATTTGTTTCTCCATCCGTTCCAATCGATCTTGCATCATCCTCTCCCGAGCTTCACTCGCTATCTCCCAGAGAGTAATTGTCTCGACAGTCTCATTGTCGTCCCTTAAAGCATCTTTCCTTGACGCATCCATATCCTCCCACTCGCTGCTTCTCCAGTCACTACTAATTTGGTGGTAGCTTTTAGTCAAGTCCCCATAGACGGCGCCAAAATATTGATGCTGAAATCTGCTCGTCCCTTATCCGACCAGACCTTTTCACCAACATTTATGCAATAAATAACGTAAATATTGAGCTCTTCTGGTCTTAACAATTGTAATAGTCAATGGAGTAGGATTTAATCTTTCTTCTTCCTCGAAACCTGCACTCATAAAAGTGAATCAGAGACGCCGGTGGTTTTCCCGGCGTAAACCCTCCGATGCTTAAGTTAGATCAAGGTGTTTACGGGACAACAATGTGACTAAGGATTGGAAAATTACTTTGAATGGTCTCACAGTTTATGGCAGCAAGTAATCTGGCTATATTTTGGCAGAGTTTTCCCTTTTCTCTCGATTTTTTTCCCCTTTCTTCACTGATTTCCTCTTCTTTTATAGTTGCCATCCCACCTTTCCGTTTGCCCCTCATCTCCCCTTATTTCGGGTAATGGCCACTCCTCGTGGGACTCTAACTGCCACGTTGCGGGGAAACATGGGACACCGTGTCTCTCTTAACGGTTCTGGGCATAACGCAACTATCGCGATTTCGTGAGATCGTGTCCCCGAACTTTGGGGAATGGGCATCTGCTCGGCACATGTCTCTGGTCGGTATCTACGCTGGCCGATGTTCATCCCTGGTTGGCTTTTGTTCCGATGCTCTGCTCGTACCATCCAACCGAGGCGATATATGCCGGGATGGGAAAGGTGGCATGGCCGAGCTGGTGCTTTTATCGACTTAACAACACTATTAGACACATTTTTAAATTCAAAAACACAAAACATAGTGCATCATTTTCATTATAGGCATTAACACCTGACGTACACATTCTCCAAATGGGATTAATGGGAAAAAAAAAGGTGACTCCTTCGGCCAATCTTATAGGTTCGTAACGTTTTAAAGGTAAGCTTTATCTTGTAACATTCACACAAAATTTAAAATCAACTGGGACGAAAATTTTGAAAATACTATGATTAGCACAAGCATTTCAACAATAGAGGATGTAATAAAAGCTCATTGAGTTGAACTTGAAAGCAAAATTAGGGCAAGGTCATTTCTTTAAAAGAATAAGACAAGATGCACGACATGAAATACCTGTGACCAAGCCTCAAAAGATTCACCAAGCCCGGAGCATAATTACACTTGGCTCCCTAACAAATAATGCTAGAGCTCGGACAATACGAGTATTCAGTTTAACTGTACATAGATGTGCGGGGTTTTGGTGGTAAGTAAAAAGACGTTATAATTTTTAAATTACAATAATAAAATATTAGGTAAATATTAATTGCTATAACTTAAAAATTAAAATAATTTAATTTATTATTTACATAATAAAAAATTTATAATATCTTTTTTATTTTTTAAAAATTATATTTATTACACATTATGAATCTTTATTTAATAATTATAAATCTTTTTAAAACAGTAATTTTTAAGTTATAATATTACATATAAATACGACCTAAAATTAATTTTTTATAAAAAAATAGCAATTAAGATACAAAATTAAGGATCAATAGGTTTTTGACCTAGTAGAAGAACACTTTTTTTCGTAAAACAAGTGTTTAAACTCATTATCAAGATTTAATTTATTTTACTCAATTATTAAATAATTGAGTCAAATCATGTGAGTGAAGCAGAGTTAATTCAAATAATAGTCATTGTAATATCATCATTGCAATAAAAAAAAATAGGGGGGGGGATTTGGGGCATTATCGTAAAAGAGTTAATTTCGGCCAATTCTTCCATGAAATTTGTGAGTTCGTGCTATAGTGCCATTCCTCGTTGAAGAATCTGACGGCGGAACAATACCTGCAACGTCCAATTTTTCTGGCACAAGGGGTTTTGTGAACAATAAAACTGGCTCGAGAGGATCCTGAAACCCCACAGTTACATTTTCAAAATGATGCACTGCTGATATTCAAGAATAAAACAAGGATAAAACATTTTCGAAAGCTTACTTAAATCATTCTTCCTTCCAACCACAGATAGGTCAATAAGTCAAATACTGTTGCTGACAGAGCGCTGGCAGAATTAACTACAAACCCGCCAGATTTATCGTGTTAATTGATTGTTTTCAATTACCGCGGTAACCCAGCTCGGGTGTTACCTCTGTTTCTGTCAGTGCTCTGTTGAATATTTCCGTTTAAAAATCAGCATTCATATATGTAAGTAGTATGGCAGCAGCGAAATATCATGTGTAATAATTAGGCTATTAGTTCTGGGTCCAGGAATCGAGATAATCAGATTAGGTGCAAAAGCTGTATGTACCAATTTATGTAGCCATGCATAATATATTCATTTTTTACTTGCAAATTCTTCCTTTTCACAACTTTAGGTACAACTTTTCCTTTCCTTTTGAAGGCCCACTCCACTGGCATAGAGAGTAAAAAGAGTTTCTTATAAATAATTTTAGGAGGATGCTTCTGCCACGACAAGTAATACCATAAACAAAGGATTTCACCACATTTCAAGAAAGCATTTAACTTATGCCTCATTTTCATTCTAGCAATTTGCTTGCCATTGGCTGATTGGAAAAAGTGCATTTAAGTGATAGAATATTGTCAACCTATAGCACGAATAGGGGTTAAACAAAGTAAATCCCTACCTTTCCATGTCAAATAAAAGACTTTCATAATATCAAATATCAAAACTCATGTCTAGTAAAGGATTCCCCAATGCTGGCTCTCAAAATTGCTTTTGTTTTATGGATGAGATGATCGATTTTGTGGATATTCTGCTCAACTTGGATCATGACTTGGGTCAGATCCCAACTTGCTGCAAAGCTCACCTGACTAAATCTTAGTTGATTTGCTTTTCCAAACTCAATCCAAGCAAGTAAGTACAAGAGATAAAAGCAAAAGCTCAAGCATCTCTTTTGAGCCTGTCACTAACAAATGGTCAATGAGCAATGTCTACCTATGACTGAGCAACAGAATCAATAAACAGACAGACAAAAAATAATAATCAACTCATCTGTCAAATGCTAGTCCATGAAAATCATATATATATATATATGTATATATATATATATATATACATATACATACATACATACATATATATATATACACATATACATACATATATACATATATATATATATATATATATATATATATATATATATATATATATATGTATGTATATATATATATATATATATATATGTATGTATATATGTATGTATATGTGTATATATATATATATGTATGTATGTATGTATATGTATATATATATGTATGTATGTATGTATGTATGTATGTATGTATATGTATATATATGTATGTATGTATGTATGTATGTATGTATATGTATATGTATGATGATTCATTTCTCAATCAACCACCAAATTACTGACGCAGACACTCAACAACAAAAAATAGACTTATTATATTTGTTGCACAAATAAGAAAGAAGATAACAATTTTAAATTAACCAACAGGTTGAGTCTTATCGTAATACACACTATCAGCTATGAATTAGCATACCTTTAGAAGTCCTGAACTCATTCACGGCCATTCGAAGAGAATCATCCGATAGAATCAAAGCAAGAGTGAATAGAGTAATACCAAAGCAAATTTAGGATTGTTAGGTCCAATTTGTGGACCAACTTCTGAACGTCTAATAGTAGATTTAGGAGGAAGGATTTGAAGAAGCTGTGGCGGCGGCGAATACGCATCAAGATTCACACTGCTCCTCACATTGAGGGCCAAAAGAGTGCGGAGGCGCGACAAAGCTGACGCGCGATTCTTGTGCTGCGATCGGTCTTCAGCGGCATGCGCTATGAAGCCGGTCGGTACGTGCTTGAGACGTACGGCAGATTCGCGCTTATTGCGGTGCTGACCGCCTGGTCCCGACGATTTGTACGCGTCCATTTCGCATTCGCGAAACAACTCATCGTCCGTCAATTCTATGTAATTCTTCTTCGAAGAAGAAGAAGTTGAAGAACAATTGTCATTGGTGCTGTAATTGCAAGACAAGAACAATGGCTGATAATTCCCGCGATGCTTGTACGACGGAAAGTTTATATTTTTCCTTCCGAGTTGGGGAATCCGAAGCAGGAATTGAGAGGCCAATGCCATCATCAATTTCAATTTCCCTCTCTGTGTATGAGATAATCAAAGCAAAGCTTCGTACTGGTAACACATTCTTATAGCAGGCCCAACCCAATCAGCCCAATCCAGTCCAGTCGAGCAAGTGAGCAATGTTGTTATTTTATTATTTTTGAACTCGCAGTGGCTCTGTATTATTTGCAAAATACACATGTAAGGCAGAGAATATATTTTATATTAGAATATTTTCAAAATAAATTGTGCTTTAAACAGGTGTCCGATTGTAAAGATATGTCATATGCCTAACTAAACACTATCAGGTATAATAAAAATATATCCTTTTATTTAAAGATACATCCATTCACGGTTTTATACTTCAACTAGGAAATGGAACCGCACTTCGTGCTACTTTAAAAAAAATTAGTATTATCTTTTTCTTTTAAAGCCGCATGAATTGCGGTTCCATTTCCTAGTTAAAAAATAAAAGAGAAGCAAAATGGATTCTTTCACCAAAGTGTATTATCTTTTTTTTTTTACTTTGCACTTGATGAAATTGATAAAAAATATGAATTATTTTTTTTAAAGATGACGTAACATTATAAAACTAATGTTATTTATGAAAGTTAATTATTTTTTTGTTAACATTAAAAATATATGTTAATGTGTATAATTAAGTGTACACAACCTTTTCATCAATAAAAATTATATTCACACTAATCAACTCTCTATTTTTTATGGTATTAACAGACTCCCACATCTTACAAAGTCTAACCCTCATCATTCAACTATCTTTATCATTGTTTAACTCATGAAGAAAAGAGTACTCCATGAAGCACACAATACCAAAAATTTAAATAAGTCAAAAAATAAAAACACATGAACATTTCTAAAGAGGATGTTGGTTAAATAATAAAAAAAAACTCAAATATAACAAATCTTAAATGCTTAATATTTATAGAGTTTGAAGAAACCAAAAGACACTAAATAAAATGTTGCATAATTAAATATGGGATTATGACATTAAAATGAGGTCCTAGTGGCATTGGTGAGGAAAGATGAATGAACCTTCCTTCCTATATTAATTAATTGATGTATTTTAAACCACTAAAGTTTAGTTGTTGGCTTAATAAAATAAATGAATGTTTCAAAACTTATAATTAATTTATTATTAATGGTTACATATTATTGAATTTAAATAGAAAGAGGAAGAGACATGTAATTTTTTGTAATCAATTAATTATTTTCTATTTTTAATATTTTATAATGTAATTATTTTTTAATCTCAACCAATAGATTAGATAATAGAAAATATAAAAAGATGAGAAATAATAATGCCACAAATCTTAACTACTTAATATTTATAGAGTTTGAAGAAGCCAAAAGGTACTAAACAAAAGGTTGCATAATTAAATATGAGATTATAGTATTAAAATTAGACTCTAATGACATTGTTGAGGGAAGATGAAGGAACATTCCTTCCTATATTGATTAATTAATATATTTAAGCCACTAAAGTTTAATTATTGGCATAATAAAATAAATAAATATTTCAAGATTTATAATTAATTATTATTAATGGTTACATATTATTGAATTTAAATATAAAGAGGAAGAGACATGTAATCATTTATAATCTAATAATTATTTTCTATTTTAATATTTTATAATATAATTATTTTTTAATTTCAACCAATTTATTAGATAATAGAGAATATGAGATAATGAGAAATTGTGATGCCACGTCACCTCCTCAAGTCCCAACTTTATATATATATATAGATAGATAGATATATATATATTTAATATTTTGTAATGTAATTATTTTTTAATCTCAACCAAAATATTAGATAATAGAGAATAAAAAAAGATGAGAAATAATTATGACACAAATCTTAAATATTTAATGTTTATGAAGTTTGAAGAAGCCAAAAGGCACTAAACAAAAGATTGAACAATTAAATATGGGATTATGACATTAAAATTAGGCTCTAATGGTATTGTTGAGAGAAGATGAAAGAACCTTCCTTCCTATATTAATTAATTGATGTATTTTAAGTCACTAAAATTTAATTGTTGGCATAATAAAATAAATGAATGTTTCAAGACTTATAATTAATTATTATTAATGGTTACATATTGTTGAATTTAAATAGAAAGAGGAAAAGATATGTAATCATTTATAATCTAATAATTATTTTCTATTTTAATATTTTTTAATGTAATTATTTTCTATTTTAAACCAAACAAAACCATCCTGATGTTGGTTATGAGGAACTTTCAAGCAAAGTAATGAAATATGGTCAAGGTGTTCCTTTAGCTCTTAAAGTTTTGGGTTGCTTTCTGCATAAAAGGGAAAAAGAAGTCTGGGAAAGTGCAACAGATAAATTACGAAGAATCCTCCATCCAAGTATTCTAGAGGTATTAAAAATAAGTTATGATAGTTTGGACGATAGGGAGAAAAATATTTTCCTTGATGTTGCTTGTTTCTTTCAAGGTGAGGATGTAGATCTAGTAATGAAATTTTTTAATGCAAGTGGCTTCTACCCAGAAATAGGTATGAGTGTTCTTGTTGATAAATCTCTCATTGCTATTGATTCATACAACAAGATAACAATGCATGATTTACTACAAGAATTGGGTCAGGAAATTGTTCGACAAGAATCAACTAATCCTGAAAACCGCAGTAGGCTCTGGCATCATGAAGATATCTATGAAGTTCTTAAGTATAATACGGTAAGCAGTTTGTTGTGTATTATTATTTTGGAATAATGTAGTGTTTAAAAACTTGATGTGAATATATTTACATACGTTCGCACTTGTGAGTCTTAGAATTAATGGAAGAGTGGCAATGATTAGAAAAAACAACAGTGGTTAGATGATGAAACAATAAATTATAAATGCGATGACAATTTGCATAACCGTTTGCAAGCATAGTTGATATGTAAATTTGTCTATTACACATGCAGAATTTTTATGTTAATTATTACTTGTCTTATTAGGTTTCTTTGTGCATTTGCAAGTAAGAGTTTAACTGCGTAGCAATAACTATAAACATGAATTATTGAAGTTTGATTCCAGTGATGACAGAGAGCCACACTCCAATCCCACATAAACTCCATGCAAGAATAAATAAAAATTGAATTAATAACTAAGCTACCTCTAATTGTAAATTAGTGACAAAATTGCCCCAAATTGTTTTTCTTGGTGGGGTTGAAGTGCAATTCATTAGTGGAATATACATATCATCTTTCATTTGATTTTAACTTTATTTTATTTATTTATTTTTAGGGTACAAAAAATTGAGGGCATCTGTTTGGATATGTCAAAAGTCAAGGAGATTCGTCTAAATCCTAATACTTTCACAAAGATGCCTAAATTGAGATTTTTAAAGTTCTATAGTTCATCATTCAATGGAGAGAACAAATGTAAGATATCTTATTTGCAAGATCCGGGATTTGGTGAAGTGAAATATCTACACTGGTATGGATATCCGTTGAAGTCATTGCCTTCAAACCTTAGTGCAGAGAAACTTGTGTTACTTGAAGTGCCTGATAGTGACATTGAACGACTTTGGGATTGTGTGAAGGTATGCCGTATGCATATCTTATTATACATGTGCAATCTTTCAATAACAACATTAAATTATTATATGTGGTAACGATTTTGTCTTGGCCTCTTTTTTGACCGACCAGCATTATAGTAAGTTAAACCAGATAATCCCTGCTGCCTGCAATAAGCTAATTGCCAAAACTCCAAATCCCACGTTGATGCCGCGTCTGAACAAGCTAGTTATCTTAAATCTAAGAGGTAGCAAAAGCCTGAAACGTCTTCCATCTGGAATATTTAACTTGGAATTCCTTACCAAACTTGATCTTTCGGGCTGCTCAAAACTGAAAGGGCTTCCAGAGATCTCATCAGGTAATATAAGCTGGTTACTTTTAAGGGGGACTGCAATTAAAGAACTGCCCTCATCAATTGAGCTTCTACATAGGCTTTGGTTGTTAGACCTTTCAGATTGTAAAAGGCTTAAGAGTCTCCCAAGCAGCCTCTGTAAGTTGAAGTCTCTTGGACTTCTTAGTCTCAGTGGTTGCTCAAATCTTCAGAGATTGCCCGAATGTCTTGGCCAATTATCCTACCCAATAATATTGAATCTAGATAAAACCAATATTGAGAGAATACCAGAAAGCATTATCCAACTTTTCGTGTCGGGATACCTCCTCTTAAGTTATAGTGGGAGGTTCGAATTCGTACAAAAGCCTTCATTCCATGACCGAGGTTACTTGGCACTGCAACCATTTTTAGGTTTGTTCTCTAAGTTATGAATCTTACAGGCAATTTTTTTTGACCGGAGCAATAATTTAAATTGGAAGGTAATTCTACTGCAGGAATTGTTGAAGATGCCCTGAGAATTCAGCATACGAACCATACGCCAGTTGTACGTTTCCAAGAAATATGGCAAGAATTATGGCTAAATGTGTGTCTTTAACTCTGTTTCCTTTCAATTTATACAATTTTTTTTTGGGTTTAAAATTATGTTTTTTTTTTTGGTACAAAGAGGTTTTTCCACGGGCAAAGGTCATATAGTACTACCTGGGAATGAAATTCCAAAGTGGTTTGAGTTTCAAAGTGTGGGATCTTTTATAACCTTGGAGATGCCGCCAGATTTCTTCAATGATAGCAGAGTGCAGGGCATTGCATTTAGTGCTATTTTAGCATTTTCAGACCGTCATGTAGATTGTGGCAGATGGTTTTCATTTTCTTGTGAGCTCAAAGTAAAAACCACCAAAGATTGTGATCCGCATGACACACGGTTATTTTATAGAAGAGTTAAATATGTAGAATCAGATCACTTATATTTGGGGTAATATTTGTTCTGTGCAGAGGATTTTAAAGGTTTTTGGAAATGCAATTGCATTCCTAAGGCTGTCCAATTTAATGTTTTTCCACCTTTGGAGTGCCAGTGCTGCGGGGTGAAAAAATGTGGGATCCATTTACTTCACACCCCAGATTCTATGAATTCAATGTAAGATCCAAGCAGATGTTTCAACTGTAACGTAGAAGACTGATATTTTCATGAATCTATTTTTATTGTTTTCCTTTTTATAATGTTTATTAATAATAGGAGAAAATGCTACAATCAGTTCTTGGAACAAAACATTCATGTAATAACTTTGGAGGGATCAGGTGCATGCAATTACCTTCGAGGGATTTGGTGCAAGCAACACAAATTCACACTAGAGCATAGAACATTGCCTATAAATAAAAGTAAAAAGACAACCTAAATGAAGGAGCACTTGATTATCTATAAATAAAAGTCGCAACATTTTCTATAAATAGAATTTACGCCATTTTTCCATCCATATATCTTCTTGCACCTTTTTTCTTTTTTTTTTATTTTAACCCCTCTTTCCTAAAACGAATTTATGCATAATACATCTATATTTTATGCATCAAATCCTTAATATATTATTTTTTACAAGAACAATATATTAATTTTTCGTAAGCTTACAACATACAAGGACATTTAGGTTTGCTTTTGTTAGTGCATAATACAGGCAAATAAACACAAGCACTTCATTATATCATGGAGGCATATTTGCTTAACTTATGTATATCACTCAATTGGAAGAGGGAGTAAATAACGTCTTGAGGAAAACAATATTGTGTCTCGCAGCACTGTTAATTCAAACAGTTTACTATTATGATTATTATTCTTTGTACCTATAAAGTTTCATTAATTATTTCTCCAATTTTCCACAATTATTATTCCCCACGAATATATTTCCAATATTTTATTTCACATATTTACTTCTGCTACTAGTGTGATAACAAAAGATGCCTTTTTGAACTACATCAGTTTCTAGATCTATTTTACTGAGAAACTAACCGAACGCACCATCCATTATTTAATTTATGGGTCAAACAAGTCAAAAGTAGTTGAAATAAAATGTTTGTTTGGTAGAGAATATCGATTTTTAAAATAGTTTAAAAGATTTTCAAACATAAGATACAATAATAGACATTTGAAGCCTAGTCCAACATAGAAAATCAAATAAAATTATTTTCATCACTACTCGAGAGACTCAAAGAGTACTAAGGTAGCATTTTTTTTATTTAAAATTTGAATAGGCTTGAATTTGGGTGAAGTCTTAACATAAATGTCTAAATAATATGTTTATTTTTTTTAATATCTGAAAATTAAGTGACAGCTTATTTTTTTATAATTTTTTAAAAAATAAACATGGTTATTTGACATTTTTATCCTTATAAGTCAAAATGAATAAATGGATTAAACTTTATAGTTTAAGAAATAACTATATTTAATAGAAATATCTTTAAGATATAGTATTTACTTTCCATTCAATAAATGTTTTCATTATGATAAAAGTCACAAAATTCACTTTTTGTATTCAAATGCAAATATCTAAAACTTAGACATAAGTTACCCAAAAAATAAATAAATAAATAAACAAGCAACATTAAGGGAAAAAAAAGGTTAGGTAGCTTATGTTTTAAACAAAAATGATAAATAAGATAATTTTCAAAATTAAATACAATTAACTGAGAGACGAGGACTGATACGATAAATTGAGCGATAAAAATTAAAATATCTCCCTGGTCGTTGCACAAAAGCCGTGTGTTGAAAGTATGGTGTTCATGTGGAAATTTCAGCTAAAAGTCCACAAAGTAAATTCAGTCATCGTACAGTCCACGGTGCTTGGACAATGAGATGTTGAAAAAATTATCACCGAACTTCAAGGGAGGTTCATAGCATCGATTTATTCTACAGAGTCACGCACATTGGATTCAATAATTGTTTTCCTCCCATCAAAATCGATTTATTCTATGAGTATGAAAGCACAGAAGCCGTATGTTGAAAAGTCTGGTGTTCATGTGAAATTTTCAGTTAGAAGTCTACAAAGCAGTGGAATTAATCAATCATCGTGGACTGCACGGTACTTGGACAATGAGACAAAATTGAAAAACTATCACGGAAATTGAAAAACTATCACGGAATTTATTATAAGATAAATAATAAAATATTTTGCCTATATTTTTACATTTAATTTTAAAATATTACAAAATGTTTATTATAAGAAAATGTTCACAAAATAAATAATTACAAGAAAAAAATTTTATTATTAATTTTTTTCTCATATCAAAATATATATTTATTGTTTTTAATACTTAATTTTTTTATTTAGTTTCTATTCATGTAATTTATTTAATTTATAATAAATGTAAATAAAAGAGTAGTTAAAAATAAGGGTAATATTGTAAACTTATGCTGTTAGGGGGGTTTTTGGCCATTATAAAAACAGCAGAGAGATAAATGGTATATGTTGATTTCTGTAGGGGGAAAGTGGCAATCCCCCTATCATTATATATAAAAATAAATTAGTGCTTTAGTGTTCGTCATAATTGTATGACATAACTTTACACCGAACACTTCACAAAAGAAAACATGAACTCGTATATACATACATGACAAAATTGTACCAAATAATTTACAAGGGAAATAACTCTCAATACTCACTGGAATCATCATCGCACGAGTAAAAATGGGGAAAAACCTCTCAATACCCATTAGAAATAACAACATCGCAAGGGTTGAGTAATTTAACTCTCAATACGTATGGGTAGAGCCTATGGGGAAAGGTACACATAGGGTGCCTGTCAATTACATCTCATGACTCAGTCAATCATATAATGTCAATCGCATTTATAAAAACTAAAACATCAGCCCCTCGTTGTTGATAGTTATGAGTATGAAAGCACAGAGACAATGAGACGAAATTGATCAATCATCCTGGAGTGCACGGTACTTGGACAATGAGACGAAATTGAAAAATTATCACGGAACTTGAAGGAAGGTTCATGGCATCGATTTATTCTACAGAGTCGCTCACATTTGGTTCAATAATTGTTTTCATCCGAATCAAAATCTCTCTCTAATCAATTCAATTGTTTCTGTTTATTATGGTTTCTTCTTCTCGAAACAACAAGAAGTATGATGTTTTTGTTAGTTTCAGAGGAGAGGACACCCGGGACAACTTTACTAGCCATCTCTATTCTGCTCTGTGTCGACAAAATATCCAAACTTTCATTGATGACCAACTTAACAGAGGAGATGAAATTTCGGAGTCACTTGTGAATGCAATTGAAGCATCAGCCATTTCAGTTATCATTTTCTCTGAATCATACGCTTCTTCCAGATGGTGTCTCGATGAACTTGTAAAGATCCTCGACTGCAAGAAGGAGTATGCACAGATTGTGATTCCGGTTTTCTATCGGGTTGATCCATCAGACGCGAGAAACCAAACATGGCCTTTTGGGATTTCATTTTCGAAGCTTGAAGAAAGATTTAAGGAGAATCCAAAGAAGCTGCGGAGTTGGAGGAAAGCTTTGAAGGAAGCAACCAGTTTGTCTGGCTTTCATTCTCTTAACTTCAGGTGAAATTGAAAAGTTACCTTTAATTTCTCATACTAATATTTAACAATAAATAAAATTCACGCAGCACTCTTAGTTAAATTTCCAGATGCTAAACTACAACTTTAAATATTTTTAAGCATCAAATTCTTGACTTCCTCACTTTTGTGCTCTATAATTATAAAATAATTTTGATGGAATTAATAATAAAAGCAAGAGAATTTTACAATATATATCTAACACAATTAGTGGTGCTCTGTAGTTTTTTAAGCAATTTCAACCTCTCACTCATATACCACGATTAAAAAAAAACTCACGCATATTCCTGTAACTTAAAAGTTATTAATTTATTTTGAGATTATAGATTTATAGTGGTATATATTAATTTCAATAGGAAAATTGACAATCTACCTTATTTCATATTTAATGCAAATTCCTCCTATTAATTAATTTGAAGTTACCGCGGCTAATTTTATGTATTTGCTAGGCGTTAGTCGGAACTTATAAATGAAGTTGTTAATCACATTTTGAAGAGATTGGATGAAGTGTTTCGGCCGCGTGATAACAAAAACCAGCTGGTTGGAGTGGAATCAAAAGTTGAGGAAATTGAATCTCTATTAGGTGTTGAGTCTAAAGGTGTTTACGCTTTAGGGATTTGGGGCATTGGTGGTATAGGCAAAACAGCAATCGCTAGAGCTATTTTCGACAAAATCTCGGGTGATTTTGAAGGTTCTTGCTTCCTCGAAAATGTTAGAGAAGAGTCACAAAGGCCAGGAGGATTAGCTTGCTTACGACAAAAACTTCTTTCAAATTTATTGAAGGATAAAAATGTGATGCCTTATATTGACCTCAATTTTAGAAGGCTCAGCAGCATGAAGGTTTTGATTGTTTTTGATGATGTGACTTGCTTGAGCCAATTAGAATCTTTAATTGGAAGTCTTGATTGGTTGACGCCCGTGAGTCGAATCATAATAACCACCAGAAATAACCAAGTGCTTAGAAATTGGGGGGTGAGTAAAATATATAAGATGGAGGCATTAGAATATCATCACGCTATTGAGCTTTTTAGTCGACAAGCCTTCAAACAAAACCATCATGATGTTGGTTATGAGGAACTTTCAAGCAAAGTAATGAAATATGCTCAAGGTGTTCCTTTAGCTCTTAAAGTTTTGGGTTGCTTTCTGCATAAAAGGGAAAAAGAAATCTGGGAAAGTGCAATAGATAAATTGCAAAGAATCCTCCATCCAAGTATTCTAGACGTATTAAAAATAAGTTATGACGGTTTGGACGATAAAGAGAAAAATATTTTCCTTGATGTTGCTTGTTTCTTTCAAGGTGAGCATGTAAATCCCATAATGAAATTCTTTAATGCAAGCGGCTTCTACCCAGAAATAGGAATAAGTGTTCTTGTTGATAAGTCTCTCATTGCTATTGATTCACACAAAAAGATAACAATGCATGATTTATTACAAGAATTGGGTAGGGAAATTGTTCGACAAGAATCAATTAATCCTGAAAACCGCAGTAGATTGTGGCATCATGAGGATATCTACGAAGTTCTTACATATAATACGGTAAGCAGTTTGTTGTGGATTATTTTTTTGGAATATTGTAGTGTTTCAAAACTTGATGTGAATATATTTATATACGCTCGAGCAAATGAGTCTTAGAATTAATAGAAGCGTGACAATGATTAGAAAAACAATAGTGGTTAGATGATGTAGTAATAAATTATAAATGCGATTGACAACTTGCATAACCGTTTGCAAGCATAATTGATATATAAATTTGTATAGTACACATACAGAATTTTTATGTTAAGTATTACTTGTGCTATTATATTTCTTTGTGCATTTGCAATTAAGAGTTTAACTGCCTAGCAATAACAACAAACATGAATTATTGAAATTTAATTTGATTAATGATGGAGAACCCCACTCCAATCTGACATAAACTCCACACAAGGACAAATTAAAGTTGAATTAATAACTAAACTACCTTTAATTGTGAATGAGTGACAAACTTGCCCAAAAATTTGTCTTGGTGGAGCTGAAGTGTTAATCACTAGTGGAATATAAATATTATTTTTCATTTGATGTTAATTTTATTGATTTTTTTATTTATTTTTAGGGGATAGAAAAAATTGAGGGTATCTGTTTGGATATGTCAAAAGTAAAAGAGATCCATCTAAATCCCAATACTTTCAGAAAGATGCGTAAATTGAGATTTTTAAAATTCTATAGTTCATCATTCAAGACCTCGGATTTGCTGAAGTGAAATATCTTCACTGGCATGGATATCCGTTGAAGTCATTACCTTCAAACCTTAGTGCAGAGAAACTTGTGTTTCTTGAAGTGCCTAATAGCGACATTGAACAACTTTGTAATGGTGTGAAGGTATGTTTACCTTAATATATGTGCAATCTTTCAATAAGAACGTTAAATTATCATACATAGTAATGATTTTATCTTTGCCTCTTTTTTGACCGAGCAGCATTATAGTAAGTTAAACCAGCTAATCCATGGTGTCTGCAAGAAGCTAATTACCAAAACTCCAAACCCCACGTTGATTCCACATCTGAACAAGCTAGTTATCTTGAATCTAAGAGGTAGCAAAAGCCTGAAAAGTCTTCCAGCTGGAATATTTAATTTGGAATTTCTTACTGAACTTGATCTTTCGGGTTGTTCAAAGCTGAAGAGGCTTCCAGAGATCTCATCTGGCAACGTAGGCAAGCTATTTTTAAGTGGAACTGCAATTGAAGAACTGCCCTCATCAATTGAGCGTCTACTTAGGCTTTGGTTGTTAGACCTTTCAGATTGTAAAAGGCTTAAGAGTCTCCCAAGCAGCCTCTGTAAGTTGAAGTCTCTTGGACTTCTTAGTCTCAGTGGTTGCTCAAATCTTCAGAGATTGCCCGAATGTCTTGGCCAATTATCCTACCCAATAATATTGAATCTAGATAAAACCAACATTGAGAGAATACCAGAAAGCATTATCCAACTTTTCGTGTCAGGATACCTCCTCTTAGGTTATAGTGAGAGGTTCCAATCCGTACAAAAGCCTTCATTCCTTGAACGAGGTTGCTTGGCACTGCAACAATTTTTAGGTTTGTTCTCTAAGTTATGATTCTTACAGGCAATTTTTTTGACCGGAGCAATAATTTAAATTGGAAGGTAATTCTACCGCAGGAATTGTTGAAGATACCCTGAGAATTCAGCATACGAACCATACGCCAGTTGTACGTTTGCAAGAATTATGGCAAGAATCACGGCTAAATGTGTGTCTTTAACTCTCTCTACTTACAATTTCTACGATCTTTTTTTTTTGGGTTTAAAATTATGTTTTTTTTGGTACAGAGAGGTTTTTCCACAGGCAAAGGTCATATAGTACTACCTGGGAATGAAATTCCAAAGTGGTTTGAGTTTCAAAGTGTGGGATCTTTTATAAACCTGGAGATGCCGCCAGATTTCTTCAATCATAGCAGAGTGCAGGGCATTGCATTTATTGCTATTTTAGCATTTTCAGACCGTCATGTAGATTGTGGCAGATGGTTTTCATTTTCTTGTGAGCTCAAAGTGAAAATCACCAAAGATTGTGATCCCCATGACAAACGGTTTTTTGGAAATGCAATTGCATTCCTGAGGCAGTCCACTTTAATGTTTTTCCACCTTTGGAGTGCCAGTGCTGCAGGGTGAAAAAATGTGGGATCCATTTAGTTCGCTTCCTAAATTCTACGAATTCAATAGAAGATCCAAGCACATGTTTCAACTGTAACAAAGAAGACTGAGATAGGTGTCATTTTCACTCAGCTCACCTGAGTTGTGAAACCATTTGCTTAAACATGTATCCACTTTTTCAAGTATCTCTACCAATTCCATATTTGGAATGGGGCATTTGAATCCATATATAATTGAGCTCCTTATGGTTAGAATTTATATTTACAAAAATGACTTGTAAGGAAAGGATTGAAGATGCCCGTGTACTTATATTTCGATTTAGATTATTGCATCTTTTTCATGTATAAAATTGGATCCTATCATTCACATATCATTGACATGTGACATGAGCAATATGGATTACTAAATCATTATTCTTTATTATTGTACTGAATTTTATTTTTTATTGAATAATTTGATATATTTCTTGAATCAATTTAGAGCTTCTACAACTTGACAGAGATCAGTTTCTCCAACATTCCTTTCGGCGCCAAAAGATAACCAAGGGGTTGAATAAGAGTTGATATATACAACATAAATAGAAGAGTTGTTTTGTCTTTTTACAATAGGAATAATATATAATGCTCGTAAAAACTTGCTGATGAGAAAGTAAATTCCTCAGAAATTAAATGTTTCAGCCAACCAAGGAAGCAGCTTTTCATGGACCAACTCAGGCCTGTCGTCATGGGGGCAATGTCCTACTCCATCCAATACAATTAGCTTCACATTTGAGAGTTTAGAAGGCAGAGATGAGAAGTATTTACCAACAGGTCCATCGAGGGGTGTGAATGGATCCTCATCACCCCATAAAACTAGTACAGGTATAGAGATTGATGGCATCAATTGAACTGGGTTCGGCCCTGGTGGGCCTGTTACAATCGAAACAAATGCATCAAGTGCCCCTTCCTCATTGGCAGGCTCTCGTATGATCTGCAGTTTTGAGGTTGATTCATGAATTCTGAGTAGCCATTTTTGTAACAGGTTAAAATGGCATATAAGAGGAGAATATTAATACCTCAACCAGTGTTTCATCCACAGATTCCTTATTTGAATAAATGGACAGTAAAATATTCCTCAGTGTTTCCCTACAGCACCAATATATGCACATCATAGAGTTTTTTAATTTTGACTCTAGTGTCTTGGGATAATGAACAATGGACTGAATAGAGAGAAGAGAAAATACCTTTGTTTCACGCGCTCAAATATAGCAGAAGCAATTGGCCTTTGCTTCAACAAAAAATCAATGAACCAAAGCAATGGGAACAATAGCTTGATTCTCCAATCATCAACAATTGCCTTGTTGTTCATGCCACCAGCACAATTCAACAGAACAAGCCCTCGAACAAGGGTTTGACTGGATTCTTATGGTAGAAAATATAGCAGGTTTATCGTAAACCATAGATACCAAAAAGGATAATTAGGGGCAAGTGTTTATTTGCAAGCAAGTTGAAGAATATCTGATGTCCAAGGGGAAGTTAAAATAAATATACCTGAGGCAGCAATAACACAAGCTAGGCTTCCAACAGAGTTACCTATAAGCACAATTGGCTTCTTAACAACTTCATCCAAGAAATCCAATATTAGCTGTATCAGTGAATCTCACTCAAGTTAGCTGTATCAGTGAATCTCACAAAAGATCCAACTTCTGGCTAGGGAACATTGCATACCTGAGCCCATCCCTCCATGGTATATGAATAACCAGCTGGCTTATCTGAAGCACCAAATCCAAGAAGGTCAATTGCATAAACCGTGTAGCTCTTTGCCAAGGTGCCGATATTCCTGAAATTACCTCAGAGATGACAAGAAAAATATCAATTCCTCACATTATTTAATAGGATAAAGGAATGGTGCACAAGCAAATTTTCATTCCCCTTTTCAACGGAGCAGTAAAATGAATACTTTTTCACTAGATTAAGAATCGGAAAATGGAAGAAGCCTATATCCATAAAAGGGTAATATGAAATGGAACCCTGAAACTCAGATCACCGGTTTGTCATCATCTAGGTGCAAGGAATAGAACTAGGTGTTAATGCCAATGCACCAGGAAATAACGAATAGATTTACCTTCATTATTCTTTTGCTTCATTCATCTTAATTAATTATTAGAAGTATAACACATATAAATGCATCCCTGAACTTCATAATACATAACAGAGTCAGAGATATTACATACATAAGGGAAGACATGCTCCATACCAAAAAAAATTGTCTACTTTTTTTGCACCCACAGAAAAAGTAGACAGTTTTTACTAAGTAGGCAGGGTCTGTAAGAAATAACATCGCATTTCTTTTGATTGCATGTTAACTATGAACTACAAAAATTAAATAAATAAAAAAACCCATCGCATTTCTTTTGATCATTAAATATTATATATACACACATAAATTCATCGCAGTGTAAACACAGTGTACATCACATGCATATTGTCGGTAGTGGCCAACCTGAAAAGTGCATCTTTGAAATAGTCCAATAACAAAATACATTATACTTTTAAAACAAGAAGCTTCAATACATCGGGTCGTTTTATTAATAGAGATTCTCTTCATTAAATCATATATATATATATATATTTGTATCTTTTTAACTATAGTAAGCATAGATTCTTCTCTTCTAATATTCATTACTTGATACAATAGATGTTCTTTGTTACAATTTAATGGTTGAAAGTTAACTATCAATAAATGAAAAAAAAAAATTGTAACTAGTTAAAAACCAGATACAATTTAAGTCCTCTGTTAACAATCAATAATTTGAATTGAACTCACAATAAAGGAGCTGCGTTTTTATGCACCCAATAATTAACCCGCTACACAATTCACAACAAGAAAGAGCAATCTTATCTCGCTAACCTGCGCCAGTGAGGAATGGAGGCGCCAAAGCCATGGACAAGGAGTAGAGGAGGAGAATCGGGATGTGAATTTGGAGTTGAAGAAACCAAGTAATTGATGGAATACTGACCCTTCCATTTCCACATTTTGCAACTCTCCCTTATCTCATTAACCTCCAGTTCCAGTGCAGCAGAAGCAGAATCCCCTCCACTGCTACTGTTAGTATAACTGATGGTAACATTTTGTCTCTTCTTCTTCTCCTTATTCCTCTGCTGCAACTGCAACTGAAACTGCCAACTCTTATTGCTCAATAGGGGCAAGCGCAGGCCTTTTACATCTCCATTTCCATTTCCAATCCTGAGTGTTGTTATTGGAATAATGAAAGAGGGAGCCCGAGCCCTTACCATCCACACGCTCATTCTTTTCTTGCTTTTTCAATTGAATATTTTCTGTGGCCTGGCTTGGCCTGCTCCTCCCCTGCTTCCACCTCTATGAGACTGTGGCTATGACAAACTTTTTATGTACTTATTTATTTATTGGGCTTATTCCACTATTTTATGAAAATTTTACTGATATTCCTCAAAAATCAAAATGATAATACTTCGTCTAAAAAATAATTATAAAACATACATGCTATGTTTTAAAATTTTCAAACAAAGAAGAACTTTGTAGAGTTAATTAACTAGATTTATTTTAGTTTACTTTCTTGTGATTTAGATTATTTTATTATAATTAGCTACAAAGATTGTTTTGTCATAAGTTTAAATTGATTATTTTACTCTTATAAGGTAAAACTATTAAGAATTTACTTTAATTTCAATATTTTTCTAATTTTATTCCAAACTCATTGTTTCTAATACTACTTTACGAGTATGAGTTTTAATCTTTAATTAAACTAAAATAGTATCTTTAGGGCATGATACTCATGTGAATTATTGGGATGTCAATTTTAGTTATTTACACACTAAAGTAGAGAAAATCACAATTAGATTTTATTTTAAAATAGTATATTATAAGCCACAAAATTAGATACAATAACTCGTGTTTATTATGGTAATTTAGTTGCTATATATCATAATAATAAAATACTAAAATAAAACTTGTATTAAAGTTTATGATTAAAGATGGTCAAAGAACCCAAGAAGAAAATCAATAGAATGATTTTAATGATTAATTATACAAATTTTTATTAATTTGTATTTTTTAAAAAATATTGTAAATTCATTGCAATTAGTTTCTATAAGTAGGGTGGATTTATAAAAATAGTGGGGTGCAAATACCCTTACTCAAATACTCCATAAAAAGTGAAAACTATTACCTTTTTCGATGTACTTCTCTTGAATTTTTTATTCCTACGAATAAATTTTAATTCATACGAATAAATTTTAATTCATCCCCAAATAAAATGATAATCTCTAATTTGCTCTCAATGTAAACCTCAATTTATTCTTCATTTCCGTCCAAAAGATTAGGGGGGCAAATAAGGAATGTGTTTACGGGTTTTTTTTTTTAAATCTTCTTAACAATAAATGGGGTAAATTGATATTTTTATACTTTTAGGTGATAAATTAAAGATTTTCATTCTGAATTGAGGGCAAATTAAAATCTATCTTATTTCTAAAGGCACCACAGGATTTGGCAAAATAACTAGAAAGATATTTTGTTTTTAGAAAATGTCACACATGTCTCTTTTAAGATACACAAATTCTCTTTCAAATAAAACATTAGGATTTGTGTGATTATTTCTTAACCAAAAGGGTTTGTGTTTCAAAAAAATGATTATGTGATTATTTTGCCTGACCGAGAGAGTCATTATTCAAACACCAATCACATTTTTGTTTTAACAAACACCCTTTCATTTATTCTTTAAGTTTTTTTTGTTTTTTCCCAAAAAATGATGAATAGATATTGAAATTTTTGTTTTCATTTTTTTATTGAAAAAAATGAAAAACACCAAATATTACTGCTTCCTTGTCCATACTTTTTCGTCCTATATTACCTTAATTTTAATCGTTTTCTCTATTTTTATTTTTGTAGTCCAATTCTAAAAATACAGTATTAGACACATTTTTAAATTGAAAAACACAAAACATATTGCATCATTTTCATTATAGGCAATAACACCTGACGTACACATTCTCCAAATGGGATTAATGGAAAAAAAATAAATAAAAAAAGGTGAGTCCTTCGGCCAATCTTATGGGTTCTAACGTTTTGAAGGTAAGTTTTATCTTGTAACATTCGCACAAAATTTAAAATCAACTGGGTCGAAAATTTTGAAAATACTATGATTAGCACAAGCATTTCAACAATAGAGGATGTAATAAAAGCTCATTGAGTTGAAACTTGAAAGCAAAATTAGGGCAAGGTCATTTCTTTAAAAGAATAAGGCAAGATGCACGACATGAAATACCTGTGACCAAGCCTCAAAAGATTCATCAAGCCCAGTATTTTGCTTGCCCACGGCATAATTACACTTGGCTTCCCAAACAAATAATTGCTGGAGCTCGGACAATGCAAGTATTCAATTTAACTTCATAAATATTAGCTCCCTAACAAATAATGCTGGAGCTCGGACAATACGAGTATTCAATTTAACTGTACATAGATGTGCGGGGTTTTGGTGGTAAGTAAAAAGACGTGCCACTATCAGTTGAGGAGTGCATAAGAGGATTACATCTATCAAATACTATCCGCCCCCCTCGGCCAATTCTTCCATGAAATTTGTGAGTTCGTGCTATAGTGCCATTCCTCGTAGAAGAATCTGACGGCGGAACAATACCTGCAGCATCCAATTTTTCGGGCACAAGGGGTTTTGTGAAAAACAAAACTGGCTCGAGAGGATCCTGAAACCCCACAGTTACATTTTCAAAATGATGTACTGCTGATATTCAGAAATAAAACAAGGATAAAACATTTTCTAAAGTTCACTTAAATCATTTTTCTTTCCAACCACAGATAGGTCAATAAGTCAAATACTGGAGCTGACAGAGCGCTGGCAGAATTAACTACAAACCCACCAGATTTATCGTGTTAATTGATTGTTTTCAATTAACACGGTAACCCGGCTCGGGTGTTAACTCTGTTCCTGTCAGTGCTCTGTTGAATATTTCTGTTTAAAAATCAGCACTCGCATGTAAGTAGTATGGCAGCAGCAAAATATCATGTGTAATAATTAGGCTATATTAGTTCTGGGTCCAGGAATCGAGATAATAAGATTAGGTGCAAAAGCTATATGTACCAATTTATGTAGCCATGCATAATATATTCATTTTTTACTTGCAAATTTTTCCTTTTCACAACTTTAGGTACAACTTTTCCTTTCCTTTTGAAGGCCCACTCCACTGGCATAGAGAGTAAAAAGAGTTTCATATAAATAATTTTAGGAGGATGCTTCTGCTACGACAAGTAATACCATAAACAAATGATTTCACCACATTTCAAGAAAGCATTTAACTTATGCCTCATTTTCATTCTAGCAATTTGCTTGCCATTGGCTGATTGGAAAAAGTGCATTTAAGTGATAGATTACTGTCAACCTATAGCACGAATAGGGGTTAAACAAAGTAAATCCCCACCGTTACATGTCAAATAACAGACTTTCATAATATCAAATATCAAAACTCATGTCTAGTAAAGGATTCCCCAATGCTGGCTCTCAAAATTGCTTTTGTTTCATGGATGAGATGATCGATTTTGTGGATACTCTGCTCAACTTGGATTATGACTTGGGTCGGATCCCAACTTGCTGCAAAGCTCACCTGACTAAATCTTAGTTGATTTGCTTTTCCAAACTAAATCCAAGCAAGTAAGTACAAGAGATAAAAGCAAAAGTTCAAGCACCTCATTTGAGCCTGTCACTAACAAATGGTCAACGAGCAATGTCTAGCTATGACTGAGCAACAGAATCAATAAACAGACAGACAAAAAATAATAATCAAGTCATCTGTCAAATGCTAGTCCATGAAAATCATATATATATATATGGGTTATTTTTACATACCTCCCCTGAGGTTTCATCTAATATCAATTTAATAGAAAGTATTTCTGTATTTTTACATCCCTCCCCTGCAGTTAGTATTTCCGTCAGTTGACCGTTAGTGGACTAACAAGAGGACGCAAATACTGCTGACAGTCTTCTTTCATCCAACAAAAACTAAAATCCCCTGTACCACCTCACCAACAAAACCACATCCTACCCGTCAAAAGTCATCCATCCACCCCCGCAAATCTGCTTGCTGCCGCGGAGACGGAGGACGAGGTGGAGAGTCGACTCCTTCTAGATGTTGTAATCCGCCAAGGTGCGCCCGTCCTCGAGCTGCTTTCCGACGAAGCTCAGCCGTTGCTGGTCCAGTGGAATCCCTTCCTTGTCCTGGATCTTAGCCTTGACATTGTCGATTGTGTCGGAGCTCTCCACCTCGAGAGTGATGGTCTTGCCGGTCAAAGTTTTCACAAAGATCTGCATCTGTTAATCGTAATCAAAGCAAATAAATTAATTTTATTTAACTAAAGTTGGCAGCTTTGCTGTTAGTGACTTAGGGTTTACTGCGGCGGCAGCGGCGGCGACAGTCGCTAGTGCTGTTGGTGGATTGAGTGCTGCCATGGCTGCTCAGCTTGTCTGGACCCCAATTGATGTTGTGACTCAAAGGCTTATGGTGGCTAATGGGGCCAATGCTAGATACGTAAATGGGGTTGATATGTTTAGGAAGATTGTTAGAAATGATGGGGTTAGAGGATTGTATAGGGGTTTCGGGATTTCAATCTTGACAAATGCACCATCAAATGCAGTTTGGTGGGCGTCTTATTCCGTTGCTCAAAGGCTTGTTTGGGGTGGAGTTGGGTGTTTCTTGTGCAGGAAATATGGTGACCGTGAGGGCGATATGATGATGATTAGGCCGGATTCAAAAACTGTGATGGCGTTTCAGGGAGTGAGTACAGTGAACTTTTTCAGTTTTTTTGAATTTTAAATGAGCTTTTACGATTTTAGGCTTGTGTACTGATGATATACATGACTTTATACTAACTGCAGGGGAGGGATGTAAAAATACAGAGATATTTTTTATAAAACTGATATACTTTCTATTAAACTGATATTAGGTGAAACCTCATAGGAGGTATGTAAAAATAACCCATATATATATATATATATATGTGTGTATGTGTGTATATATATAGGAAAATGCTATTCTCCCCGGGTCAAACCCCGGGGAGAATTCCGAATTAGTCAAGGAAACCAAAACGGGTGCGTTTTGGTTGTGTTTTTTAGTTGTATGACCCGGCGTCGTTTTGTCTTGTAAAAAGAAAAGAGAGTCAGATTTTGCACGCTCTTCCTCAGCAACGAAAACAGCTCCCTCTTCCTCAGCAACGAAAACAAATTTCTGATTTTTCAGCAACGAAAACAGCTCAGATTTTTCAGCAACGATTTTTCGATTTTGCACAAGCTAAGGTACGGATATCCTGTAGGTGGTGTTAGTCTTTGTATGTTTCAGGTGATTTATAATATGATGTTTGCGCTGATGGTGAGGTAGGAACGATCATTCAATCACATTAAGACCCAGAGCTGTAACTAGACGACATATTTATAATATGATGTTTGCGCAGGTTGGTGGATATGTGGTCGGATACAAGGGAGTGGTATTCACTACTGTTAGAGGGGCAGGGCATATGGTTCCTACTAACCAGCCACAGCGAGCTCTCATCATGATCTCATCTTTCCTCGAGGGGAAACTTCCTCCCTCCTCTTAAGAAAGACATCGAAAACTGTTATCCCAGCTTGACATATTAGTTATTTTGCAATTTGAAATTTCAGTTCCATTATGCATTCTGAGCACGAAGAGTTCCCGTGCTATTATACTTGTACGTCCTAAATAATAGTAACCAGAATAAATGAATTATCATTAGAATACAGCGTTGCTATTTTAAGACTTTTGTTCCAAAATGCTAGAAGGTATCTTGTGATTGGCACCAAGATGCAAGCGAAGCAAGTGGAAAAAGGATATAAAGGGGGATAAAATGAAAGAAATCTTATGATGAGAGAAAATTTTCAAAACATCTGAATATCAACTTTTTGCCTTATCAACGTAACCAAAGTGAACTTACTGCAATTGGCAACACAACCAGTCCACTTCCCAGTGTTGACAAGTCACAACGGACATAACACTCAAGGAACTTCTTATTACTAAATACAATAATTGAAGAGAAGGGGTGTTGTAGAGGGACAGACGGCCGGACAAAAAGAGAGTAAAGGAACTCATAATGCAGAAACCCAATAGCCTTCAATGCAAGTTTTACGATAACCGGCCATATAAGTGATCATAAAGCTCTATCCCAAAAAAAAAAAAAAAGACTATAAAGCACACATTGAGTACATCCACAGGCATAAACCCCATCAAATCATGAGATCTCTCATTCTGCAACAGTAAAATTTAAACACATTCAGCATAAACATGTCAGATGAAATGAGTTTCAATTACAAGCTTAAAATGTATGGAGAAATTAATCACAGCTATACAACAAAATATACCACTGGTTAGCATTTCAAGAAGTTGAGTATCAATGGGTTACGAACTGATGATAAATCAGGTATACAAATACGAGAAAAATGCATATACAAGTTGAGAAGCCTCTTTCTCCACAAAATCATATGACTGGTCTCTTCACTAACGTCAAGAGAAAGCTTTGCCAACAAGATACAATCGGTCAGGAATATCAACCATCTTGGCACCTCTCTCTTCTCCAGCTTGACAGGTTCTCGGGATGATGATGCAACTCGTCCAAAACTCATTTTATTTGGAGAGCTGCTTCAATCTTGCAGCGTTTTGCTCATTATCAGTTACAGCCTGTGAGAAAACTAAAAAGGTATGAACGACTCAATAATCCACAATGGTAGGAAATGCTTTCTTATTTAAGACAGGAATAGAAAGTGCTTGCATGAGAACTGTTTGGTCAACATGATAAACGGGTTCCTGAAAGAAATTATGAGAAATCAGGGGCTAAATGACATAAATCATTCAATTAGTGATGTCAAATACCTATTTAAATAGATTTTTAGGTCTTCTGAATTAAGCTACCATAGAACAAACACTTCATAACCAGCCAGAACAGGTAAACATATAATTTTCAAATATGAGAACAAGGCAAGGACTTGAGAAACATAAGGCTGAGATAGCAACTACTGTGAATCTGTGATGGCTTTTGCTGCAGGATTAACTATGGCCAACATACACACAAACCATGACAGGAACGCCATAACCCCAGCACCACATGAACAAGTGAAACCATGAACTCTTTGGTATATAAACAAGCTTCTTACAGTTGACAATAACCAACAATACATTACAAAGTTACCAAACAACCATTCCAGACAAGACATAATATAACAACAAATAGTGTACCTTGACCGGTGAACCATGATTCCTTGGATTGTATGAAGAATACAACATAAAAATAAATAGCTGTGTCTCAAACAACCATTCCAAACACAAACATGAAACCATGCCTGTACAATCAATATTGAAGAACTGCACTCACAGGTCACAATGCCAGCATTGAAACACTTACCGTAGTGTATGTATTCAGCCTCACAACCTCAAATCCACGATTGGACAGACCTTCCTCTGAAACATAAATGGCAAATAGGCATTCACTATTACATCTACATTCTTTCACATTGAACCCAATCATGAAATCAACTGCTACCTTACAACATATTCAGACATTATATTGTATAATTTGGGCCTTAAAACTCTATCAGAACATCGGAAATGAAGAAAGCTCAGTGTTAGAAAGTTACAAAAAATATTATACGGCAAACTTACACATTGGCAAAAATTGTCTATACTATAAAGTGGAAACCATTGCATGATGTGGATCACAAACTACCGATGCTCTCAAGAGTCAAAAGTTCTAGAAGTTTTAGAGGATCGAAAAACCATACATCTAAGTTCAAATATAACTAGAAGAAAAAGGATCCAATTATAAATTAAACTCCAGATTCCAGCAGTTCACAAACTGAACAAACTCCAGCTTTGTAACCACAGTAATAGGAAAAGATTAAAAGCAATTTGGGCTGCAGAAACCAGTCAGATTAAAGTGGATTGATGAACATTTACTCACAGATATAGCAAACATGAAACAATCGAGTGCCAGAAGAGGAAAAAGAAATAGAGAGAAAGAAAGCAAATAAAAAAAAGGAAAGCATAAAACCAGAAGCTTTTAACACACCAATCTCATTGCTAGCTTTTGCAGAAGCAGGATACAACACAGTGCATTTTTTATTTCCATTCTTTGGACGCTCCGAAGCCAAAATTTTCCCTGTTGCTGCAATGAAGAATAAGTTACGAAAAAAATTTGAAATCAGCACAGATGCTTTTAGAAACCAAAAAGTGGCAATCTACAATCATTTACTAAGAAACATCAGAATCTATGACTGTAAAACATCAGAAGAGGAGGGGAAGATGAAAACGAATGGCAGAAAATGAATGTAGATTTCCCTGGTGAAATCGGAGAACGAAGAGAGGAGAATTGGAATCGAAGAACGAAGGGGGAGAACGAAGGGGGAAAACGAAGACGATAGATTTTGTTACACTGAAACGACAGCGTTTCAAATAAAAAGCAAAACGACGTCGTTTTGCTTTAGTAATTCGGGGTTTGACCCGGGGTTTGACCCGGGGCAAATAGCAGAACTCATATATATATGTGTGTGTGTGCGTGTGTGTGTGTAAAAATAACCCATATGTATATGTATATGTATATGTATGATCATTCATTTCTCAATCAACCACCAAATTGATGTCAACAAAGCCATGAGGATTGTCTCACAAGTCTTTCAATTTCCCTCTCTTTAGGCCAGAGACCAGTAAACCATTTGAAATATGGATGTGCAAACCAGTAAATAAATCATGAAGTTACACTTTCGCACTCATTCAGAACTATCAATGATACTTACTGCAGGTATGGTGTATACATTATACTAAAGTGAAGGCTGGATCAATAAGAAATTCAAAATGTTTCATCACATTTGGGGCTTGATGATGCCAAAAAAAGACCATACCAATTATGATGAACAGTAAAATGTGAACAAGAACAAGCATACATTTAAGAAAGCAGAGAAGCATCATTAAAATAAAGTATTCTTCTTACTATTCTATGTTGTTGGAAAATGGACCAAAATAAAAAAGAAACCATATATGGTTAACGTCACAACAAGAGTATTTGTGCATTTGTACATCATAGGATATTGGGAAGACATCAGCAGAGAAGTGCAAAATTTTTTTTTTTTTTTTTTGAGGAAAGGAACAGAGAAGTGCAAGTCAAAAATGAGAAAAAATGAAAACAGAGAGATCAAAAGGAATGCGATCTAATTAATTGTCTAAGGAGACTACTATGCTACATTTAGCCATTGTTTGAATAAGCAGCTTATCTTCTAGTACAACTTTAAATTTACCAAGATTTAGAATTTTCCTACTGAAGAAAACTAATTTCTAAAGCAGCTATTACCATCTTCATCCCAACGGTAAGCAGCTCCATACTAAGGAAAGAGTGAAATAAGTGTGCTTTACTTATAGAAGCCCATTCCTGTCCAGAGTGATTAGTAAGTTGTTTCACCATGACCCCCATTATGGTGACTGAAAAAAGAAAAATAAAAGAAGAAAATATTTGCCGAACACAATAGTAGCACCTAAGAAGTCCTACTTAAAAGACTTCATACCCTGCACAAATCGGAAAGTTTTTTAAAATTTTCATGTTTCAAATGAAGATTGTCCATTAAAAAATTACACACATAATGTATGTAAAGCAATTAAAACAAAAAAAAAAAACAAGGATAACCCAGAAACAATCCAACCATCAATAACATAAAACTTTTGTAATTCTGGTAAAGTGAATGAGAAGCAGAACATACATTTCACGTATTAATGAAGATACATATTTTAATCAGTCTTTGCTCTTAATTTATTCTCGTACTTCCTTCCAATAACAATTCATAATGCAGGTAGGTATCTTGAAAAATTATATCATACATTTCTCTTATCAATGGGGCAGGTTGCTATTGAACATTATTCATAAACAAAGAGCCAAATAGGCTTTAAAGCTACTTAAAAATAAGCCATCAGGCACTGGCGCAGACACTCTTAAAAATAAGCCATCAGGCACTGACGCAGACACTCAACAACAAAAAACAGACTTATTATATTTGTTGCACAAATAAGAAAGAAGATAACAATTTTTAAATCAACCAACAGGTTTTATCGTAATACACACTATCAGCTATGAATTAGCATACCTTTAGAAGTCCTGAACTCATTCACGGCCATTCGAAGAGAATCATCCGATAGAATCAACCGTGACAATGCTCCAGTGCTTAACCTACGAAAATTAGACCAAGCAGAGCTTGCATTCCCCGAAGTTAAACCAAAAAAAAAAAAAACACTACGATGACTTAAATTTTAACATAAAACAAAAAACAAAGCAAGAGTGAATAGAGTAATACCAAAGCAAATTTACGATTGTTAGGTCCAATTTGTGGATCAACTTCTGAACTTCTAATAGTAGACTTAGGAGGAAGGATTTGAAGAAGCTGTGGCGGCGGCGAATACGCATCAAGATTCACACTGCTCCTCACTTTGAGGGCCAAAAGAGTGCTGAGGCGCGACAAAGCTGACGCGCGATTCTTGTGCTGCCATCGGTGTTCGGCGGCATGTGCTATGACGCCGGTCGGTACGTGCTTGAGACGTACGGCGGATTCGCGCTTATTGCGGTGCTGACCGCCTGGTCCCGACGATTTGTACGCGTCCATTTAGCATTCGCGAAACAGCTCATCGTCCGTCAATTCTAAGTAATTCTTCGAAGAAGAAGAAGAAGAAGAAGAAGAAGTTGAAGAACAATTGTCATTGGTGCTGTAAATTGTAAATTGTAATTGCATTCGCGATGCTTGTACGACGGAAAGTTCATATTTTTCCTTCCGAGTTGAGGAATCCGAAGCAGGAATTGAGCGGCCAACGCCCTTATCAATTTCATTTTCCCTCACCGCGTATGCGATGATGAAAGCAAAGCTTCGTACCAGTAACACATTCTTATGGAAGGCCCAGCCCAATCAGCCTAGTCCAGCAAGTGAGCAATGTTATTGTTTTATTATTTTTGAACTCGTGGTGGCTCTGTTTTATTTGCAAAATACTCGTATAAGGAGAGGGACATATTTTATGCTGGAATATTTTTAATATAAATGGTGCTCTGAAAATGTGTCCGACTGTAAAGATATGTCTAATTAAACAGTGTCATATATAATAAAAATATATTCTTTTTATTTAAAGATGCATCCATTCACGGTTTCATACTTCAATTTGAAATGACGATAGTTTATTTTGGACCAGTGATGATCTAATTCAAATTTTGATTTAATAACCATGAATGAAATAACCACTTTCTGTTAGTTCCGTTAAAATTTATTAAGAAATCTATATTGAAGGTTGTTTTATCCTTTAGTGTTGTAGAAAATACATTTTACATTTTGAAATGTAAAATGACCTTCTTTTAAATAAAATTTTAAAACAAATGCCTCTAACTAAGGAAGAAATTTTAGATTATATCAGAAGTACCATGTTAATCATACAGCAAGTGAATCATGATACAACACATGTGCACTGATTTTAAAAAACTATCATTCAAATGGTGGTTATATTGAATATAAATATGTACATATCATACATGACACAAATCACCTCAACCCTTCTGTTGGATCTGGGGTGAATCATGCAATTTTATATCTAAAGCTCATGACATAAACTTAATTCATGAATATATAACACTAGCCTTGGCCTTTGTTATAAACATATAATAATCTATGTGCCTCATTCAAAAATTTATTAAAAACTTACATAGTTCATATCTCACTGTACATACATACACTTCAAAAACATACATATAAACATAAACGTGGTCAAAATATAAGTCATGCAGTAATGCGTGCCGTGGCTCAATACACGAAATCCTATGGAAACCTTAGAGAAATGGGGTAAATAGGAAAATAGTAAGTTTGCGGCTCAATGAATGAATATAATTATAGGGGAGATTGCCACTTTCCCTCCTACAGTAATTAACATATACTATTTTCCCCCCTACTGTTTTTATAATGGCCAAAACCCCCCCTGATAGCATAAGTTTATAATATTACCCTTATTTTCAACTACTCTTTTATTTATATTTATTATAAATTAAATAAATCACATGAATAGAAACTAAATAAAAAATTAAGCATTAAAAACAAGAAATATATTTTTTGATATGAGCAAAAAAATTAATAATAAAATTTTTTTCTTATACTTATTTAATTTATGAAATTTTCTTATAATAAATATATAAGAAAATTATTATAAAATTATAAAAAAAATTATTCTAAGAAAACTTGAATGACAAATAAAAATTTATTATAAGATAAATAATAAAATATTTTGCCTATATTTTTACGTTTAATTTTAAAATATTACAAAATGTTTATTATAAGAAAATGTTCACAAAATAAATAATTACAAGAAAAAATTTTTATTATTAATTTTTTTCTCATATCAAAATATATATTTCTTGTTTTTAATACTTAATTTTTTTATTTAGTTTCTATTCATGTAATTTATTTAATTTATAATAAATGTAAATAAAAGAGTAGTTAAAAATAAGGGTAATATTGTAAACTTATGCTGTTAGGGGGGTTTTTGGCCATTATAAAAACAGCAGGGAAGTAAATGGTATATGTTGATTTCTGTAGGGGGGAAAGTGGCAATCCCCCTATAATTATATATAAAAATAAATTAGTGTTTTAGTGTTCGTCATAATTGTATGACATAACTTTACACCGAACACTTTACAAAAGAAAACATGAACTCGTATATACATACATGACAAAATTGTACCAAATAATTTACAGGGGAAATAACTCTCAATACTCACTGGAATCATCATCACACGAGTAAAAAGGGGGAAAAACCTCTCAATACCCATTAGAAATAACAACATCGCAAGGGTCGAGTAATTTAACTCTCAATACGTATGGGTAGAGCCTATGGGGAAAGGTACACATATGGTGCTTGTCAATTACATCTCATGACTCAGTCAATCATATAATGTCAATCGCATTTATAAAAACTAAAATATCAGCCCCTCGTTGTTGATAGTTATGAGTATGAAAGCACAGAGACAATGAGACGAAATTGATCAATCATCCTGGAGTGCACGGTACTTGGACAATGAGACGAAATTGAAAAATTATCACGGAACTTGAAGGAAGGTTCATGGCATCGATTTATTCTACAGAGTCACTCACATTTGGTTCAATAATTATTTTCATCCGAATCAAAATCTCTCTCTAATCAATTCAACTGTTTCTGTTGATTATGGCTTCTTCTTCTCGAAACAACAAGAAGTATGATGTTTTTGTTAGTTTCAGAGGAGAGGACACCCGCGACAACTTTACTAGCCATCTCTATTCTGCTCTGTGTCGACAAAATATCCAAACTTTCATTGATGACCAACTTAACAGAGGAGACGAAATTTCGGAGTCACTTGCGAATGCAATTGAAGCATCAGTCGTTTCAGTTATTGTCTTCTCAGAGGGGTATGCATCTTCCAGATGGTGTCTTGATGAACTTGTAAAGATCCTCGACTGCAAGAAGGAGTATGCACAGATTGTGATTCCGGTTTTCTATCGGGTTGATCCATCAGACGTGAGAAACCAAACTGGGAGTTTTGGAGATTCATTTTCGAAGCTTGAAGAAAGATTAAAGGAGAATACTGAGAAGCTGCAGAGTTGGAGGAATGCTTTGGAGGAAGCAGCAAGTTTGTGTGGATTTCATTCTCCTAACATCAGGTGAAAAGTTAAACCTTTAATTTCTCATACTAATATTTAACAATAAATAACATTCACGCAGCACTCTTAGTTAAATTTCCGGATGCTAAACTACAATTTTAAAAATTTTTAAGCATCAAATTCTAGTCTTCCCGACTTCCCCACTTCTGTGCTCCCATAATTATAAAATAATTTTGACAAAATTAATAAATAAAATTAGTGGTGGTCTGTCGTGTTTTAACCAATTGCAATTAGGGATGGCAACTGGATCGCTCCATAATGGATATCCACAATATCCATCCAATTAGATCGGATAATATCCATCCAAAAAATTTTGGATTTTAAAATGGATATTTTAAAATTATATCCAGATGGATATGGATAATTATTTTTATCCAATGGATATCCGTTTAACCCAACATAAGTTTAAAAAATTTTAATTTTATAAAATTAAAAATTAAAAATTAAAAATTAAAAATATAATAAACAAACAATTGTAAAAATATTATATTAACTAACAAAAAATTTAAATTCCTCTTATATTAAAAACTAAAATTTTCAAAATTATCCTTTAATTTTTTAACTTATTTAATATTATTAATAATTATTATTTTATTTATTAATTTAATATTATAAATAGACCTCCACCGGAAAGTCGCCGGACCACCACCGGACCTCGTCGGACCACCGCCGGATCTCACCGGAAGTTCACCGGACCTCGCCGGAAGTTCGCCGGACTACCGCCGGACCTTGCCGGAAGTTCGTCGGACCACCGTCGGACCTCGCCGGAAGTTCACCGGACCACCGCCGGACCTCGCCGGAAGTTCGCCGGACCGCCATTTTATTTTATTTTATATATATATATTAATATAAATAATTTAATAACCAAATTTAATATTAAAATTTTAATTATTTTATATTTTATTTTTATTATATAAAAATAGAATATCCATGGATATCCATGGATCTCCATGGTTTTATGGATAAAATTCATATCCATATCCAATATTAAATACTGGATATGGATATGGATATATCCATCATGGATAATTATGGATTTGTGTTTGGATGGATAATATCCATCCATAATTGAATATTTGCCATCCCTAATTGCAACCTCTCACTCATACACCACCATTAGGAAAAAAAAAGGAAATTATCATTGCACCACCTTCCTTTTACCTATTGTTCATCCAACCACTACAAAATTCTAATATATTATTTGCACCACTTTTTTTTTAAAAAAAATTTGTATCAATAAGCCACTTTTGCACTAACACCATGAAATAATTTAAACCAAATGACAATTTTTCCCTAAAATAAATTAAAAGACCATTTTTATTTTATAAAAACTATGAAAATAAAAAATTATAATTATAAAAATACACCTAAATTTAATTAAAAATAAATCCAAAATAACAATTTTTATTTTTAATAAAAAATTATAATTATAAAAATAATTTCAAATTTTTGGGATTTAATAAAAATCCCCTAAATTATTAAATTTTAGGATTTATTTTTAATAAATAAATTCAGTTATTTTAATTAAATTTTACAAAACTATAATTTTTAATAAAAATGATTATTAAAATTTTGTAAAATCTAAGTTTAATAAAAATTAGCTGAGCACCTCTATTTGAGATTTATTTTTTATTAAATTTAGGGGTATTTTTTTAAGTATTATTTTTTTTATTTTCCAAGCTTTTATAAAATAAATGATCTTTTAGTTTATTTAGAGGTAAATTTATCATTTTGTTTAAATTATTTAACGGAGTTAGTGTAAAAATGGTTAATTGATACAAATTTAAAAAAAAAGGGTGGTGCAAAGAATATATTAGAATTTTGTGGTGGTTGGATGAACATAAGACAAAAGAGAGGTAGTGCAGTGATAATTTTCCCAAAAAATTAAAAAACTCACACATTCCTGTAATTTAAGAGTTATTCATTTATTGGGAGATTGTAGAATAGTGGTGGTATATATTAATTTCAATAAGAAAACTGACAATCTCCCTTACTTCATACTTAATGCAAATTCCTCGTATTAATTTGAAGATACTTTGACAATCTACCTTATTTCATATTTAATGCAAATTCCTCCTATTAATTAATTTGAAGTTACCGCGGCTAATTTTATGTATTTGCTAGGCGTGAGTCGGAACTTATAAATGAAGTTGTTAATCACATTTTGAAGAGATTGGATGAAGTGTTTCGGCCGCGTGATAACAAAAACCAGCTGGTTGGAGTGGAATCAAAAGTTGAGGAAATTGAATCTCTATTAGGTGTTGAGTCGAAAGGTGTTTACGCTTTAGGGATTTGGGGCATTGGTGGTATAGGCAAAACAACAATCGCTAGAGCTATTTTTGACAAAATCTCCGGTGATTTTGACGGTTCTTGCTTCCTCGAAAATGTTAGAGATGAGTCACAAAGACAAGGAGGATTAGCTTGCTTACGACAAAAACTTCTTTCAAATTTATTGAAGGATAAAAATGTGATGCCTTATATTGACCTCAATTTTAGAAGGCTAAGCCGCATGAAGGTTCTGATTGTTTTTGATGATGTGACTTGCTTCAGCCAATTAGAATCTTTAATTGGAAGTCTTGATTGGTTGACGCCTGTGAGTCGAATCATAATAACCACCAGAAATAAGCAAGTGCTTAGAAATTGGGGGGTGAGGAAAATATATGAGATGAAGGCATTAGAATATCATCACGCTATTGAGCTTTTTAGTCGACATGCCTTCAAACAAAACCATCCTGATGTTGGTTATGAGGAACTTTCAAGGAAAGTAATGAAATATGCTCAAGGTGTTCCTTTAGCTCTTAAAGTTTTGGGTTGCTTTCTACATAAAAGGGAAATAGAAGTCTGGGAAAGCGCAATAGATAAATTGCAAAGAATCCTCCATCCAAGTATTCTAGAGGTATTAAAAATAAGTTATGATGATTTGGACGATAAAGAGAAAAGTATTTTCCTTGATGTTGCTTGTTTCTTTCGAGGTGAGCATGTAAATCCCATAATGAAATTCTTTAATGCAAGCGGCTTCTACCCAGAAATAGGAATAAGTGTTCTTGTTGATAAATCTCTCATTGCTATGGGTTCCTACAACAAGATAACAATGCATGATTTACTACAAGAGTTGGGTAGGGAAATTGTTCGACAAGAATCAATTAATCCTGAAAACCGTAGTAGGTTGTGGCATCATGAGGATATCTACGAAGTTCTTACATATAATAAGGTAAGCAGTTTGTTGTGTATTATTTTTTTCGAATATTGTAGTGTTTCAAAACTTGATGTGAATATATTTATATACGCTCGAGCAAATGAGTCTTAGAATTAATAGAAGCGTGACAATGATTAGAAAAACAATAGTGGTTAGATGATGTAGTAATAAATTATAAGTGCGATTGACAACATGCATAACCGTTTGCAAGCATAATTGATATATAAATTTGTATAGTACACATACAGAATTTTTATGTTAAGTATTACTTGTGCTATTATGTTTCTTTGTGCATTTGCAATTAAGAGTTTAACTGCCTAGCAATAACAATAAACATGAATTATTGAAATTTAATTTGAGTAATGATGGAGAACCCCACTCCAATCTGACATAAACTCCACACAAGGACAAATTAAAGTTGAATTAATAACTAAACAACCTTTAATTGTGAATGAGTGACAAACTTGCCCCAAAAATTTGTCTTAGTGGAGCTGAAGTGTTAATCACTAGTGGAATATAAATATCATTTTTCATTTGATGTTAACTTTATTGATTTTTATATTTATTTTTAGGGGACAGAAAAAATTGAGGGTATCTGTTTGGATATGTCAAAAGTAAAAGAGATCCATCTAAATCCCAATACTTTCAGAAAGATGCGTAAATTGAGATTTTTAAAATTCTATAGTTCATCATTCAATGGGGAGAACAAATGCAAGGTGTCTTATTTGCAAGACCTCGGATTTGCTGAAGTGAAATATCTTCACTGGCATGGATATCCGTTGAAGTCATTACCTTCAAACCTTAGTGCAGAGAAACTTGTGTTTCTTGAAGTGCCTAATAGCGACATTGAACAACTTTGGAATGGTGTGAAGGTATGTTTACCTTAATATATATGTGCAATCTTTCAATAAGAACGTAATGGTGTGAAGGTATGGATAGTAATGATTTTATCTTTGCCTCTTTTTGACCGAGCAGCATTATAGTAAGTTAAACCAGCTAATCCATGGTGCCTGCAAGAAGCTAATTACCAAAACTCCAAACCCCACGTTGATTCCACATCTGAACAAGCTAGTTATCTTGAATCTAAGAGGTAGCAAAAGCCTGAAAAGTCTTCCAGCTGGAATATTTAATTTGGAATTTCTTACTGAACTTGATCTTTCGGGTTGTTCAAAGCTGAAGAGGCTTCCAGAGATCTCATATGGCAACGTAGGCAAGCTATTTTTAAGTGGAACTGCAATTGAAGAACTGCCCTCATCAATTGAGCGTCTACTTAGGCTTTGGTTGTTAGACCTTTCAGATTGTAAAAGGCTTAAGAGTCTCCCAAGCAGCCTCTGTAAGTTGAAGTCTCTTGGACTTCTTACTCTCCGTGGTTGCTCAAATCTTCAGAGATTGCCGGAATGTCTTGGCCAATTATCCTACCCAACAATATTGAATCTAGCGGAAACCAATATTGAGAGAATACCAGAAAGCATTATCCAACTTTTCGTGTCGGGATACCTCCTCTTAAGTTATAGTGGGAGGGTGGAATTCGTACAAAAGCCTTCATTCCGTGAACGAGGTTGCTTGGCACTGCAACAATTTTTAGGTTTGTTCTCTAAGTTATGAATCTTACAGGCAATTTTTTTTTATCGGAGCAATAATTGAAATTGGAAGGTAATTCTACTGCAGGAATTCCGCATACGAACCATACGCCAGTTGTACATTTGCAAGAAATATGGCAAGAATTATGGCTAAATGTGTGTCTTTAACTCTCTCTACTTACAATTTCTACAATTTTTTTTTTGGGTTTAAAATTTTGTTTTTTTTGGTACAGAGAGGTTTTTCCACGGGCAAAAGTCATATAGTACTACCTGGGAATGAAATTCCAAAGTGGTTTGAGTTTCAAAGTGTGGGATCTTTTATAACCTTGGAGATGCCGCCAGATTCCTTCAATAATAGCAGAGTGCAGGGCTTTGCATTTAGTGCTATTTTAGCATTTTCAGACCGTCATGTTGATTATGGCAGATGGTTTTCATTTTCTTGTGAGCTCAAAGTGAAAACCACCAAAGATTGTGATCCGCATGACACACGGTTATTTAAGAGTAGAGTTAATTATGTAGAATCAGATCACTTACATTTTGGGTACTATCTGTTCTGTGAAGAGGATTTTAATGGTTTTTTGAAGTGCAATTGCATTCTTGAGGCAGTCCACTTTAATGTTTTTCCACCTTTGGAGTGCCAGTGCTGCGGGGTGAAAAAATGTGGGATCCATTTACTTCACACCCCAGATCCTACGTCAACAGAAGACCCAAGCAGATGTTTCAACTGTAACGAAGAAGACTGAGATAGGTGTCATTTTCACTCAACTCACCTGAGTTGTGAATCCATTTGCTTAAACATGTATGCACTTTTTCAAGTATCTCTACCAATTCCATATTTGGAATGGGGCATTTGAATCCATATATAATTGAGCTCCTTATGGTTAGAATTTATATTTACAAAAATGACTTGTAAGGAAAGGATTGAAGATGCTCATGTACTTATATTTCGATTTAGATTATTGTATCTTTTTCATGTATAAAATTGGATCCTATCATTCACATATCATTGACATGTGACATGAGCAATATGGATTACTAAATCATTATTCTTTATTATTGTACTGAATTTGATTTTTTATTGAATAATTTGATATATTTCTTGAATCAATTTAGAGCTTCTACAACTTGTCAGAGATCAGTTTCTCCAACATTCCTTTCGGTGCCAAAAGATAACCAAGCGGTTGAATAAGAATTGATATATACAACATAAATACAAGAGTTGTTTTGTCTTTTTACAATAGGAATAATATATAATGCTCGTTAAAACTTGCTGATGTGAAATAAATTCCTCAGAAATTAAATGTTTCAGCCAACCAAGGAAGCAGCTTTTCATGGACCAACTCAGGCCTGTCGTCATGGGGGCAATGTCCTACTCCTTCCAATACAATTAGCTTCACATTTGAGAGTTTAGAGGGCAGAGATGAGAAGTATTTACCAACAGGTCCATCGAGGGGTGTGAATGGATCCTTATCACCCCATAAAACTAGTACAGGTATAGAGATTGATGGCATCAATTGAACTGGGTTCGGCCCTGGTGTGCCTGTTACAATCGAAACAAATGCATCAAGAGCCCCTTCCTCATTGGCGGGCTCTCGTATGATCTGCAGTTTTGAGGTCGATTCATGAATTATGAGAAGCCATTTTTGTAACAGGTTAAAATGGCATATAAGAGGAGAATATTAATACTTCAACCAGTGTTTCATCCACAGATTCCTTATTTGCATAAATGGACTGTAAAATATTCCTCAGTGTTTCCCTACAGCACCAATATATGCACATCATAGAGTTTTTTAATTTTGACTCTAGTGTCTTGGGATAATGAACAATGGACTGAATAGAGAGAAGAGAAAATACCTTTGTTTCACACGCTCAAATATAGCAGAAGCAATTGGCCTTTGCTTCAACAAAAAATCAATGAACCAAAGCAATGGGAACAATAGCTTGATTCTCCAATCATCAACAATTGCCTTGTTGTTCATGCCACCAGCACAATTCAACAGAACAAGCCCTCGAACAAGGGTTTGACTGGATTCTTATGGTAGAAAATATAGCAGGTTTATCGTAAACCATAGATACCAAAAAGGATAATTACGTGCAAGTGTTTATTTGCAAGCAAGTTGAAGAATATCTGATGTCCAAGGGGAAGTTAAAATAAATATGCCTGAGGCAGCAATAACACAAGCTAGGCTTCCAACAAAGTTACCTATAAGCACAATTGGCTTCTTAACAACTTCATCCAAGAAATCCAATATTAGCTGTATCAGTGAATCTCACTCAAGTTAGCAAGGAAAATAACTAAAGGTCAAGCGATTGATGACAAAAGATTCAACTTCTGGCTAGGGAACATTGCATGCCTGAGCCCATCCCTCCATGGTATATGAATAACCAGCTGGCTTATCTGAAGCACCAAATCCAAGAAGGTCAATTGCATAAACCATGTAGCTCTTTGCCAGGGTGCCAATATTCCTGAAATTACCTCAAAGATGACAAGAAAAATATCAATTCCTCACATTATTTAATAGGATAAAGGAATGGTGCACAAGCAAATTTTCATTCCCCTTTTCAATGGCAGTAAAATGAATACTTTTTCACTAGATTAAGAATCGAAAAATGGAAGAAGCCTATATCCATAAAAGGGTAATATGAAATGGAACCCTGAAACTCAGATCACCGGTTTGTCATCATCTAGGTGCAAGGAATAGAACTAGGTGTTAATGCCAATGCACCAGGAAATAACGAATAGATTTACCTTCATTATTCTTTTGCTTCATTCATCTTAATTAATTATTAGAGGTATAACACATATAAATGCATCCCTGGGGTTCATAATACATAACAGAGTCAGAGATATTACATACGTAATGTAAAGACATGCTCCATACAAAAAAAAATAACAGTCGAAAATACACAGAACATAATTTGAACTGAATTCACAATAAAGGAGCTACATTTTTATAAACCCAATAATCAACCCGCTACACAATTCACAACAAGAAAGAGCAATCTTATCTCGCTAACCTGCGCCAGTGAGGAATGGAGGCACCTAAGCCATGGACAAGGAGTAGAGGAGGAGAATTGGGATGTGAATTGGAGTCGAAGAAACCAAGTAATTGGTGGAGCACTGACCCTTCCATTTCCACATTTTGCAACTCTCCCTTATCTCATTAACCTCCAATTCCAGTGCCGCAGAAGCAGAATCCCCTCCACTGCTACTGTTAGTATAACTGATGGTAACATTTTGTCTCTTCTTCTTCTCCTTATTCCTCTGCTGGAACTGCAACTGAAACTGCCAACTCTTATTGCTCAATAGGGGCAAGCGCAGGCCTTTTACATCGCCATTTCCATTTCCAATCCTGAGTGTCGTTATTGGAATAATGAAAGAGGGAGCCCTTGCCCTTACCATCCACATGCTCATTCTTTTCTTGCTTTTTCAATTGAATATTTTCTGTGGCCTGGCTTGGCCTGCTTCTCCCCTGCTTCTACCTCTATGAGACTGTGGCTATGACAAAAACTTTTTATGTACTTATTTATTTATTGGGCTTGTTCCACTATTATATGAAAATTTTACTGATATTCCTCAAAAATCAAAGTGATAATACTTCGTCTAAAAAATAATTATAAAACATACATGCTATGTTTTAAAATTTTCAAACAAAGAAGAACTTTGTAGAGTTAATTAACTAGATTTATTTTAGTTTACTTTCTTGTGATTTAGATTATTTTATTATAATTAGCTACAAAGATTGTTTTGTCATAAGTTTAAATTGATTATTTTACTCTTATAAAGTAAAACTATTAAGAATTTACTTTAATTTTAATATTTTTCTAATTTTATTCCAAACTCATTGTTTCTAATACTACTTTACGAGTATGAGTTTTAATCTTTAATTAAACTAAAATAGTATCTTTAGGGCATGATACTCATGTAAATTATTGGGATGTCAATTTTATGTTATTTACACACTAGAGTAGAGAAAATCACAATTAGATTTTATTTTAAAATATTATATTATAAGCCACAAAATTAGATACATAAATTATTAGATACAATAACTCATATTTATTATGGTAATTTAGTCGCTATATATCATAATAATAAAATACTAAAATAAAACTTGTATTTAAGTTAATGATTAAAGATGGTGAAAGAACCCAAGAAGAAAATCAATAGAAGGATCTAATTTATTAACTACACGAAATTTTTATTAATTTGTATTTTTTAAAAAATATTGTGAATTCATTGCAATTAATATCTAGAAATGGGGTGGATTTATAAAAATAGTGGGGTGTAAATAACCTTATCCAAATACTCCATAAAAAGTGAAAATTATTACCTTTTTCCATGTACTTCTCTTGAATTTTTTATTCCTAAGGATAAACTTCAATTCATTCCCAAATAAAATGATAATCTCTCATTTGCTCTCAATGAAACCTCAATTTATTCTTCATTTTCGTCCAAAGGATGAGGGGCAAATAAGGAATGTATTGATGAATTTTCTTTTTTTTAATCTTCTTAACAATAAATGGGGTAAATTGATATTTTTATACTTTTAGGTGATAAATTAAATATTTTCATTCTGAATTGGGGGCAAATTAAAATCTATCTTATTTCTAAAGGCACCATTGTGACTATTTTGCCTAACCGAGAGAGCCATTATTCAAACACCAATCTCTTTTTTTTTTTAACAAACACACTTTCATTTATTCTTTAAGCTTTTTTTTCCCCAAAAAATGATGAATAGATATTGAAAATTTTGTTTTCATTTTTTTATTGAAAAAATGAAAAACAACAAAGGTTACTGCTTCCTTGTCCATACTTTTTCGTCCTATATTACCTTAATTTTAATCGTTTTCTCTATTTTTATTTTTATAGTCCAATTCTGAAAATACACTATTAGACACATTTTTAAATTCAAAAACACAAAACATAGTGCATCATTTTCATTATAAGCATTAACATCTGACGTACACATTCTCTAAATGGGATTAATGGAAAACAAATAAATAAAAAAAGGTGAGTCTTTCGGCCAATCTTATAGGTTCTAACGTTTTGAAGGTAAGTTTTATCTTGTAACATTCCCACAAAATTTAAAATCAACTGGGACGAAAATTTTGAAAATACTATGACTAGCACAAGCATTTCAACAATAGAGGATGTAATAAAAGCTCATTGAGTTGAAACTTGAAAGCAAAATTAGGGCAAGGTCATTTCTTTAAAAGAATAAGGCAAGATGCACGGCATGAAATACCTGTGACCAAGCCTCAAAAGATTCATCAAGCCCAGTATTTTGCTTGCCCACGGCATAATTACACTTGGCTTCCCAAACAAATAATTGCTGGAGCTCGGACAATGCAAGTATTCAATTTAACTTCATACATATCAGCCGGAGCATAATTACACTTGGCTCCCTAACGAATAATGCTCGAGCTCGGACAATTTAACTGTACATAGATGTGCGGGGTTTTGGTGGCAAGTAAAAAGACGTGCCACTATCAGTTGAGGAGTGCATAAGAGGATTACATCTATCAAATACTATCCGCCCCCCTCGGCCAATTCTTCCATGAAATTTGTGAGTTCGTGCTATAGTGCCATTCCTCGTAGAAGAATCTGACGACGGAACAATACCTGCAGAGTCCAATTTTTCTGGCACAAGGGGTTTTGTGAACAACAAAACTGGCTCGAGAGGATCCTGAAACCCCACAGTTACATTTTCAAAATGATGCACTGCTGATATTCAGAAATAAAACAAGGATAAAACATTTTCTAAAGTTTACTTAAATCATTTTTCTTTCCAACCACAGATAGGTCAATAAGTCAAATATGTGAGGAAAAATACTAAGGAAACTGAAGCTGACAGAGGGCAGGCAGAATTAACTACAAAACCACCAGATTTATCATGTTAATTGGGTCCAACTACGAGGCAGCAGTGGCTGCACCCAGCTATTAGATTCGGTTATGGTGACAATAGTGGGCTGAATTCAATGGTTGAATACAGCTATGGTATAGTACTACGGTTGCATCATAATTTTGTCCTGTTAATTAATTGTTTTCAATTAACAAGGTAACCGGGCTCGGGTGTTAACTCTGTTTCTGTCAGTCTCTGTTGAATATATGTACATATATATTCATATATATCAGATTAGGTGCAAAAGCTATATGTACCAATTTATGTAGCCATGCATAATATATTCATTTTTGACTTGCAAATTCTTCCTTTTCACAACTTTAGGTACAACTTTTCCTTTCCTTTTGAAGGCCCACTCCACTGGCATAGAGAGTAAAAAGAGTTTCTTATAAATAATTTTAGGAGGATGCTTCTGCTACGACAAGTAATACCATAAACAAATGATTTCACCACATTTCAAGAAAGCATTTTAACTTATGCCTCATTTTCATTCTAGCAATTTGCTTGCCATTGGCTGATTGGAAAAAGTGCATTTAAGTGATATAATACTGTCAACCTATAGCACGAATAGGGGTTAAACAAAGTAAATCCCTACCTTTCCATGTCAAATAAAAGACTTTCATAATATCAAATATCAAAACTCATGTCTAGTAAAGGATTCCCCAATGCTGGCTCTCAAAATTGCTTTTGTTTCATGGATGAGATGATCGTTTTTGTGGATATTCTGCTCAACTTGGATCATGACTTGGGTCAGATCCCAACTTGCTGCAAAGCTCACCTGACTAAATCTTAGTTGATTTGCTTTTCCAAACTCAATCCAAGCAAGTAAGTACAAGAGATAAAAGCAAAAGCTCAAGCATCTCTTTTGAGCCTGTCACTAACAAATGGTCAATGAGCAATGTCTACCTATGACTGAGCAACAGAACCAATAAACAGACAGACAAAAAATAATAATCAACTCATCTGTCAAATGCTAGTCCATGAAAATCATATATATATATATGTGTGTGTGTGTGTGTGTGTGTGTGTGTATGTATGTATGTATGTATGTATGTATATGTATATGTATCTGTAAATGTATATGTATATGCATATGTATATGTATGATCATTCATTTCTCAATCAACCACCAAATTGATGTCAACAAAGCCATGACGATTGTCTCACAAGTCTTTCATTTTCCCTCTCTTTAGGCCTGAGACCAGTAAACCATTTGAAATATGGATGTGCAAATCAGTAAATAAATCATGAAGTTACATACTAGTCTGGTTTCGCACTCATTCGGAACTATCAATCATACTTACTGCAGGTACGGTGTATACATTATACTAAAGTCAAGGCTGGATCAATAAGAAATTCAAAATGTTTCATCACATTTGGGGCTTGATGATGCCAAAGAAAGACCATACCAATTATGATGAACAGTAAAATGTGAACAAGAACAAGCACGCATTTAAGAAAGCAGTGAAGTATCATTAAAATAAAGTATTCTTCTTACTATTCTATGTTGTTGGAAAATGGACCAAAATAAAAAAGAAACCATATATGGTTAACGTCACAACAAGAGTATTTATGGGAAATTTGTCTTTGATTTTAATTTTATTCAATGCTCGATAGTCTACACACATTCTACATGATCCGTCATGTTTTTGGACAAGTAATATTGGGGAAAAATATGGGCTTGTGTTGGGGCGAATAATTCCTGCAGTTAACATTTCTTTGACCAATCTTTCAATTTCATCTTTTTGAAAGTGGGGATAATGATAAGGTGGGAGGGCTGTGAGTTTATGATCTGGAAGTAAAGGAATTCGGTGATCATGGCTTCTTTGTGGAGGTAGTCCTATTGGTTCAATGATCACATGAGGATATCTCTTAAGAAGCTGTTGAATTTGAGTAGGAGTTTAGTCAGTTTGCACATTGGTACCATTATTGCTCATAAGTTGTAGAACCACACAATGTTGAGATTTTGTTTGAGTCATAGGCGAAGAAGTTACAACTTTGCGGCTTGTATTATTAATGCCACACAATGTAATTTCTTTATTTCCCTTAGAAAACTTCATAAGCAACTATCAAAATCCCATTGAATTGGCACTAACGTCCTCAGCCATTATGTTCCTAGTACCACATCACAACCTTCCAATGGTAAAATAAAGAAATCTATTTCGAAGCCTAACAAGTTTTTCATTTAATGCAATCAATGCCTCCAGCTTTCCACTTGAGTAAATAGACTCGGTTTGCTACCTCGAAAATCACAAGATTTTGAGTACTTTCTGAATAAACTAAAAACAACACTTGTTGACCCATTAAGCTACCCTAAATACGCAGAGTTCAAGTGCTCGTATCCCAATCATGGCGTGAACTGATATTTCAGGAGCCTCATCATCACTACCATTTTCAATCTCCATTTCCACATCGTTGTTATCTTCTTCCTAGTATGCTTCAATCTTGAGAAGTTTAGGACAATTGTGCCTTGGGCTGTACTTGTTATTACAATGAAAGCAAAGGCCCTTCTTTCGTCGTTTTATTAGCTCTTCCGGTGTCATTTTCTTGATGCTGGAGGCTGAGTTAGAGTTATGTCGTTGACTTCCTGTTATCGGCTGCCAAGATTTTATTGCTTAAGAAGGTTGTGTTGTTGTCACTGATTTCTGTGATATTTTGTTTACCTCATAGAGGTGAGCAAACCCAATTGCCATGGTTAGTGTTGATGGTACATTCGCCAGAACATCGACTTGGATACTTTCTTTTAGCTCTATAATGAACAACTCATTTTTTTTTATCTTGAGAAAGTAACCCCACCTTTGCCAATAGTCTCTCAAACTGAGCTTGATAATCAGTCACCGTTCCCATTTGTCGCGGCTTGATTAACTCAAGAAAGTGCTCTTTAAATTGATTAGGCCTAAAACATGATAAAATTCCAGCTTTGAAGTCACCTCATGTTACATAAATCATTTCTTGCTCCAACATTTGGAACCATAATTGAGCATCCCCTTCCAAATAAAAGGATGCTAAATACACCTTATCTGACTCTCGTATTTCATAGAGATTAAAATACTTTTCAGCCCTACAAATCCATATTATTGGCTCATCCATGCCATCATACTTAGGAAAATCCAATGTTACTATTTATGGCATAAAGTTGTTGAAATTTCCAATTTCTCTTGGCAAAGTGTGAACCTTAAGACTTTCGTTGAATGAGGTCTCCTATTTCAATAGTTCTTCTACCAGCAAATTGTTGAGCGAGCTATTCTAGCTTTTCAATAACCTGATTCAATAATTCTTTTTGAAACGTTTCCACTCTTTCCTCGAGTTGCTGAACCCTATCATTAAGCTCTATCAACTTGGCTCTAATACCAACTTGTTAACGTCACTTTGATAATCTGTGGAGTTAGCTTAACAAAGAAAGGAAAATTAAAAATAATGACTCTTCGAGGGGTCAAACAACTCAAGTTGTTATTCCAAATTCCTTCCATGATTTTATTCAATGATCAATTGGATTTTAAATACATGAATTTACTAACTAAATCCCTAAAAACAAGGGAATAATATGTTGATGCAGAATTCTGGTCGCAGTTTCTGTGATCAGAACCTGTGCTCGTTCAACCAGAACCTCTGCTCGTTCAACCCAATCTCGACCAGGATTCTTCCTCGTTCAATTGCTCTTCCTTATTCCCTGCATTCACAGAACAAGTCAGGGTGCGCCGGGTGTTTTCCCGACGTAAACCCTCCGACGCTCAAGTCAGATAAGAAGGTTTTTTGGGAAAAGATTGGCCGCAAATCTCTTGGCCTCGGGTTTTTTATCGGCTATGGATTATTTGCTTTTTTAGCCTCTTAGAGTGATCAAGAATCCAACCCCTTTACCTTTTCCGACCGCCCCTTTTATAGGCCTTCCGAGGATCCTCCCTTATTGCGATAATGGGCGGTTGCGTATTGTCCATTACTGCTGTGACAGGCGGTTGCGTACATCCCCATTACTGCGGGGGTAGGTGGTTGCGTATATCTCTATCACTGCGGTGGTAGGTGGTTGCGTGACTTTGAGTCTCGGGTTGGTGAGAACGTCACTTCAGCTGGCACCGACCGGGTCTCCTCGGTCCAAACCTTAACGGTAACGAGCACAGTGCCTTCCTCGGCAGGTTAGCCCCGCGGTCGGCGTGCCTGAGCGGTGGGAGGGGGCTTCTGCTCCTGCTCCCCTGCTGCAAGGTTCTGTTCGCCTCCACCAATCCTCATTGAAACACATCCTACGACCAGGTTCCTGCCAGTCATGTTTGATCGCGTCGAAATATCCCTAAACACAGGTCCCCCAGTTTCTGGTGTTGAGTAACGAAGTGAATCGACAGTAGAAACTCAACAGTCTCGGTTGCGTGGGGCGGGAAAAGCTGCCAAGAGTCGTGTCGCATTTAATTGAGGGTGAAGTGACGTGGCGGAAATCGGGCCCTCCGTTTGAATTTCAAACCAAGAGTCGCAAACCCTCGGGATCGGGTGCCATTTAAGTGATGGCAACCCAAATGCCCTCTCTCATTTGGCCACTCCAGAATTTTTTCCAAAAACACTCATCGTCCTCTCAGTTTTCCGGTGAACACGCTTCCATCTTTGATTCTCTCCGATTGAACCATTCTCTCGGACTGCGCCTTCCTCTCCGACGGCTGATTCTTCAGGTACTACCTCTATTTCCTCGGTCTTCAATAGTTATACACATTTCTTTCTCTCTTTACTTCACTCGGGTATTGGTCGGCGGTGGTGCTAGAGTTGTAGATTGAGAAATATCGAAGGGCAAGGAAAAAATTATCGAGATAGACGACGACGACGAGTCAGACTTCTTACCTAGTCTGCTCGCCGACGCCGTCTTTGACCCTAGGATCCCCTTAGAGCCCAGCGACCCTGATATTGCAACTAGGGCTAGAAGAATGTCCCCAGAAATGACCTCTTCGAGCCGAAATAGCGGTGAAGTGGGAACATCCGGCTCGTCGGACACCCTAGGTGACGAAGAGGGAAGAGAGTCGGGTGGGAAACCATTACCAGGAGCAGCACGACCAGAAACGAGGAGTATGGCGGGGGGTAGAACTTTAGCACAAGATTATGCCATTGACTTCATCACTTGCACGACCACATTTGATGAGCTTGCTGTCCTTCGGAGTCAGTACGGGATTCCTAGTGATATACTCCTTAGGGTCCCGGGGAAGAAAGATACCCCTAGTCGTCCTCCCCCGGGTTTTGTCACCTTGTTTCTGGAAAGCTTTAAATACGGATTGAGGTGTCCCATACAGCCATACTTTGCTCGGATATTTAGTGGGTTGAACTTATCCCCTGATCAGTTGAATCCCAACGGATGGAGGGTGCTTTCTGGTCTGTTCGTTCTATGGGACAGATGTTGTCAGAGCGAGCCCACAATTAATGACGTGAGACACCTATATCAACTAAAGAGCAGTCCCAAGGATGCTGGCTGGTACTACTTCCAATCCAGCGCTAAGAGCAGGAAACCTGTAACTGGGCTTCCAACAGGGGGTGGTGGGGCTTGGAAGAAGAAGTTCTTTTTTGCTGGGGGTCCTTGGGGTCAACTCGCACAGATTGATGGGACGAACTATCGCGTCCCATCCCGATTCGTGGTCCCAGGTTGCCCGCTCGCTTTAGGTGTATCAACTCCTTAGTAGCTCCTATTTTTGTTGCTTTGATGCTAATTAAATTTCTGCTCGCGTTGCAGGCTCTTGGGGCGTTCACTTCCCGCTTGAACCCGAATCGCTTAAGCTAGTAGAGTCTGTGCTAGCGAAGTCCTGTTCCCATCGGGAGCTGCTGACTCTAGAGAACCTGGTCGCATCTGGCTTAGTAACTTCTGGCACTAGGATGGAAGACGCCGTGATTGCAGCCTTGACCAGGAAGCGTACCCGTTCTCAGACTACCAAGAAGGGTGAAGAAAAGGAGGCTCTTGCTGCGAAGCGAGCCATCGTAGCAGAGCAGGCTTCTCCCCTGAAAACCTTGCCACCTCCTCCTGCTGTCGCCGTGGAGAGTAGCGGTGTAGCCACCGATCCAGCTTCCTCCTCTGCTTCCAAGAAGCCTTCATCTCGTATCCCAGACCACCTGGTCTCCTACATGACCGACCTTTCTAGGCATGTAATCAAGAAGGATTTGGAGGAGTTTTCCCGCTTGGCCCTACCCGACCTGATGGATGCCATGCAGTTCAGCGCCATCCACCTCAGCTGCATGCTCACTTACTACCAGGCCAAGTCCAACCGCTCCGAGAAAAAGTTGCAAGACGAGAAGAAGGCAGCAGTCACCAGAGCCAACAAGGCCGAGAAGAAAGCTGGGGATCTGAACCTCGAGAATTTGGAGCTGCAAGAGAGAGAAGCTCTTGCTGAGGCTAAAGCCATCACTCTCGGCGAGGAGCTGACCAGGGTGCGAGAGAATCTGGCAAGGCAGAAAGCAACGTATGAAGCTCAGCTCGAATCCCTTCATGAGTCTCATCAAGCTCAGCTCGAGAACCTGGAGAATGAAGCTGAACTTCGATACAACCAAGGGCTTCGACATTCCTACCGCAGCATCATGGCCGTCCTTGAGAAGCAGCATCCAAATCTCAACATGGATGGTTTTGCAGAAGCTGTTTCTCAGTACATGGACGAGGAGGATGCTAAAGAGGACGCCGAGGAGGTGGAACCTATTGTGGTCGAGGAAATCCCCCCCCCCTTCGTGCTGATCCTGCTGTAGTTGTTGAGGTGCATGCCCCCCCAAGCGCTACTGGCGGTACTCCACCTGCATCTGGCGCAGACCAGCCCTCAGAGGAGACTGCTCGACCTACTGACCCACCCGTTGTTTAAGTTTGGACTTGTGTTATGCTCATTCTTCTTTTTGGGTGTTATATGTAGCAGCTCCGTTACTTATCTTAAACTTAATAAAATACATTGTTACTTACTTTCTCCTTCCGTTATTTTTCCTTAGTAAAATTTTCATTTCTCTGGATGTTTGCTCGACTTGTCTGGCCGAGAAAATCTTGGCACGCTTAGCGTCTGGTCTTGCCATAAGACAGGCTTTGAAACTTAGTGAGTTGTCGTGCGCCTTAGAGAAATTTTTCGACGTTTGATTCTGCTCGCCGACGCTTGGTCGAACAGATCCTGGCACGCTTGGCTTCGGCCTCGCCATTGTACAGGCTTTGAGACTCGAGCCTTTACACGGCTTATATCATTTTTCGAAATTTGGGATTCTGCTCGCCTTCTCTTGGTCGAGCAGATCCTGGCATGCTTGGCTTCGGCCTCGCCATAATACAGGCTTTGAGACGTGAGCCTTTACACGCCTTATATCATTTTTCGAAATTTGGGATTCTGCTCGCCTTCTCGCGGTCGACCAGATCCTGGCATGCTTGGCTTCGGCCTCGCCGTAATACAGGCTTTGAGACGTGAGCCTTTACACGCCTCATATGATTTTTTGAAATTTGGGATTCTGCTCGCCTTCTCTTGGTCGAGCAGATCCTGGCATGTTTGGCTTCGGCCTCGCCTTAATACAGGCTTTGAGACGTGAGCCTTTACACACCTTATATGATTTTTTGAAATTTGGGATTCTGCTCACCTTCTCTTGGTCGAGCAGATCCTGGCATGCTTGGTTTCGGCCTCGCCATAATACAGGCTTTGAGACGTGAGCCTTTACACACCTTATATGATTTTTTAAAATTTGGGATTCTGCTCGCCTTCTCTTGGTCGAGCAGATCCTGGCATGCTTGGCTTCGGCCTCGCCATAATACAGGCTTTGAGACGTGAGCCTTTACACACCTTATATGATTTTTTGAAATTTGGGATTCTGCTCGCCTTCTCTTGGTCGACCAGATCCTGGCATGCTTGGCTTCGGCCTCGCCGTAATACAGGCTTTGAGACGTGAGCCTTTACACGCCTTATATGATTTTTTGAAATTTGGGATTCTGCTCGCCTTCTCTTGGTCGAGCAGATCCTGGCATGCTTGGCTTCGGCCTCGCCATAATACAGGCTTTGAGACGTGAGCCTTTACACACCTTATATGATTTTTTGAAATTTGGGATTCTGCTCGATTTCTCTTGGTCGAGCAGATCCTGGCATGCTTGGCTTCGGCCTCGCCGTAATACAGGCTTTGAGACGTGAGCCTTTACACGCCTTATATGATTTTTTGAAATTTGGGATTCTGCTCGCCTTCTCTTGGTCGAGCAGATCCTGGCATGCTTGGCTTCGGCCTCGCCATAATACAGGCTTTGAGACGTGAGCCTTTACACGCCTTATATGATTTTTTGAAATTTGGGATTCTGCTCGCCTTCTCTTGGTCGAGCAGATCCTGGCATGCTTGGCTTCGGCCTCGCCATAATACAGGCTTTGAGACGTGAGCCTTTACACACCTTATATGATTTTTTGAAATTTGGGATTCTGCTCGCCTTCTCTTGGTCGAGCAGATCCTGGCTTGGCTTCAGCCTCGGCCTCGCCATAATACAGGCTTTGAGACGTGAGCCTTTACACACCTTATATGATTTTTTGAAATTTGGGATTCTGCTCGCCTTCTCTTGGTCGAGCAGATCCTGGCATGCTTGGCTTCGGCCTCGTCATAATACAGGCTTTGAGACGTGAGCCTTTACACGCCTTATATGATTTTTCGGTGGCACGGTAATCCGAACTTCCTCGTTCACTGATATCTCATTACATTTCGGTTTACATGGTATTGCTTGAAGTAAAATAAATAAAGCATAAAAGATGAGGTGATGATTACGAACAGAGATATCTTTTGAAACGCTTACAAAATGCTATTGAAAATACTTCCTGAGGTGTATCGCGTTCCACGGGCGCTTCACCTCATGACCATCTGCTTGAACCAGCTTGTAAGCTCCGGGGCCGACTAGCTGCTTGACCCTATAAGGCCCTTCCCAGTTTGGTCCGAGTACCCATTGGGTCGAATCTTTGGTGTTCTGATTCACCCTCCTGAGCACCCAATCTCCAACCTTGAACTGCCGCACGTTCACCTTCTGGTTGTAATAACGAGCGACCCTCTGCTGGTAAATGTCTGCCCGCCTCGATGCCTGCTCCCTCTTCTCGGCTATCAGATCCAGATTCAAGCACATTTGGTCATTATTCTCCTGCTCGTCAAAGTGTTCCGTCCGATGAGTGGCGGTTCCTATTTCTGCTGGTACAACCGCCTCGTGCCCAAAGGCCAGAGCAAATGGAGTTTCTCCGGTAGCTGTCTTATGGGTAGTTCTGTATGCCCATAGCACCCCTGGTAATTCGTCAACCCAAGCTCCCTTCTTTGCTCCCAGCCTGGTTTTAATGAGCCGCTTGATTGTCTTGTTAGCTGCTTCTACTTGCCCATTGGACTGGGGGTGGGCAGGCGAACAGTATTTGAGCGTGATGCCGAGATTTTGGCAGAAATCTCTGAAACTGTGGTTATCGAACTGCCTGCCATTGTCCGTTATCAAGGCATAGGGGATTCCATATCGGCAAACCAGATTTCTCCATATAAAATCGGTTGTCTTTTTCTCCGTAATGCTGCTAAGGGCCTCTACTTCTATCCATTTCGTGAAATAGTCGATCGCGACGATTGCATGTGTTGCTGCTCCTCGTCCCTTTGGCATTGGGCCGATCAGGTCTATTCCCCACTGAGCAAATGGCCAAGGGGATACCATTGAAGTGAGCTTCTCTGGTGGCTGGTTGGAGAAGCTTGCAAAACTCTGACAACTTGCGCAGCTCCTGGTCTTCTCTTGTGCATCCCTATGCATTGTTGGCCAAAAATATCCCTGCCTTAGAACTTTATGGGCTAGGGATCTCCCACCAGAATGATTTCCACAAATTCCTTCGTGTATTTCTCTCAACACATAGTCTGCGTCATCCTCGTCCAGGCACCGGAGGAAGGGGAGTGTATATCCTCGTCGGTACAGTATTCCATCAATCATCGTGTATCTCGAGGCCTGCGCTCTGATCTTTCGCGCTCGCAGCTTATCCGGAGGTAAGGTTCCATCCCTAAGATATGACATCAAAGGATCCATCCACGAGCTTTTTTGCTCTAGCCTCAACACTTCCAGATTCTGTTCGATGCTCGGACTGGATTTCACTTCCAGAGGGATTGACCCGGGCATTTTTGGGTCTGCCACCGCTGCCATTCGAGCTATGATGTCTGCTCGGCTGTTTTGCTCTCTGGGAACCTGCACCACCTCTACTGCTTCAAATTTCCCCATCATCTGCCTGACTATCTTCAGATACCGTTCCATCTTCTCCTCCCTCGGTTGGAATCTTTTACTGACGTGATTCGCGACCAGCTGCGAGTCAGTTCTGATCCTCACTCTTTCTGCTTTCATGGCTTTAGCCAATTCCAACCCTGCTATCAAGGCTTCGTACTCAGCCTGATTGTTTGTGGCTGCAAAATCCAACTTCACAGCATAAGAAACCTCCTCCCCCTCAGGTCCTTCCAGGACAATTCCGGCTTCTGATCCCTGCTCCCCTGACGAACCATCAACGAACATCTGCCATACTTGGGTTTCACCCGCGTCTGAGGCCTTATCAAACTGCTCCGAACAAACCTCAGGCTCTGCGAACTCTGCTACGATATCAGCCATTGCCTGTGCTTTAATTGCTGCTCGTGGTCTATAGTCAATGTTGAACTCGCTCAACTCCATAGCCCACTTCACGAGCCGACCAGAGGAATCTGGTTTATGCAGAGTTTGACGTAACGGTTGGTTTGTTATTACCGAGATAGGGAAGGCTTGAAAGTACGGTCTCAGCTTGCGAGCTGCGACCACGAGAGAAAGAGCCCACTTCTCCAACTGCGGATATCGGGTCTCGGCGTCGAGCAGGGCCTTGCTGGTATAGTATATCGGGTATTGAACCCCATCTTCCTCTCTTATTAGGACAGAGCTTGTGGCATGGTCAGATACCGCCAAATACAATGATAACTTGTCCCCCTCTCTTGGTGTGGATAGCAGAGGTGCTCGTTGCAGGTACAGCTTTAAGTTCTGAAAGGCCTCCTCACATTCTTGGATCCACTATGTTTTCTTCCCTCTCTTTATTACTTGAAAGAACGGCTGACATTTATCTGTGGCTTTGGATATGAACCGGTTCAAGGCTGCGATCCTCCCCGTTAAGCTCTGTATTTCCTTAAGGTTACGGGGAGACTTCATCTGAATGATCGCTTGGATTTTCTCGGGATTCGCCTCGATCCCCCTGTGACTAACCATGAACCCGAGGAATTTCCCAGATTCGACCCCAAAAGCACATTTCTCCGGGTTGAGCTTCATCTTGTACTTCCTCAGGAGTAAAAATGTCTCCTCGAGGTGTTTGACATGTTCTTCTGGGAGTTTTGACTTTGTAATCATGTCGTCTACATATACCTCCATTGTTCTCCCGATTAACGGCTTGAAAATCTTGTTTACCAGCCTCTGGTATGTAGCACCCGCATTTTTCAAACCGAACGGCATTACTTTGTAGCAGAACAACCCCTGGTTGGTAATAAATGCCGTGCTCTCCTCATCCTGCCCAAACATTGGAATTTGATTATATCCCGAGAATGCATCCATGAAGCTGAGCAGACCATGTCCGGCTGTTGAGTCTACAAGTTGGTCGATCTTTGGTAAGGGGAAGCTATCTTTCGGGCATGCCTTATTCAAATCCGTGAAATCCACACACATCCTCCACTTGCCATTTGCCTTTTTTACCAACACTACGTTGGATATCCACTCTGGGTAGTTGACTTCCCGGATGAAACCTGCCTTTAGGAGCTTCTCAACTTCACCATTTATTGCGTCATATCTTTCTTGGTTGAAGCATCTCCTCTTTTGCCTTACTGCCTTCGCCTCTTTCTTTATCGCCAGTTTGTGGCATGCGATCTCTGGATCAATCCCTGGCATGTCTTCATGCGACCATGCGAAGACATCTGCATAAGCCTCTAGGCATTGCACCAACTCCTTCTTCTGCTCTCCCTGTAGCCTCGACCCAATCTTGATTGTTTTGCCTGGATTCTCTGGTCCTAGTGTTACTGTCTCCAACTCCTCGACGGGCTCTTGTCTGCCTTTCCTGCTCTCTACTCGGTCATCAAGGGACGTTATCTGCATGGCTTCCTTTGCCGCTGAAGAGTAACAGCTTCGTGCAATTCTCTGGTCTCCTCGCACCACTTCTATGAGCCAATTTACCCGATACTTCAGGGCCAGGTAATGATTGGACAGTACCGCTTTGGTCATCCTTAGAAACGGTCGGCCCAGAATCATCTGGTAGGGACCCTCCTCGTCCACTACCACGAAGTCCAGCATCGTCGTCAGCTCTGTCGGAGAGTTCCCAATTGTGACTGGTAGCTCAACAATGCCTAGAGGGACCAGCTTCCCTCCTCCAAACCCTTTCAGGGATGTGCTGGTGTATTCTAACTTTAGGTTCGTTAACCCCATTTCCTTCAGAGTCGACTTGAACAGCACATCTACCGAACTCCCCGTGTCCACCAATATCCGATCAAACCTCTTGCTCGCGACAGTGGCTTTGATGACCAAGGCATCCTCGTGAGGGTATAAGATCACCTCTTCATCTTCATCAGTCCACATGATCGGAACCTGCCTGACTCTTGTCCGTTTCGCCGCCGGGGTATTGAAGAACACTTCCTTATTAGTCATGGCGTATCTCGCATAGTTCTTCCTTACTCTGTTAGAATCCCCGGCCAATGTCGGCCCCCCAGCTATCACTCTCACGTGAGGCTGCTCACGCCTCAAACTTCTGCTACTCTGCTCCCCCTCATATGTCGAGGGCTCCCTGGGGAAATCCCCCTCTATGAATTCATCCAGGTAGCGGTTTCTCACCAAATCCTTGACCTGGGTCTTGAGATCTCTGCATTCCGCGGTGGTATGCCCGTGGGTCTCATGGAATTTACAATAGCGCCCCCTATCTCTTCTACTAGCCAACTTGGTTATGGGAGCAGGGGGATGCAGCAATCCTCGATCCCTTATGGCCTCATACACCTCGTCCAGGGGCACCTTCAACGCGGTGTATCGACCGTAATCCTGATTCCGGCCAATCATATGCACCGCCCTTTCCGCATTGGCACCACTCTGAGTTGGTGGCGGTGGCAGCACTTCTGGTCTGCTCCCCCTACTATTGTAGGGTTGGGGATGACGACTGCCATATGCTGAATCGTGTCGTCTCCAAGGTTCCCTAACTGGTGACCGAGGAGGTGGTGCTCTGCTGCGCTGGTGCTGTGGTGGTCTCTGATGGGGTTGGTAAGCGGCAACCCGGCCTGCTGCATTACTACCAGGTATCGGATGGTCCCTCCTTCTTATTGGCCCACTTCCTGATACCGCCCTCTTTTCTTTCCCCAGTCCCTCTAGCTGGTCTGTTCTGATCCGTGCGGCCTTCTCCTCCTCGATCTCCATATCTCGCTTGGCCTGCTCGTATGCTGCTGCGTAGGTCTGAATGAGCGGGCTTCTCAGGTTATACCACAGCCTTCCTATCTTCACCCCCTCTCTCAATCCCCTTAACGCCTGAGGGTGGTTGAAGGCGCCCAAATCTAGGACCGCCCGGTGATACCTTTTGATGAAGTCTCACAGGGTTTCCTGCTCCCCCTGCTTCATACCCTTTAACTCCATCATGTCGTCTTCCGGTGCCATTGCTCCTTGGAACTGCTCTGCAAACTCCTGGCACATCTGCTCGAAGTTCTAATGCTCCCGCGAGGAAGCTTCCTGTACCACTCGCGTGCACGTCCTTCCAAAGATAACGGGAACACCCTGCACCTCTGGGCTGGAGATAGCCCCTGCACCCCGGTGATGTCGTTGAAACACTCGACGTGTATTAACGGATCAGTTCGCCCTGAGTATCTAAGGTCGGGGAGGCGAAAGTCTTTCGGGACGACTGCCCTCATGATCTCCGCCGCGAGTGGTGATTCTCCATCTAACATTATTCTCCAACCAGGAGCTCTGCTCTTTCCCTGCATGTCATCGACCACCTGCGCGAGCCTGCGCACTTCTTCTTCTAATTGCATTTCCTGACCAGGAGCCCGAGTCGCAGTCTCACCCCGCCCCTGCTCGACATCGTCTAATGGTTGTTGGAGCTCTGTCTCCTCTGCATTGGCCATTCCGGCGCCCTCTTCGAAACTTGGTCTTCCTAGGGATGATCCTTCCCTTCTATGGACATCTTCCCGTGTAGAGCAATAACCTCCCTCACCACCAAATCTCCTGGCAGTGTCATTCCTCCTCACTGCATCATAGCCTGATGCAGGTCTATCAGCTCTCACCCTCTCTTCCCGATTATCCCTCCGTTCATTAAGCAACTCATGTTCATTGTTCAACTCATGGAGGATGGATGTTAGGGCTTCCATCTGAAGTTTCCATCCTTTCCATCCGACCAAACACGGAATCACTGATCGTTGTGTCACCCCCTTGCGCGCTATTCCCCCCGATCTCCATCGTCTTTCTCTTCCTGCTCTATCCCTGCCCCTATTGTCGACTATAGCTTTTCGATCAATCCCCACAGACGGCGCCAAAATGTTGATGCAAAATTCTGGTCGCAGTTTCTGTGATCAGAACCTGTGCTCGTTCAACCAGAACCTGTGCTCGTTCAACCCAATCTCGACCAGGATTCTTCCTCGTTCAATTGCTCTTCCTTATTCCCTGCATTCACAGAACAAGTCAGGGTGCGCCGGGTGTTTTCCCGACGTAAACCCTCCGACGCTCAAGTCAGATAAGAAGGTTTTTTGGGAAAAGATTGGCCGCAAATCTCTTGGCCTCGGGTTTTTTATCGGCTATGGATTATTTGCTTTTTTAGCCTCTTAGAGTGATCAAGAATCCAACCCCTTTACCTTTGCCGACCGCCCCTTTTATAGGCCTTCCGAGGATCCTCCCTTATTGCGATAATGGGCGGTTGCGTATTGTCCATTACTGCTGTGACAGGCGGTTGCGTACATCCCCATTACTGCGGGGGTAGGTGGTTGCGTATATCTCTATCACTGCGGTGGTAGGTGGTTGCGTGACTTTGAGTCTCGGGTTGGTGAGAACGTCACTTCAGTTGGCACCGACCGGGTCTCCTCGGTCCAAACCTTAACGGTAACGAGCACAGTGCCTTCCTCGGCAGGTTAGCCCCGCGGTCGGCGTGCCTGAGCGGTGGGAGGGGGCTTCTACTCCTGCTCCCCTGCTGCAAGGTTCTGTTCGCCTCCACCAATCCTCATTGAAACACATCCTACGACCAGGTTCCTGCCAGTCATGTTTGATCGCGTCGAAATATCCCTAAACATAATATACAGAACAAATAGAAAAGCTTTGGACTTGCTCTCACCCACTACACACTCAAAACAAATAAAAAATATAGTTGACTTAGTCTTTACATCTATTGCCTACTAAAACTCCATAGATAGTTTCTTTGCACGTGCCCCAATCAACTACTACTTGCTTGCAACAGTATGAAAATAATTATTTTTTAAAAAATAATATGAAAGGAATGAATCTGAAAAGAAAGGAAAAGAAACAAAGATTATTCTTTCAATAGAATAATTAATAAAGATTAAAGAGTCACAAACAAAATAAATAAATGACTTGTTTATATATTCAAAGAAATATTGTTTGCAGAGAAAACAAACAACATATGCGCAGGTTTTGTAGAGAAAGCAACAGTAAACTTTTTTAATTAGAAATAAATATTTATCCTCACATTAATTACTTAAAGAAATAGGTGTTTTAAGGAAAATAAAGGGGTGTTAATATGTATAGACAATTAAACTAATGTTTATAGTTATTAGATGATATTATATTGAATTCAATTAGCGCGCGAGCACGCACACACACTTGAATTAGGCCATTAAAATTTTGGACAGAACACTGTTTTTGTTGTGTTGTGGTCTAGCCATTGGATTGAAAAGTAGTTAAATCCACTATTAGGTGAAAGGACACCTGATAAATGAAGAAGAATGGTATATCCAATAAATAATAGAGCAACTAAAAAATGTAATGGGATGCAAAATGAAGTGGCCCACGTGGCTACATTTAATCACTTGTGATTTTTCTTTTTAATATTACTTGTTAAATCGTCATGAGAATAGGACAGTAAAGATGAGAAATTAGAGCAACACATGGCAATAATAAGAAATTAGGTACCATTCAACAAAAGATCACCAACTGTTGTAGTCTAGTATTAAAAAAAACAACAACAAATAGTACATGTCTTTGAAAATTAACATCAAATAGGTGTAGTCCAGAAAATTTAAATTAGTTAGATTGTACTCAGGCATTCAAATTGTTTAATACTTGGCAAGGCAAAGAGCAAAAGTAAAAGGAAAATTATCATTTTCCCAGAAAAATTATTTTGACATATCAAGTCAGTATCATGGTTTGCTGAAAAGTAAATTGTACCATCAAATGTTTACTCTTTTATCGTTTTACCACCATTCCATTAAAAGTAAGTTAATATCTAATAGAAAATGAGTTAAAAGTCAATTTTGCCTCTAGACCATAAAATCATAATATAATAAATTCAAGTATTAATCATAACTCAACAATTTAATTAAGGAAAAAAAGTATTGGACAATAAGCCAAAAAAAAGTCAATAACTCACAATGGAGAGAGCATACAGCAGTGGAGACAATAACGAGTCAATGACAGCACTGTGGTAGATAGAGCAACGAGTAAGAGAGAGAGAAATCAAAGATGGAGCAAGAGAGAGAGGGAGACAAAGGCCAATTTTTAGGGTTGCAAATTTCTTATTTTTTAAATTATTTATCTAATAGTTTGTTTTTTGTTTATTTTACCATTGTAAACGCATTGTTTTGGTTTCAAAGAAAAATATCTTAAATGCCCCCTATGATATGAACAAACCAACAGCAAATTTTTAACTAATTTAATAGAATGGTGGTAAAACGATAAAAGAGTAAACATTTGATGATAAAATGCACTTTTCAGAAAACCATGGTATGACTTGATATGTTAGAATAATTTTGGTGGGAAAATGATAATTTCTAAAATAAAATTAAATTGAAGAAATTTGAATGCTCTGCACATTTTTATTCAAATAAGGTCAAGCCTAATATATAGGTTATACACCAACTAGAAACCACAAGAAAGTAGCAACAACTTTTAATTGGATTAAGCCACTACACTAACCGACTCCTAAAGATTAGGGCTAACAATCCTTATAGCCTAGATCTACAACTTTATTGAGATAAATAAATATTAAAAATATTTATTAACACCCCTTCTTAATCCAATGTCTACAAAAATCAAATTATAAGACTTCATGCTTCAATCAACCACTTCTTTGACAGAGCACAATCCAAACATGCCTTGTAGATTTAAAAATCAAAGCTATTTGATAAGCTTAATCAGAATATCTGTAATTGAATCTTCACCTTACAAAACACCAAATCAAATAATACCATTCTTACAAAAATCACTCAAGAAGCAACTCCTCACATCAATATGTATGCTCCTCCCATAGATGAGACGACTAGATTTTTCAAAAGTTTGCACATATGTTATCACAATAAATCACAGTTGGTCCTTGTTGTTGAAATATTAGGTAAGCAACCTGTTGTGCAAATTTTATTGAACTCGCAAGCACACGAATCTATTGTAGTATAGATCAATGGTGACGAGTGTCGATCCCACAAGGAGGTGGATTTTAATTATATATAGAATTAATTTTGTATGAGGTGGTTGGATTTGTGGTGGAAGTGATTCAAATTATCCTAAAAATTGGAATTGAAATGACGACAAGAAATTAAAGTGTAAATCTATTAAATTGACGTACTTGGGTATCTGGATTCGTATCAACATGCATCATGGGCTAAATATTCCTTATTAATATCAATTAAATCATGAGGGGGGAATCCACACCTCATGAACCACGCTCTAATAAATATGGTGCTAAGGGCTTATCGTGCCAAATAATAATAACCTTATACTAGGGAGTCGGTGAAACCAAGGCGATACTAGACAAGATTATTATTATTTGTCAACGAAAAGTCAAAACATTCACAAAAACTAGAGGGAAAGAGAAAATAAATTTACCAAATAAAGCCCATGACACATGTTGAGACTTCACCTTCAACCCAAGCTTGAAAGAAAATTAGCCACTCATAATTAATCTAGGGGCAAAATGAGAATTTATTAAAATACGTAGAAAATACAAGATGGAGAAGGAATTACAGAAAATGAAGTCCAAAAATGGATTCAGCGGTATCAAATTAGGGGGGGGGAAGGCCCCCTTTTTATAGATATATCGAGTAAATCATGGCTATCAGATTAAAAACAGTTTGGACGCTCAGGATTGCGCCACGTCATCAGTCAATAGTACGCGTGAATAGTACGTGGTTTGACCACGTGGATGAATAGTAACACGGTTTGATTCGAGTGAACAGTGACGCGGTTTGGTTGAAAATAATCTTGTGTGTTGCATGCACCGTATGTGAGATTTTTAGTCCACTGATATGCTGCCACGTCATCGATCAACAGTGCATAAGAATTTTAGTCCAACAGGATTTTGACACCTCATCAGTCAATACCACATCATCGATCAATGCCACGTCATCAATCCGTCTATGTGAACAATGTCGTGAACAGTAACGTAGACAGTACCGTACATGTGAACAGTGCCATTTTTCATTTTATGCTCCTCCTAAGGTTTTCGACCGTCCTGAGTTCAAAAGTGATGTCCGTTTTGCCGTTTGATCTCTCGTTTATTATGAAATGACTATGATGTCCCTAAAATACATAAAATACTTAATTAAAATAAAACACACATAATTAAATTACAAGAAGCTTAAACACATAAAAGTAAGGGTTGTTAGTAAGACTTGAAATGTAAAATGACGATTTTCTCTTTTATAAATATGCATTTTCTAACACTCAACACAACCCAAGAGGGGGTGAATTGGATTTCTAAAAATTATGGAGTAAATTAAATAAAACTTAATATAAATATCAAATAAAAATAAGCAAACAATAAATTTTTGGCAATCGGTTAATCATTTATTTCTAGTAACTACTTAATGTGAAAACGATTATCCATTTACCCCTGTCGGTTCTTTAACATAACCAGTCATTCTGTTTTTAAACGATAAGTGAATAAATATAATCGGTAGGCCGCTAATTTTACTGAACATATCCCCTAAGTTTCTGTCTCAAAACAATTATCTATTTATTATAAAACGGTTATCCGTTTATTTTAAACTACGATTTTGCACTTTTTTTTTAATCTTTGGCTAACATTTAATCCATTTTAAGACCATTTTATTGATCTGAAATGTCGTAAAGGCTATTTTAAGGCATGATTCATGAATGCACATAATTTAAACATAGCAACCAATCCAAGCAAAAAATCACAACATGAAAAGCAAGATAATCTTACTATCATATAAAGTTATGCTAATGTACAATCTTCATCATTCCAAGCTCATGTTAAATTTTATAATTTGTACTTCGCTAAGGGGTTTTGTGAAGATATCTGCAAGTTGTTTTTCCGTTGATACAAATTTTTGAACATGATATCTTAAGAAATGATGTCTTATCTCAATGTGCTTGATTCTAAAGTGTTGAATGGAATTCTTTGACAATTTTATATTACTAATACCATCACACATTATAGGTATATGATCACGATTAATACCATACTCTCCAAGAGTTTGTTTCATCCAAAGGACTTGTGCACAACAACTATCAGCAATGATATATTCAGCCTTAGTGGTTGTGATTGCAACCGAATTTTGCTTGTTATTATACCAAGAGACAAGTGAGTGACCTAAAAAGTAACATATTCCACTAGTACTCTTCCTATGAACTTTATAACTGACAAAGTCGATATCCGAATAATAATCTAGATCTACGTGAGTTCCTCTAGGATACCAAAGGCCAAGATCTATGGTTCTATTCAAATAACAAAAAATTCTTTTACCAGTAAGCAAATAAGATTCCTTAGAACATGATTGAAATACTGCATACAAGCACACACTAAACATAATTTCAGGCCTACTAGTAGTTAAACTAAGTAAAGATCTTATCATATCTCATTATATTTTTATATCAACTGCTTTACGTTTTTTTATCTTTGTCAAGCTTGATTATTGAGCTTATTGGAGTGCTTTTAGTCTTTCCATCTTTAAATATGAATCTTTCGAGTAAATCCCTCAAATATTTTGTCCTATTTGTAATCCAAAGAAGTATTTCAATTCTTCCATTATGGTCATTTCAATTTTCTTACTCATACAAGATGAAACTCCTTGCACAAAAACTCATTAGTAGAACCAAATATACAATCATCAACATAAATTTGAACAACAAGTATATCTTGATTCATGTGCTTAGCAAATAGAGTAGTATCCGCCTTTCTCATTGAAAAACTGTTATCCAATAAGAAATTTTCAAGTCTATCATACCACGCTCTAAGTGTTTGTTTTAATCCATATAATGCTTTAGACAACTTATAAACATGATTTGGAAACTTTTCATTTTCAAAACAAAGGGTTGTTTAATATAAACCTCCTCTATAATATAACCATTTAGAAATGCATTTTCGACATCTATTTAATACAAAATGAAATCCTTATAACATGCAAATGCTTAGAGTATCTTAATGGATTCTAAACTTGCTACATGTGTAAAAGTTTCGTCAAAATCAATTCCTTCTTTTTAGTTGTATCCTCAAGTTACTAATATAACTTTATTCCTTATAACCACATCAGATTCATCCATCTTATTCTTAAATACTCATTTTGTACCTATAATAGATTGATGTTCTGGTTTAGAAACTAATGGGCACATTGTTTCTCATAAATTGATTTAACTTTTCTTATATTGCCATAATCCAAGATTCATCATTTTCCACATCCGAAAAGGATTTTGGTTCAATTTGAGATATTAATGTTGCATGCTCACAAGTATTTCTAAATGATGATTTAGTGGTTACACTTCGTGAAGGATCATCTAAGATTAGTTCTTTAGAATGAGAAGAAACATACATCTACTCCTTGGTGAGAGTTTGAGAATTACCTTCATTTTGCTCCATGTTAGTTTGCTTTTCTTGTCACTTCTTTTGATTCTCACATGGTGCATTATCTTGTTTGTCATTTGAAAGCTCTTCTTTTTGTAACTTTTCATCTACATCATCATTAATAACAAATTTTTCTATAGAGGAAGGGATAGACTTATAAAAAATGGCATGCATAGATTCTTCAACAATCAGGGTTCTTTTATTATACATTGTATAAGCTTTGTGTTGCAAGATATTAATTCAAACCAGAGGAAATTGTACCAAAAGTAGAGTTATTAGAATTGATCTAGTTTCCTAGAATAACTGCGTGTATAGTTGTCAATTAGCTAGGATACTTTCCTCAATTAGCTAGGATAGTTCCCTAAATTAGTTCATTGTAAAGCTATATATTTGTACTATTGTATTCTGATAAGAAGTATAGAAATACAAGTTATTCACCATTATAGTATTAGAGCAGGAATTCCTTTAATTCTTGGAAACCCTATTGTTGTTTTGCCCTTTCTTTTACTTGCAGAAAACCTAGCCTGAACTCCTACTTTCTTTTCCACCCTAAAATCAGTCCTACCTCTTCATCATGTCCGACGTTGTTTCTGAGTCTACAAACACCTTGAACATACCCAGAATGCTTCTACAAGCTTGCCAATACCTGCTGCTGCGCAGCCAAAAACCCAGGCTTCAACCACGGAATCTCACTCCATTCAGATCACTACCATTAAACTGAATGGAGAAAATTTCCTACGTTGGTCTCAATTTGTGCGCATGTATATCCGTGGTCGAGGCAAGATCGAGTATTTGACTGGAGAAATAAAGGAGCCTATGGCTGATGATGCAACCTATCCAACATGGGATGCTGAGAACTCGATGGTAATGACTTGGTTGGTGAACTCTATAAAGGAGGACATAAGCTCCAACTATATGTGTTATCACACGACCAAGGAGCTTTGGGACAACATTAACCAAATGTATTCTGACATGGGAAATCAATCTCAAGTATATGAGTTAACTCTGAAACTCGGAGAAATCCGCCAAGGTAAGGATACTGTCACTAAGTATTTTAATTCATTGAAATGACTTTGACAAGATTTAGACCTATTTAATGATTATGAGTGGAAATCTTCTGAAGATTGTAAACACTTTAAGAAAACGGTGGAGGATAACCGTATTTTTAAATTTCTCATTGGTTTTAACATGGAGTTTAATGAAGTTAGTGGCATGATTATTGGGAGGCAGCCGCTTCCCTCTATTGGAGAAGTGTTTTCTGAGGTACGCCGTGAGGAGAGTTGGCATTTTGTCATGCTTGGAAAAAGGAATCTCGTTAACACTATTGAAAACTCAACCCTTACTGCTAGTATTAATGCTAGCTAAACTGCTACAAAGAAACCTGATGAAAAGTCTCGCGTTTGGTGTGATCACTGCAATAAGCCACGGCATACACGAGAGACTTGTTGGAAGATCCAAGGAAAACCAGCAAATTGGAAGGGTTATCATGAAGGCAGATTCAATCGTACTCCTGCTGCACATGAGGCCAAGTCTGTCCCTTTTAACAAAGAGCAAATAGATCATCTTCTGAAGCTGCTGAAATCTAACTCAAGATCATTAAGTACACCTAATGTTGTCATTGCTCAAGCAGGTAGTAAATTAAATGCTCTCTCTTGTCATTTACCTATTTCTCATAATCCTTGGATTATAGATTCAGGAGCCTCTGATCACATGACAAGTTTTTCTCATTTATTTCATACTTACACCCCTTGTTCTGGTCATAAAAAAGTTTGTATAGCAGATGGTTCATATTTCCCTATAGCTGGCAACGGTTTGATAAATCTATCTAAAACCATCTCTCTTAAAAATATTCTTCATGTTCCTAAACTTACCTGTAATCTGCTATCAGTTAGTAAATTATCTAGAGACTCTAACTGTCGTGTTATTTTTTCCAAATACCACTATGTCTTTCAGGAACAGAGCTCGGGGACGATGATTGGCAATTCTAAATTGATAGATGGTCTCTACTGTTTTGAAGATGAAGAATCTAAGAATAAAGAAGCTCAAGGTTTTAGTAGTATTAGTTCTACTCAAGTTAAGGATCAAATTATGCTTTGGCACTATAGGCTAGGGCATCCTAGTTTTCCTTATCTTCAAAAATTATTTGCTAGTTTATTTAAAGGTTTGAATTGTTCTGAATTCCATTGTGAAAACTGCATTTTATCAAAAAGTCATAGAACTATCTATCCTTCAAGGCCTTATCAAGCCTCAAAGCCTTTTTATTTAATCCATAGTGATATTTGGGGTCCTTCAAAAATTAATACTTCTTCAGGAAAAAAAATGGTTTGTGACTTTTATTGATGATCATACTCGCTTATGCTGGGTTTATTTAATGAAGGAAAAATTTGAGGTTCAGAACTTATTTGAAATATTTCACTTAATGATTGAAAACCACTTTCAAACTAAAATTGGAATTATTTATACTGATAATGGAACTGAATATTTTAAGCAAAATCTTAGAACTTTTTTTGCAGAAAAATGTATTCACCATCAAACTACTTGTGTTGATACACCTCAGCAAAATGGTATTGCTGAACGTAAAAATAAACATTTACTTGAAGTTTCTCGGGCTATTATGTTTTCTATGAATGTTCCTCAATATCTTTGGGGCGAAGCGGTTTTAACTGCATCCTATCTAATTAACAAGATGCCCACCCGCGTTCTAAACTACATTACACCACTTGACTGTTTTAAAAAATATTTTCCTGAATCATAAATTCAAAATAATCTTCCTCTGAAAATTTTTTGATGTACAGCTTATGTTCATATACCTAATAAAAATCGGTTTAAACTTGATCCAATGGCTGAAAAATGTATTTTTATTGGTTATGCACCAAATAAGAAAGGATATAAGTGTTTTAATCCAAAAATTAAGAAAACTGTTGTTTCTATGGATATTAATTTTCAGGAAAATCAACCTTTTTTTCAAAAAATTTCTCTTTAGGGGGAGAAAATAAAAGAAGAAGGAAATTTTTGGGATGATATTTCCAATCCTCTGCCTAAAACCCTAGATTGCATTACTAAACCTATACCTCAAAATGAGTTTTTTAATGAAAAGGAAATTGTTATTTCTAATATTGTTTTTGAAACTGGTGATACCAAGACTATTTTACCAAACACTCCTGAGACTGTGATAGGGGCAGAAATACTACCTTCTGTTCTCAAGGAACAAGATAGAGAGCTTCTTACTTATTCAAGGAGGAACCATACAAGGAGTAAGAGACCTAATATCCCTTTAGCACAAGGCCAACCAGAAACCCTGAGTGAACAATCTGAAAGAAATACAGGTACTCTAGAAACTTCCTCACATAATCTTGTTCCTAATCCTGATGAAATATCTGAACCTACTGTCAATCCTATGCTTGATGACAATTATAATAACTATGATGTTCCAATAGCCATCAGAAAAGGAAAACGCTCTTGTACTTCTTATCCTATGTCCAAATATCTATTTGATGGTAAACTCTAAAAAAAAAAACACAATGCCTTTATATCTAAAATCTCTAACCTGTATATGCCAAGAAATATTCAAGAAGTACTTAATGATTCTGATTGGAAATCAGTGGTGATGGAAGAGATGAATGCTCTAAGGAAAAGTAGGACATGGGAAGTTGTTGACCTGCCTATGGATAAAAAAACAGTTGAGTGCAAATGGGTGTTTACAATGAAGTGCAAGGCAGATGGAAGTATAGAGAGATTTAAAGCTAGACTCGTGGCTAAAGGGTTTACTCAAACACATGAGGTTGATTACCAAGAAACCTTTGCCCCTGTCGCCAAAATAAATTCCATTCGAGTACTATTATCCTTAACAGCAAACTATAACTGGTCATTACACCAGTTAGATATCAAGAATGCCTTTCTGAACAGGAATTTAGAAGAAGAAGTGTTTATGAGTGTCCACCACCAGGATTTGAGAAGGTGTTCGGTCAAAATAAAGTATGCAGACTTAAAAAATCCCTATATGGCCTTAAACAATCTCCAAGGGCGTGGTTTGAACGTTTTGGAAGGGCTGTTAAGAGTTATGGTTACAACCAAAGCCAAGCTGATCATCCAATGTTCTATAAACACTCGGAGAGTGGTAAGATATCAATACTAATTGTCTATGTGGATCATATAATTCTAACAGGTGATGATCCTAAAGAGTTGGCAGATCTTAGGGAGAAAATGGCACGAGATTTTGAGATCAAGGACTTAGGTGTGCTAAAATACTTCCTTGGTATGGAATTTACAAGATCGAAGGAAGGTATCTTTGTAAACCAAAGAAAATACATTCTTGATCTTCTCAAAGAGACGGGTTTTCTGGGTTGTAAGACTGCTGAGACTCCCATTGAAGTCAACTTAAAACTTAAACCTGCTAAAGCTGAAGATGTGATTGATAAGGAGAAATTTTAGAGACTAGTAGGGAAATTGATCTACTTGTCACATACGCGTCTTAATATAGCTTTCGTTGTAAGCATGGTAAGTCAGTTCATGCACTCACCAGGACAGTAACACTTTGATGCAACCTATAGGATACTAAGATATCTAAAGGGAACCTCTGGAAAAGGTCTTATGTTCTGGAAACGAGACAACCTTCAAATTGAAGTCTATACTTTATATAGATGCAGATTGGGCTGGTAGCTCAACTGACAGGTGATCAGCTTCAGGCTTCTGCACCTTTATTGGGGGAAATCTCGTTACATGGCAGAGCAAAAAACAAAGCGTTGTGGCTCGGAGTAGTGCTAAAGCAGAATTCAGGTCATTCGCACATGGAATTTGCGAGGCAATATGGATAAAGAGACTATTTTCATATTTAAATATTCCAGTGTCTCTTCCCATAAAGATTTACTGTGATAACAAAGCTGGCATCTCTATTACCTACAATCCAGTTCTACATGATAGAACTAAGCATATTGAAGTTGATAAGCATTTCATCAAGGAGAAAATTGAAAGTGGGGTAATATGTGTTCCCTATGTACCAACCGCACAACAGATAGCAGACATACTCATCAAAAGAATACACAAGGGACATTTCAAACTACTAGTCAGCAAGCTAGCTATAGAAGACATCTACAAGCCAGCTTGAGGGGGAGTGTTGCAAGATATTAATTCAAACCAGAGGAAATTGTACCAAAATAGAGTTATTAGAATTGATATAGTTTCCTAGAATAGTTGCGTGTATAGTTGTCAATTAACTAGGATACTTTCCTCAATTAGCTAGGATAGTTTCCTAAATTAGTTCATTGTAAAGCTATATATTTGTACTATTGTATTCTGATCAGAAGTATAGAAATACAAGTTATTCACCATTACTTTGCTTGCATTTGAATACCCAAGAAAGATACCAACATCAAATTTTAGATCAAATTTACCAATATTATCTTTAGTATTCAATATAAAGCATTTACATCCAAAAACATTGAAATAACCAATATTGGGTTTTTTATCTTTCCAAAGCTCATGGGGAGTTTTATTGAGATGAAGTCTAATCAAAACACAACTTAAAACATAGTATGCGGTATTAACGGATTCGGCCTAAAAATACTTCAGTAATGCATTTTCATTCAATAAAGTCCTAGACATTTCTTGAATAGACATATTTTTTCTCTCAACAACTCTATTTTGTTGTGGAGTTCTTGGTGAAAAGAATTGATGTTCAATACCAAAGTTATTACAAAAAACTTTCAAATTCATGATTTTCAAATTCTCTAGCATGATTACTTTAATGCAAGAAATGGTATATCCTTTTTTCATTTTGAACTTTTTTACAAAAGATTTTAAAAGCATTAAAGGCATCATCCTTATTAGCTAAGAATAATACACATGTATATATAGAATAATTATCAACAATTACAAATGCATAATACTTACCACTTAAACTTACATATCTAGAAGGTCCAAATATATTCATATGAAGAAGATGAAGTGGTTTTAAAGCATAAGCATGATTTTTCTTTTCGAAATAAGTTTTTATTTGTTTTCTAAATTGACAAGCTTCACAAATTCTATCTTTTTCAAAACCAATTTTCAAAAGACCTTTAACTAAATCATTTTTTGAAATTATTGAAATCGAGTTCATACTTGCATGACCTAATCTTCTATGCCACACCCAACTATCATCATGTAATGTAGAAAAACATTTATCATGGGTTGATGTACAATCGGCATCTATGGTGTATACATTGATACATCTCTTTCCAACAAACAAAACTTTACCGTCACATGCATTCTCGATAACACATTTTGTTTGGTAAAAAATAACTATGTAGCTTTTATCACACAATTGACCAATACTAAGCAAGTTGTGCTTCAAATTTTCAACTAAGCACACATTTTCAATAAAGATAGAAGAATCTTTACCAACATTACCGATACCGCTAATCTTTCCTTTTGAATTATCTTCAAAGGATACTTCTCCATCATTTTCGATTTTGGTAAAACTCGAAAACTAAGAATAATTGCTTGTCATATGTCTCGAGCATCTGTTGTCTAAGTACCACTTATTTTTCTTCTTCTTTGATCCCTGCAAAAGAAATCTCAAGTTTTAGGTACCCAAAGCTTTTTGGGTCTGTGACTGTTACTAATGGTCCCTCTTAGAACCCAAACAATTTTAATTCCAAATATGCATTTTTCTTAATTGGCCATGCATAACTTATGTGACCATTACTGTAACAATAATGGCAAACAAGTTGATGATCATTGATGGAGGTAGTCTTAATAAAGTAATTCTTATAATATTTTTATTTCAACTTAGGCTTATATCCAAGTCCTCGTTTATTAAAGACACATTTTTTAGAGCTGAGCAATTTTTTCAAATTCTTTTGACCACTTGTGACTTTTAACATAATATCATTGAGTTTATAATTCATCTTCTTTAAATCTTCATTTTCCTTAATCCAATCATTAACACATAACTTTTCATGTTCACATGAAGTACTATGTGTTTCTTTAATGATGTAATCCTATCATGCAATATTTTATTCTCTAATTTAAGTCCTTTAATTTCTTCATTTAAAGAATAATTTTGTTTTCATAAATCATCATTCTCATTTGAAATTTCTAGTATTTTCTTTTTAAGAGAAACATTTTTCATACCAATTTTCTTTAGATCATTATGCAATTCAGTGAATGCTTCAAACAACTCATCATAAGAAGGGAGTTCTCTTACCTCATCAATTTCTTCTTCTATTGCCATAAGTGTCAGGTTTGACACTTCATGTGATTCCTCCTCATCCAAGGTCTCTTCATCGCTATCATCCCAAGTTGCCACCATAGCTTTCTTTTTAAGTTTGTTGAGAGAGTGCACTCTGATCTTATATGGTCAGGCTTCTTACATTCATAGCAAGTAATTTCTCCATTCTTCTCTTTTTGATTCTTGAAGAATATGACATCATTTTGTCAATGAGTGTAAGAGCTAAATGTAAAATTAAGCTCATATTGTGAAATTTTAAATCTAATATTAATAAAATTTTATTTCTATTAATGTTAAAAACTGTGATTAACATATTGTTATGTTAAATTTTTGTCAACATAGGTTTAAAGTTTGTGATAGTGTTACAAATTTCTTAATGAGTTAAATTTAGAAATGATTATAGAATTAATTTCATAATTTATTATTTGTAATGTAAATTTAAATTGTAGCAATAAATTAAATTCAAAGCGTCGTATGAAGTTAAATCTAGAATTTAATATAAAGCTACACTTATGCTTTGGATTTAATTTAAGTAAGCATTTGGAGGTTTAATATTAAAATCAATGGTTATGCTTTTAATTAAATATTATAAGCAGCAGTTACAAAATTTAAACAGTTAAATATGCAAACAAAAATGCCCATACAAGTATCTTGAATATAAAAATATTCTTGGAGGACTAAACAAAATCCATCATTTAAGTAAAATTTTTAAATTCTAGATTATAAGGAAAAATGAGAAATTCGATAGGAAGAATTTCAAGAGGTAGGAACATACATATTGTTCCAAATCTTGTGAGATTCCTTATCAAAAGCAAATTGATGCTTGGAATCCCTAAATGCTTATGTGCCGAAATAAGTAAGCTTAAATCCCTAAGAAGGTTTTATCACTAAGGTTATACATTACCTAAAAAGTCTGGATTTTAACTAAAACTATTTATGACTACTTCGTTCTTTCTTAGAAGCCTAACTAGTGTGATTTATGTATGCAATACGGCTGTCTATGGAATGTATTCAAATTATTGCTCATGAAATCATGGTGGCAAGGTGATAAGAGGAACAACCTAAGTCTTTTAACAGCTAGGTGCAGTGACACATCACTCAAGTTGATGGCAACAGTGTGACAAATGTTATTGTTCTTGCTGACAACAAAGCATGCTAAGGTAAACTAACAAGGGCATTGTCCTTTAGATCTTGCTGGCTAGATTTTAATGTTGGCACAAGCATTTGTATACAGAAAATGGTGGTAGCATAGTTTTGACTAATACTTTTTATACTACATATACTACAAAAGAAATAGTTAAAGGGAATTATACTATATAGCACTAAGAAATTTGTCATAGGCCATTTCTTGACTTATAAAATAGTGAACTCTAAAACTATGAAAACTCAGGTTTAAGAGTTGCTACTAACATATCATAAATTCATATCAAGTGGATGGATTTGTAAAAATTTCCAAAGATAATTTTCATTGGAAACAATTTTCCGCATAGTAATATTTCTAGAGTAATCTTATAAGCATCAACAATCTAGTGTTGAACTTTAAATTCAAAAAGATGGAAAATATATTGTTTCAGTCATATGTTCATTATTATAAAGCTACAACGCTAAAAGCAAACTAAGTTTCAAAAATATTTGCCTATGGACCACAAAGTTTTGTAGTGTAAATGTAAGATGCCATTGTGTAAGCACAAGAGTTTCTAGCCATTGGTTTCTGTTAACTCAGTGGACATATTTTTAGGTTACAAAGCCTAAGAACAAAGGGAAATTTACAATATTAGCCAAAAAAATTAGGCCTTTTTCTCAATTAACCATAGCAACTTTTTTCTATCAACATTAGCCATATCCCCAATTTGTGGACGAAATTACCCTCCCCATTCTCACGTTTCCCTCACCTAAATTTCTCCATCTCTCACCAAAATCTCATCACCGGAAGTTGCATAGATCATTGGCGGCGGCGTAGATCGGCAGCGGAGGAACTTGGCGACAGCGGAAAGAAGCTAAATCACCTTGAAAACTTCGGAAATAACTAAAATCAAAGGAAAAAATTGACAACCCTAGGTGAGTTATTATTATCGTTATTGTTGTTGTTTGGCTTTTTGTTGTTGTTGTTGTTGTTGTTCTTGTTGGTGTTGTTGGTAGTGTTTAATGGCGGTGGTGGGTGAGATCCATGTGGGAAAGGGAAGAGAAAGAGAAGAGAAGGGAAAGGGATTTCGCGCGACAGGGAGGTCCTGTCGCGTGCGCCTGTCGCACCAGATTTCGTGCGACCGGCACGCCCGTCGCACGAAAAGTTTTTTTTTTAAGAGTTAAATTTTTTTTAATATAATGTAATAATTTTATAAATATTACAGATACATGGCGAAATCTGAATCACCGGATATTGAAGTTGGCAAGATGTATATTCCTTATGCTGATCACTTTCCTGGTCGAATTACGAGCATGTGTAAGTTATCTTCGGTCGTGAAAGTGATCCAAGAAAAATTAACAAAGCGGCAGTTGAATATGTTCAAAAAGGATATATTTGGGCATTTCTTGGAATGTCGAAGTTTTCCATTTAGTGGGGTAATATTGCACAATCTTTTACCGAGGCAAGTGGCCCCTGAAGAAGATAGCCCTGAGGATCAGTTATGGTTCAAAATTGGTGGGCATTTGATTCGCTTATCAGTTGTCGAATGGTGCTTGGTTACTGGACTTTCATTTGCGAGTTCGAGCGAACAAATGAATGATAAAATGGGGCAGCAGAGGCTACGGAATAAGTATTTTGGCGGATTGCATCGTAAGATGTATGTGAAGGAATTCGATGCAGAATTTTCGTCGTTGAAATTTGAGGAAATGGATGATATGGACGCATTAAAAATTGCGCTGTTTTATTTTGCAGACAGAGTACTCAATGGAAAAAAAAATAACGCTCAAATCAACTGGTTTTGGCTTGACGACGTTGATAATATAGAATTCTTCCGAACTCGTCCATGGGGTCTATTGTCGTGGAAAATAATTTACGACAATCTTGACGATGCATTGTCCGACAGAGATGAGAAATTTAAGAGGACTCGGTTGCAAAATCCAGATCATAACATCGAAAAATACAATCTTTACGGCTTTACGGCCGGGGTTCAGGTGCGTTTTTTTTAAATTAATAAGTTTTATAGTATTAAAAATTTGATAGTTGTTTTATTTGAATTAAAATAAAAGTTGTTGCAGGCATGGATTTACGAAGCAATCGGAGGTATGCCATCAACGTGGGTTGTCAAAACGAAAAACAAAATTCCCCGCATTTTGCAATGGAAGCCCATGGCGTCTTCTGCCATCAACTTTGCAGAGGTTTATGCGTTCTTTAATGACGAATCTCGTCTTGTAAGTAATATGTATTAGTTATTTTTTTAACTTTACTAAATTTAAGTTTCGTATATTTACTTACTATTTTTAATTGAATTTATGGTAGGGGGACCTTTCACAAACTCTTGAGCCAACTTCAAAGGAGAGTAGCCAAAAATATTGGCTCTCTTTGAAGGGTTACATGCCAAGCATTCAAGACTGGGTTCATACGGTTGGTATATTTTAAGTACAATCAAATTTTTAATCGATATTGTTTACATTTCATTCATTAATTTTATACTGATACTTTATACAGCACCAACCCTCAATCAATGCGATGCCGTCAGATACAAGGCAATCAGACGAGCATGACGATCATGACGACATACCAAACCTAATACCAGAGCAGCGTCATGACACTTCTGAGGATGAGGTTGAGGTGCCTGCTGATGACCACCAGGAGCAAACAGACAACTCTGATGACGCACGTGAGGTATTTATTGTAAATAATATACGATATGTTTCCTTTATAATTCATTATTGTTTTATTGTTATTCTAAAGTTTTTATTTCTTTTGTAACAGTCAAGGACAAAGCAGTTTAATGATTCGTCCGACGACGGTTGGATAAGCTTGATCGTAACGTGGAGAAGCTTGATCGTAATGTTAATGAAATAAAGTCAGAGTTAAAAGATTTTACAGAAACCGTTGTTGGCTTTATCGACACATTTTCTAAACGTCGAAATAATGATTCTCCCACTGCACGCTCGTATGCGGTGAGCAATTTTAAATTTATTAATTATGTTCGTTTAACTTTTTTTTTATAGTTGTTTAATTTTTTCTTCTTTGCGAATGGACAGGCCCCGGATGATTGTGGAGTGTATACTGACGTGGGCAATCAAAATTTGTCTACGCCCACGTCATTGTATAGTTTCTACGAGGATGTTAGTGGGGAGAGCGTGCAGGTGTTCACTGAGTTGTTTCCACGCGTTAGTAAGTTCGGCCGCGCGTACATACCGTCGTATGTTTATAACAGTCCGTTCGTGATTCCTCCAGCCAGGAGAGGACAGAACGTGAGGCCTTTACCTCGACCCCAAATCATGGAGCATGCGATTGACATGAGTACGAATGTGGATGTAAATCCACTGCGGGGATTTGAGGACGCTAGTATGTTTGCTGAGTTTGATCGATGGTTCGCTGGTGATATCACAATGGATTGGCGATTGCGGCACCCGCGGTCATTCTTTGAAATCATTTTGGGTACAGCCTCGATGGGATGGCTAGGCGATGAGGTATTTATACTATCGAATATTTTAGAGTGTTGTCGACTTGTGTATAATTTTTTTCTTTTACATCGTAATGTTTGTGTTTCTCTACAGCACATTCACGAGTATCTCCGCTTGATTAGCGCGAAGCAGCGACAGTTTCCAAATGCCTTAGTTCAACGTGTCACACATACTGACACATTTTTTTGGGTAACGTTCCGACAAAACTGATAAATGCTATTTAATTTTTTTTAATTATTATATTTAACTTGTGTTAATTTATGCATTTCTTGGTTGTCTATGTACTAGGTGTTCTTGAAGCAGCTATGGAACAACGGGAATTGTGCGGTCGATTCATTAGAATTCGACGACCGCGTGAATAGTTATCTGTGTGGGCGACAGCACACACTGTCCAAATCAATGACGGATGTTGATATGGTATGTATTTTATTATATTTCAATATTCGAGTTGACGCTTTTGCTTGGTTTCTGTTTCAACTTCGTATATAACGAGCATGTTTTTCAAATTTTATATGCAGTTACTCATCCCTGTTAACTTGGACAACGAGCATTGGGTCCTAGCACGAGTTGACTTTCGGAAAAATAGAGTATGGATTTACGACTCATTGCACACATTTCGCAACGACAAAAGGTACAGGTTGACATTCAAGCCACTTGAGGTTATATTCCCGCGATGGTTGGAATATATTGGCTTTTACAACATTCGACCTGACTTGCGGAGTGCAGACCCCTGGAAAGTTATAGCAGTTAAGAGCGCGCCTCAACAACAGCCCGGAACTGGCGATTGCGGTGTTTTTGTATTGATGGTTACGATGTATTTAATATTCGGGCTTAGATTAGAGTTTGACGCTAGGCATGTCCAGTGCTTTAGAAAGAAGATTGTGGCTGACATATTTAATGACGATATTGTATTATAAACGGTTGTAGTAATTTAAATGTTCAAACTTGAATTTTTACTTTAATTTGCGCACTTAAGTTTATATCATTTTAATGCTCACATTTTAATAATTAAAATAAAATAAAGTTGTATGACATATAAGTGTACAATACACAAAAATAAATAACAATTATAACCAACGAAACACTAAAAATAATAAAAGTTTAAACCGACAAATAACACAGAAAATACATCTAGCTTGACGTCGACGCAATGGGATTCTTACATCGCTTACGATTATGGCCTAGTTCATGACACCGCTCGCATCGTACAGTCCGCCGGTTAACGTCCTCGCCAGCCGAGGGTATTCTGAGCTCTTTACGATGGCCAGGTTGTGGTGCCTCAACTGGTGGGTATACTTGCATCTCCTGAATTTCATCTGGAACTTCCCAATCAGCCATATCACCAACTGACTCCACTGGTTGTGCATAAGCCATCACCAACGATTCTGTAGTGTAAAAGTCCGAGCAAAGGCTAATAAAATCCACCCGGTGTGTTAGACACGCCGCAATTGCATGAGCACATACAAGCTGATCAAGCTGAAACACTCTGCAGGTGCAAGTTCTCTTTTGCAAGTCAACCAAACCTTCCTTAAGCCCACCGCCTACAACTTGAAATCGATGCGGTGACACCGGTTGAACTCTCATTCTTTCAGCTATAGTTCTTCTCTCAGTGACTATTTCATCCGCCCATGTCGTTAGCCCAGTAGTCATTGATTCAGCCACAATTTTCCTATCATAAAACCATTGTTGTAATGTTTTCCTAAAGTGATCAACAAGATGAGTTACAGGAAATTTTCGAGATTCCCTCATGAAAGAATTAACACTCTCCGCGATGTTTGTGGTAAGTATGTTGTACCTCCTACCTTCAAACTGAGACCTTGCCCAATTACACGTACCGACATTATTTTCTAGGTAATCAGCCGCACCAGAGTGGATCATCCACAACCCTTCAAGTTGTCTCTTAAATTCCTCGTGGCCATATGCTTTTGCTGCATTAATAAAGGTAGGCTCAAATTGATCCCAAAGAGCTTTCGACATTCTAAACTGTGACTTAATGTTACCTTTCACGTGGTAAAAACAAACACCATGAGTTGCATTGTGAAATACTTTAAGAACGGCTCTCCTGATGGCAGTGCATCGATCAGAGATGATTACCAACTAAGGTCTATCGCCAATCACTCCGTGTAACTTCATCATAAACCATTCCCAAGCATCATTGTTTTCAGAATCCATGATCCCAATGGCTAACGGATACAATTGATTGTTACCATCAAGACATGTTGCCACGAACATGCTTCCACGGTATAGTCCCTTTAGATGAGTACCATCTACAGCAATGACAGGCCGAATGAACTGCATAAAACCCTTGATGGAAGATCCGAGTGCCACAAAATAGTACAAGAAATTACCATCTCCATCCTGCTTGAGGTCAGTGACTGTACCCTCATTCGCTGTAGTTAGTACGTGAGAGTATTTCGGGAGCAAGTTATATGACTCTGCAGGGTTGCCTCGAACTATTTCAAGACCAACTTCTCTCGCCCGATATGCCTGCTGATATGTTAACTGAAACACCGTATTGCTGTTGCATATCTGCTCTTATGTCATTCGGAGTATAAATCCTCTTGTCTTGAATATATTTATCTGCGATAATATGATCGACAACCCGGCTCCTTACTTGATGACGTCCATCAACCAATACCTCATTATGACAAGTGTGTACATTGTCAATTCTCTTCACCACCCAAGGAACATTTTGCTCGTTCGAACATCTAGTTGCTCGAATACGCCATTTACATGATTCTGAAGAACAGTGAGCCTCAAAACGTGTCGTAGTAGACCGTGCAATCTTGAAATCATACTTATCTCTAAAGGCCACCTTGCGTAGTTGTAATATAAACTCACTCTTCTCAGCAAATAGCATACCCACACTGATATCATCTAAGTCACAACTGCTAACAAAGCTTGGAGCAACCGTGTCCGAAGGCAAAGTTGGAGCAAGACTTGTAAGAGGATCAATTCTCCTTCTCGACCGAACCATAGAAGGAATAGGTCTATTGCCTCTGTTATTCACAGGAGCATTATCTTCATACTCATCCTCATGCTGATCCGATGGAACATTCGAAGGACCGGCTCCTCCATCATCACCATCATAATTGAAATGAGAGCCCCTCGTATTATTAGAAGGTTCTGCACAAACATTATCCGTCGTTGTCTCATCATGAAAATCATCATTGTCCCGAAAATCATTGTTGTGATACGGAGAATACAGTTGCTCCAACGACGTCATTATTGGGAATATCGTTGCTCCAACATCCTGTAACGTAACGTCGTTATCCTCAATGTTGTCATAATTATCGTGGATTGGAGAGTAATATTGCTGTAGCGATACTGTCCTTGGCAACACCTCCTCATCATTATCGGGGCCAGACATATTTGCTCTAAACGAAGTTTCTGTATCGACATGCGGCTCAATACCTTCACTCGGAACTCGAGGTGATGTGGTCACGAATATAGGAATGCATCCAAAATTGCCTACGTCGGATGCCATATGCAACACAACCCTCACCATTTCATCATCAAATATATCCATAGGCAGTGCACATATACAATATAATGTGTTACTAGACCTCAAAGTTGTCTTCATTGTAATACTATATTCATTAGGGTTTATTTGTAACACCTCGTATACTCTTGCCAATAACTGATCAAACAGACAATTTTTCCCAACCAAAAAAGCTCAATTTTTACCATTCACATACTCCATACGGCCATCATCTAATGTCTCCCACCAACCATCGTAACACAATTCAAGTACAACTGAATCCATTATACCTGAAATTATAAAAAAAAATTATTTAGATCCGGATCAAATTAATACAAATTTAATAAATATCGTGCGACAGGCAACCTGTCGCACCAAGGCTTGGTGCGACGGGCAGCCTGTCGCACCAAAGCTTGGGGCGACGGGCAGCCTGTCGCCCAAGCCTTGGGCGACAGGTGCATGTCGCCCAAGGCTTGGGCGACATGTGCCTGTCGCCCAAGCCTTGGGCGACAGGTCCCTGTCGCACCAACTGTTCTTGCTACAGGTAGCCCGTCCCAGAATTTAGATTCACCAAGAAAGCTGAGAAAATAACTCATACCAGTAATTGATGTCGATTAATGTTGAATCTGGATAAATTATGACTGACTTTTACTATTATTTGTTGCCGTCGTTGATGATTCACGAGTACAAAGCTAAGCTGCTGCGTTTTGTTTGTTTCACGATGCGGAGAAAAGTTGGTTTTGTTCCGTGAAAAAGGGTAATTTGGGAAGAAAGACTTGGATTTGGCTAATGTTGATAGAAAAAAGTTGCTATGGTTAATTGAGAAAAAGGCCTAATTTTTTTGGCTAATATTGTAAATTTCCCAAGAACAAATGGTATGATGGATTGTGTGACCAAAGCAGAAAATATCTACTTGGTTGTGGGTCCAAGATGTTATAGGAATCACTAGAAAAAAAAAAGAAGTTAAGAAATTAACTTGATAGACAATGTTAATTTTCAGTAATGGTCTCTGGATTTGGCAAGGCTTTAATCCAATTAAATGATAGATAGATTCGACAAGAAGGAATAGAGAAGTTGTATTCAATAAATTATTTTTGCAAATACTCCATGAGAATGATAGAAAATTTTCCTACAAATTTGGATAAATATGGGGTTATTTTGCTACAATAACAATAAAGTTCTTAAATACAACAGAACTATTTATTGATTTTTTGTGTATAAGAACACAAAAAAATGATAATAGCATTAAGAAATTCATGTTTTTCGAATATGCAGTTCTAAGTAAATCCTAAAATGGGTTTGAATGCGCTTAAGTGAGTATATGAAACTATCATTGAAGATAGAAGAGGAAGAACAAAGAAGAGTTTAAGATCAAATCTAGATGAGCTAAAAGAATTAAAAGATAAAAAGTGTTTTAGACTTTACTAGAGACTAGACCTCTTCAAAGCTTTTGGATTTTATTAAAGATATTCTTAAAGGTGAAATTAAATTCATACATGGAGGTATTGGATTTTTTTAAGAAGAATATAAAAGCTGGAGGATTAATTGACTAGTAAAGTCCTAGACCTGTAATTGTAGATTACAAGTAATAAAAGCTTGGTACATTTTTGCTTTGTGAAGAAAATAAAATATATTAAGACAATATTAGCAATTGCAGCTTTATTTGGCCTTTCTAAATGAAGTTTTGATTGAAGAAATCTTATTACAAACTTCATAAAGTGTTAATAAATTGGATAAGTCAATAAAAATATGTCAATCTTGTGAAACTCAATAAGAAGGTTATGATAAGAAAAGAATTCCAAGGATAAAAAAGAGAGTGTCTCTCGAGTAGAATTCTTTAGAGTAATAGTAATTATATTCATGTACTTACGCTTAATATGAATTAAATATCTAATTTTAAAGGCTTAATATTTTTTAGTGCCAAATGTTAACACTAGATTGTGGAAATCTTCTATAATGGAATTAGATTTCTTTGGATGGAAAGACAAAGTAGCTATAAAACTATTAGTGGATATTCCAAAATGACTAAAGCTTGTGCTATTGTCAATTATTAATTTGTGTTAGCACACAACTTTATGTAAAATGGTAAGTGTACACACACACAAAAACACAATACCATTAGACTGTTAATCTCTATTGAAGTTATGTTAGTTGACTTTGGAAAGTCAAAGAATAATATTATAGATCTACTAACCTAAAGGTTAAATATGGAGATAGTAGATAAGTCGTCGAGAAGAATGGAACTAAAAGCCCATAATATTAATGGTATTTATAAAGGAAAATCTGACATAGATGACTGAAGATCGCAAGATCAAGGTTCAAAGGGACAATATAATTGTTTAATACCTAGCTGGATCACTGTAGGATTATCCTCTTGCGGAGGTTAACCTCTTGTCGTAAAGAGCAAAGGATGAGCTATGCTCTTAATGATTCTTATGTGTCAGAAAATTTGAGCATAGTAATTCGAGTTACTCTTCATTAAAAAATTACCTACGTGAGAAAGAAACTGGCCATTTAAAGGGAACTGTTAGGGATGTAATTCATAGAGCTCTTGTAGAACTAGGCAAATGTACACAGCCAAAATGAACATATCCATAAAACTCAAGTGTGTTAAGGAAAGCTTCTTGTGTGGAATATATCATTGTTTATATGGATGACATAACAGTTCAAAAACATCGCATCTACTGGTTAAGTAGTAAAGTAAATATATTTCTACAAGGGAAGCTTCGAAAGTTAAGATCTACCTATCCTGTGTAGTTTTTGATACACTAAACTCTATCAAGGTCAATATGTTTTTTATAAAAACATCTTTTTTTTTTCACCTATTTCCATTCATTTGAGGGATTATTAGAAAAATATCGCAAAAGTGTCTATTTTTTAGGCATGATTTTGAGTGGAACCCACTTGGTGTAATTAAAAGATCTAGGGTGATTTGGATACCCCTCCATGAGTAGTTCAAAATTATTTACTTATATGCTCAAAGTGATGCTTAAATAAATGAGAAATTGCTACTCAAAATACATCAATGGAGTTCAAAAAAATAACGCAAAATGCATTTACTTTCAAAGACACCTATTATTACTCTTTTAGTGACACTTGTTATTTGTGCTAATAATCTGGCGGTCTAAACATAGTAACACTTATTTATGGTGTCACATATATGCTGTTAGTGACTACTATTATTAGTGTTATTAATTCCTATTACTATAGTATCAATATTGATTTATTATTTTAAAAAATGAAAATAGAAGATGGAATATTGCCTATTGATTTGTTGATTAAATTAAAATATACTTCCAAATAACAATAGAAATCAATTTATATTGCAAAACTTTTCATAATATTTATTAGTACATATTACTCAACTCAAATACTTCAATACACGACATCCTATTACATGACATTTTATTCTTATAACTGAATAATTGCTATTATCCAATCAAATTCCTTCTACTTGTAGCTGAACTTATGGGCTAAATTTAGAAGGATTAATATTTTTCACTCCTTGAGCACAAGCACTCCAATCATGCATTATGACGGACAACTTCTCCATTCAATCAATTTGATGGGTTAGGGGCATAAGAGAAGTTGAGGAAGAAACACTTTAAACATATTAACCAAATCTGCAAACAAATAAAATAAGGAAAACAAATTGGTTGCCAAATTCCAATAGTTGCAAAATTAAGTAACAAGCAATAAAGAGACAATAGTTAACAGAAATAAAACATATTTTGCTCCAAAGTAAAAATATTCATAAGCTATGAACAAATAAACTCAATTATTTTAAAGGAAAATTAGAGAACAATAAAATTGTAGCTCATTTCATTAGAAATAACTAAGATAGAGTATATTTAACTCCATATATATATAATTCTTAAATATATGAAGAAGAGAGAGTGAGAGAGCAAATTATAGCATTCAAGTTTTCAATAAAGCAACTAGTTTCAAGGAAGTGTGTATATTTCTAATTGGATAAAAAGAACTCACAAATTAGTGATTTGCCAGCTAAAAAGAAACAAAAATTCATAATAAAATTTAACATCTAATACAATATAGTATATTGTTTTAAAAAAAAGGCTTGCAATTATGTCTTTTAGTCACCAAGCCTAAGTGTAAGAGCAAAGCATTTAACTCTTGATAATTACACACTTTCTGCATAATACAATTAGTGTTAACTCATTGCAAACTACTCTACTAAAATAATAAAATATTTACAAGAAAGAGTGATAGCCATTGTACTGATGGATCAAACACAAATCAGTTGCAAGAGCTAATAATCCAAGATATTCACAATTGAAACCTCTACCAAGTATTTCCCAATCATAAGTATTATTGGAAGGTTAGCACCTAACCAAAGTAACTAGAGGCTAGAAGAAACAGCTAGTATAAAATGAATATAGAGTGCAAGGTAATTAAGAGATGTTACATCTTAAAGCTTCGCATATTCTCAATTTTTTTAAGGCAATCCTTAATTCATATAATTCCACACACCTTTGAATTCACAAACCTAGTCTTTACAAACAAATGACTTATGTCATTAATCTCAATACTATTTTACCAAAAATATCACTACATTCATAAATAAAAATCATAATATAATGCTTTAACCTCGTGTTAGGATGTTTTGGTCTGCACATGGTAGAGGAATCCAAGATAATGAAGATTTTCCTGAGAAGAAAAATAAACAAAAATAGGGAAAGGAAGTCAAGAATAAGACGTAATTATTCAATAAGCTGAGAAATAATCATTTATCATACATGTGTTTATTGAAATTGATGATCATAATATTCATAAAGTGATAGAGGAGTCTAAGATGAAGTGTATATATATTTTGTTGAAAAGAAAGGTCAACAAGAACAGTAAGCACCAAGCAAGTTCATGCATATCATCCACATTGCAAAAATCACACCATGCGAGAATCAACACAAGCACACACACACACATGTCCATAAGAGATAACCAATAAAGTTAAAAGAGAACATACAACGCAAGCCAAGGACATTGCAATGGCAAAAGATAAATTTCCTGACTCTTCTTGCAGACCAATAGCTACTGCTAGAGCCAACATAGTAGCAGAATGTAACCAAGGCATTCCACCTGAATCAAGCATCCTTTTAGAATCCCATCTCTTTTCTTTGTACCTGAGCATCTAGCAAAAACATACAGAATAACTGAGATATTATTATTCCAAAAGAACGACTTCTTAATTACATTAGCCTATACTAATTTTGTATTCAATTAACATTTAATATATCATACATCCATAATTCTTTGAATTGGAGATTAATCACAATCAAAGGAGTATTTTGGAGCTCCAAGCCCTAATGAAAAAGTCAATCTATTTTTTTGTTAAAAAAATCATTTTTTATGCAGACGAAATACCAAATCAACAAAATTTACAATATGTAACCAATCAAATAAAGAGAAATGTTGAAAAAAAAATGGAGATAATTAAACAAACAGACTAGGCCATGAAGATCTTGAGGAACTGAGCGAGAGCAAAGGTGAGAAATGCTGATATTAGAGGGAGATTTTTAGGGAAGAACAGTGACGGCGACGATAGAGGAGAATCCAAGAACGACGTTGTTTGACCACTGCTCATCGATGCTGCATCTCCTACTGTAATCGCTTTATCCATTATTTTAATTTTTTTTAAAATTTTCCTCTTTCTCTTCAACAAAATATGAGATGATCCCCAACAGTTCGCAATTTACAGTTCCCAAACCACAATCACAACCCCTCCCTATCATCTTGATCTCTCCAATGAGACGTTAATGATGCAACGAACTTCCAACAAGAAAGAGATTAGAAAGAGAGAGAAAAAGTTGCCAAGTTGGTGAATTTAAACAATCTAATCATGATCCCTTTGATTTAGTAAATTTATGTCGATCAAATATTGAATTAATGCAAGACGACAAAAGTTTAGCGAACGAGATGTTCGAAGAAGTGCAACGAGCAGTGCACACTCGAGTAAGATGGCCATCAACGCAAAAGGTAGAGATCTAAAGAGAGTTTTATGAGCTCATGTTGTTGCAACATGGTTGATATTCTGTAACAGAATGTAACTCATTATGGTTTCGCATGGTATGGGTCTCAGAGTGGTTTCATTTGGCATTTTGAATTTGAGAGGTAGAAGGAGAGATAATCTAGAGGTGTTAAGAGATGAGGCATATGGCCCTCGAATTTTAGGTTTATGTTAATTTTAGGGTATTTTTCTTTATGTTTAATTTGATTTTATAAAATAAACAATTAGTTTGGCTTGGTGGTTTGTTGCTTGAACATAAAACGTCTTGATTTTGATGTCTTGGGAGCAAATAAAATAAAATTTTATTTTATTTTATTTTATTTTATTGTTACTAATACATTATTGTAGTGTCAATTATCTTTTGATGTCTAATATATTGATGTCATAAAATCAATAATTCATCATACTTGTCCGTTAAATACGGAAATGATCCAAATGAATGTAACTACAAATATATTTTTAACAAAGTGAAAAGAATTGAATGAATTCTGTATATATTATTCAGCCACCATATGATGAGTTTATATACAAGATACAAAAGCAGAGGAATGCCGAAATCTAAGGCAAACTCATTAATGTGATTCCTTTCTATAGCTGTACAAAGGTAAGAAAGGAAACAAATAAAATCATATAATTATATAATCAATTCAAATCTTCGTGATTGACTTCTCAATCTTTAACATTCCCCCTCAAGTTGGAGTGTATATTCATAACACTCAACTTGCCAAGTAGATGATGAAACTGAGCTGGACCAAGGGCTTTAGTAAAAATATCAGCTGGTTGTTGGCTGGTGCGTACATGGGCTGTTTGAATCATGCCGGTTTGAAGTTTCTCACGTATAAGATGACAATCAATCTCGATATGTTTTGTACGCTCGTGGAAAACAGGATTTGAAGCAATGTGAATGGCTGCCTTGTTATCACAATATAACATAACTGCTTGTGAGTGTTTCACCTTCAAGTCTTCAAATAAATATTTTAACCAAGTAATTTCGCAACAAGTGGTTGCCATAGATCTGTATTCAGCCTCAGCTGAAGATCGAGAGACAGTTGTTTGCTTCTTTGTTTTCCAAGAGATCAGTGATTCTCCAAGCATGATGCAATATCCAGTAGTCGACCTTCGAGTATCTCTACATCGTGCCCAATCCGCATCACAATAAGCCTTCAACTGAATTGAGCTATGTGCTGACAGGAATATCCCTTGACCTGGTGCTTGCTTAATGTATCGTAAAACTCGATGTGCTGCATCTAAGTGTGATGTACGTGGCTTGTCCATGAATTGACTTAGCACATGTACTGCATACACCAAATCTGGTCGTGTTATAGTTAAGTAAATCAATCTACCAACGAGCTTCCGATATGATGATGGTTCTGTTAATAAATCCCCATCCGATGCACTTAAATTTAAGTTTTGCTCCAAAGGAATTTTTGTTGGTTTTGCACCTAGAAAACCCGTGTCTTCAAGGATTTCAAGAGCATATTTTCTTTGACAAAGATGAATCCCATTTCTCGAGCGTGCAACCTCAATGCCTAAGAAATATTTCAAGCTTCCAAGATCCTTGAGTTTGAAACGACCATTCAAAAATTCTTTAAGTTCTTGAATTTTCTTCAAATTATTTCCAGCTAAGATCACATCATCAACATACACCAAAACAACAGTGAAATTTCCTTCCTCTGATTGGACGAACATTGAATAATCTGCCTGTGATTGCTTGTAGCCAGCATCTCTAAGGGCGGAAGAAAGTTTAGCAAACCATTGTCTAGATGCTTGCTTTAGGCCATACAATGACTTGTTGAGTTTGCAAAACCTTGTGTCCCCTTTTCGTCCAAATCCAGGAGGGAGATCCATGTAGACATCTTCATGAAGATCTCCATGCAAGAACGCATTGTTAACATCAAGTTGATGAAGATGCCATTTTTGTGTAGCTGGAATTGCAAGTAATACACGAACAATCACTAACTTGGCAACTGGAGCAAATGTTTCTGTATAATCAAGCCCTTCTATTTGGCTGAAACCTTTCGCAACCAAACGTGCTTTATATCGTTCAACAGAACCATCGGGATTATACTTGATTTTGAAAACCCATTTACACCCTACTGATTTTTTGCCAGGAGGAAGAGAAGTCAATGTCCATGTCTGATTGTTTTCAAGAGCATCTATTTCTGCTTTCATAGCATCTCGCCAATTTTTGTCTCGAAATGCCTGCAAGAAGGACTTAGGTTCTGTTTGAAGAGAAATGGAAGAGGTAAAAGCTCGATGAGGAGAAGACAAACAATCATAAGATAAAAAATTACATAAATGATAAGGATTACCAAGAGAAGTGACCGTAGCTGATTCCGACGATTGAGACATCTGAGATGGGAGTCTATGTTGGATATGGAAGTCATGCAAATACCCAGGAGGTTTAGTTGGGCGAGAAGATCTACGTGGCACAATAGAACCATTGAAATCCATATTTGAAATATCAGTGGCTTGCTCTAGAGCTGGTGTGGGATTATCATTGCAATTTGGGGGCACATTCTCGTCATTTGGAATAGGAAATGGCATGGGCAAAACTGGAGAATGTGATGGACTTGAATAATTAGAGAAAGGAAATTGATCTTCATAGAAAATGACATCACAGGATGTGCAAACTCTACGATTTTCTATTTCATAGACTCGATATCCTTTTTGTCCATAAGGGTAACCAATGAATATGCAACGAGTAGCACGTGCATCAAACTTGGATGGTTTTTGAGCATGTGTGGAAGCAAAGCATAAACAACCAAAAACACGCAGATGATTATAAGATGGTCTAATTTTATACAACATTTCATATGGAGATTTTCCAGATAAAATAGGTGTAGGTATCCTATTAATCAATTATGTGGCTGTAAGAATGGCTTCACCCCAAAAATATTTTGGTAAATTAGCTTGAAAAAGTAATGCACGTGCTACATTAAGGAGATGTCGGTGTTTCCGTTCTACCACTCCATTTTGTTGTGGGGTGGAGACACAACTAGTCTGATGAATAATTCCTTTGTTAGAATAATAAAGCGGCATGATGAATTCTTGGCCATTGTCACTACGGATGGTTTTAACCTTTGAAGAAAATTGTGTCTCAACAAGTTGTACGAATGATTGTAAATGATGACGGGTTTCAGACTTATGACGCATTAGATAAACCCATGTGCATCGAGTGTGATCATCCACAATGGTCAAAAAATAATGGGCTCCTGAAATAGAAGATGTTTGATAGCCTCCCCAAATATCAACATGCAATAACTCAAAAGGTGCAGTAGAAGATATTGAACTTAAAGAAAATTCTACTCTTGTTTGCTTTGCTAAAGGACACACTGAACAATTACCAGTGTCGCAAGCTTTAATGTCAAGTACATTGGTAGAAAGTAGATGAAGTGATTTATTTGATAAATGTCCTAAACGACAATGCCATAATTGAGAAGGAAAAGAGTTCACTGATTGACAGGTGACTTCCTTGAACATATTCAGGTAGTATAGACCATCCCGTTCAGATCCCGTCCCAATCATCTTTCTCGAGCGTAGGTCCTGAATTACACAAGATTGGGAGGAGAAGATAAATGAGTATTGTGAATTTTGGGAAAGCTTGCTTACAGAAATCAAGTTGAAATGAAAGGAAGGTACACACATAACATTGGTCAAAGTAAATTGTGGAGAAAAATTAATGGATCCAATATGTGTGACAGGAGCTAATGAACCATTTGGTAGTTTGACAGTTTGATTTTTCACTAGCGTAGAATATGTTAAATAAGATGGGGAACAAACCATGTGATCTGTAGCACCACTATCTATGATCCATGGAGTACATTCTAAGGATGAGGAGAGGCATATGAATTTACCTGACAAGTGAGTCATAGCAGAAGTACCTACATGATGTGCCATAGGACCTGGTTTATTAGCATTGTTCAAGAGCTCAAGAATTTGCTTGCATTGTTCCTGAGTAAATGAATAACCACTTGATTCTTTACAATCTACAGCAAGTGAGGATGTTTGATTGGCACTTGGTTTGGAATTTCCTTTCCGATTTCGGTGATCTGGAGGGAATCCATGAATATGATAACACTTGTCAACTGTATGGCCAATCCATCCGCAATGATCACATTTTGGGCGTTCACGTTTTCCGTCTTTTCTCTTCTCCACATCCTTATATTCTTTCCTTTCTCGTGAGTTCATTTTTGCAGCAAGTGCAGCAGCTTCTGGTGCAATGGTTTGATTTGAAGATACCACACGCTGACGCTCATCTTGAAGCACCAATGAATATGATTTGTTCACATTCGGAAGTGGATCCATCAATAAAATCTGTCCGCGAGTTGCAGAGTATGATTCATTTAGTCCCATAAGGAACTTCATGGTTTTGTGGCTTTGCTGATATTGGATAACTGCTTTCATTGAGCCACAAGAACACGTTGGAATTGAACAAAGTGCATCCAGTTCATCCCACAATGCTTTTAGCTTAGTATAGTATGTTGCTATCGACATGGTATCCTGCACCAAGTTATGAATTTCTTTTTCAACTTGAAAAATATATGGACCATTTACCTGTGAAAGTCGTTCTTTTAAATCCGCCCAAATCTCACTTGCAAGTTTGCAATAGATCACACTAAGAGAGATCTCTTTTAATATAGAGTTGAGCAGCCATGATTTGACCATATCGTTGCAGCGATTCCAGTGCTGTGACTCAGCGACTGAAGCGTCTCCAGGATGCTTGATAGATCCATCAATAAACCCGATTTTGTTCTTCGCACTTAATGCCATAATCATTGCACGGCTCCAGGTATTATAGTTGTCTTCAGTTAAGGGTTGTGACACTAATATTACTCCTGGATGATCAGAGTGATGAAGGAATAATGGGTTACTTGGATCTTCATGGCTGGAGATTGGTGATTCTTTGTTTGCCATGGATTGATGGCTTTAAAAAAAATCAGATTGCTGGGATGAGCAAAAGAATCTGGTTGCCAGAATCTTGCTCTGATACCATGAAAAGAATTGAATGAATTCTGTATATATTATTCAGCCACCATATGATGAGTTTATATACAAGATACAAAAGCAGAGGAATGCCGAAATCTAAGGCAAACTCATTAATGTGATTCCTTTCTATAGCTGTACAAAGGTAAGAAAGGAAACAAATAAAATCATATAATTATATAATCAATTCAAATCTTCGTGATTGACTTCTCAATCTTTAACACAAAGTGTCCAAAGACAAGTGTCAATAACGAGGGTTGCAAATCCTTACCCGATTAGCTGGACTTATGTGCACTCACATCATGCATACATGAATATCGGTACAAATCGTGCTAGCCCGCATTTACCACATTTTTGTAAATTTTGTTAATTTTTGGCTCTTAAACCGCTTGGTTTTAATGGACAAGAGTTGATTCTAATTTCAAATTTTAATTTAATTTTAGAATTAATTATGACAGTTACAGGATTTTAATTACAACATTAAAGGCCACCATTATATTTCCTTGATGCAGTTTATTAGGACTAAAATGTCCCTCTCAATATCTCTAATTAGATGCTCATTTCATTTCAAATAAACAACAAGCATTACACAAAAATAGTGCATGGAGTTTTCCTCTTTCTCCTTTGAAATTTATTTGTATCCAAGAGTTCAAACATGTTGGAAGTTCGATGGGAAATGAAAGAATTGAACCATGAGCTGTATGAGGTGAAAATCTTATGCATGATTTTGTAAAATGGTAGTAAGGATGACTTATCTATCAACTTTTCCATTGTCACCATTCAAAAAATCAAACTCTACGTTAAATAAAGTTGCCAGATTACAATTCCTTTACTTATACTTAAAAAATTAGAATCATTGATCCAATTTAAAAAATAAAAAAGAAATTATGTTTCCAAGTTCATAATCCTAATTATCAATTTCAAGTTTTTTCTTGGATACAAATCACGAGAAAAGAAAATTTTCCCCGAATCTTTTATTTCTTCAATTTAAATTTTGATAGAACACAACAGACACTGACCCAAAACGAACTATGCAATAAAGAGGGACGACGTATATATAGATAGCTATATCAGCACAAGTTTACTACATTCAAGTCTTTTACACACTTCAATTCTATTCTAAAAATTCTAGTAGAAAAAAGCAAAGAAAAATGGAGGGATGTTGAATCTGATCATAATTCCATAACAGAGACCAACCACAACAACCTAATTGATTATTAAAAAAATCCTATGAGTAATAGACAAACTCCATGAAAGAAAGATTAATGATTCACATAAATCACTTAATGAGAAGTGTTTCGAGTAACCCCAACAGATGATTAATAATCTTGTTGTGTAGAAAGCGATGCCCTTTCTAATAAAACATATAACCCTCTAATTTAGGTGATTTTTCAATTTTTTTTCCCTTTTAAAAAAGCTACCGACCAAGGAAAAATGGAATTTCCACCATGGCAGCAAATACGTCTGATATAATTTGAGAATACAACATATTCATGCGCCCAAAAAATGGATTTTGATTCGAATCATTAGTAGCAATACTTCAATTAATCCGTTGAGTAGTATTGTTCCAATGGATAACTCTTCTATATAGTTCATTAATTTTTGAACTATAAAACCATCCACTCCAATTCTATATTTGTTCAAAGAAAATGCTTAGCTAATTCCACGCATTATTTGAGTTGTATGTAATGCAGCTTTTCTTGCTAAGACCCTATGAATCAATTGAAACCTGAAATTCATACTAGAACCATGATGATTCAAGAGAACCTTTAAAAGTCCAAAGATTCCATAAGTAAGAACCCTTAGATCATCATTTATTCAAGTTTGTGATTTAAGTAAAATAACAACAAAAATGGGGAATTTGAAAGAAGAAAAATCTTGCAATTGAAAATTTTTTCAGTGAAAGGATTCAAATTTAATCCTTTTAAGAAATAAATTTTTTGATTGAAATATTAATTAAATTGAAGGACCCCTAAACGATTAAGGGGATTAATTGAACAAATCAAACATTTATCACTAAACAATACTACAATGCGATTATTGTATAAAAAAGAGCCCTTTGTCAAAAAGAGAATCAGATGTAATTAAGATAAAATAGAAATTGTGCTGAAATTGTTTTGTTCCCATTGTATCTTGAGAAATAGTTGTTGTTCAAAACTAAAGCATCTAACAGTAGGTGGCAAATCTATTTTAAGGAAATTGTTTAGTACATGCCTCAAGTTATTTCTATAATTTTTATCATGTTTACAATTTCTGTTTAATCAATGTATTTACTATAATTTATTTTTATTGTTCATTTGTATTGTTGTTGGTGTTTAAGATTTTATTATACTTATCAACTTGAATATATTTGTAATACTTACTACCACATATATGGTTGCTGCAGTCGATGTCAATATACCAAACATCTAAATCAGCCTCATTTTTGACATGATGAGCCATTAACAAAGTTTGTTCTTATTTCTCTTTGGCAAAATTTAAATTCTCTTGATTCTCTTTATCTTGAGGCAATTTGGTATAACATTCAGAACAAGAATGACCAAACTTGTAAAAGTTGTATCACACAATTTTGGATTTGTCAAACTGTTGATACAACCTCTCCCTCTGCCATGATCGGCTGATTGATCACAGTCATAGTCAGTTTTGGAATTTGTTTCTGTCGCGATATCCACTTCCCTCCCCTTTTGCCTATACTCTTAATGGCATGTTTGGTTTGAAGAAATATAAGGAGAGGAGAGGAGAGGAAAAGAGAAGAGGGGAAAAAAATAAGGGAAGAAAAATGAATTCCTTGTCCATCCAAACAATGAAAATGAAATTGACCTTTTTTTTCACTCACTTTCTCTCCCCTTCTTTCCTTTCCATTCCTTTCCTCTCTTATCATTTCTTGCAACCAAACATGGGCTTACATCTATGTCTGTTATTTGAAGAGTTAGCAAAGGTAGATGCCTTCAAAGATTGTGTTCGTTTGTGAAAGTGCCACAATTCACTTTTTGCTCATGAACTATTAATGAACTCTGAAGTTCTTTAAGTGGAAGGGAATCTATGTCTTTAGATTCTTCAATTGAATAGAAAATATGATTAAAATTTTAGGGCCATAGAGCTCAAAATCTTTAAAACAATAGTATTATCTTCCACCACTTCACCATGACATGGTACTTTATTAACTAATCCCATGGCCCTTCTACAATAATTAGTGACTAAATCATTATCTTTCATCTATAGAGTCTCAAGGTCCCTTCTACAATAATTAGTGACTAACTCACTATCGTTCATCTATAGAGTCTCAAGGTCCCTTCTTAGGGCTTAAAGCTGAACACTTTTGATGAACCTTCATATTTCTTCTTCATTGCATCCCAGACTTGTTTGGAGGTTTCATTGCGAAGAATTGTCTCCATGATTGAGTAGTTGATTGCTTGAAACAAGAAGTTCTTTGCCTTCAAATCCTTATAAAAATTAATCTATTTATTTCCATCTGTCCAATTTCAGTTACCACCCATTACTCCTTAAACCTTAAGTAATTCTACATTGCCATGCTCCAATGGTTATAATGACCGTCGAAGCAAGGAATTGCTGGATGCACAAAACTATGATGAGTGCACAAAACTATCAGAGGCCATTTATGCTATTATTTCCTATAAAACAGAAAAATAACAAATCTTAAAATAAAAACGAACACTACTGTTAGTAGACTCTTTATCTTACTTCTTAAATTCCTTTTTTTAACTCTCTCTCTCTCTCTCTCTTGTATATGGATTTGATGCCATTGTTAGAGTCTATTTGATATGACTTATCTAATGGTCATAAGTGCTGATTTAATCTCATAAGCACTTTAAAAAAAATTGACGTTTGGTTATTTTTTTAGTAGAGTTTTTTAGGCTTAAATAAGCTAATTTACCTCTACTAGTAAAATCCCAAAATTTGAGTTTTTGGGAATAGAGGTTAGAGAGATTTTCTAAAAAATATATAACATTAAAAATATCCTTAAAATATTTCATTAATTACATAATACCCTATTATATACAAAACCCAAAAGTTGTTGCCGCCATATAAACGTATGCTGCCACTTGACCTTCTCTCTCTCTCTCTCTCTCTCTCTCTCTCTCTCTCTCTCTCTCTCTCTCTCTCTCTCTCTCTCTCTCTCTCTCTCTCTCTCTCTCTCTCTCTTTAAATAGCCAACACTTTAATTTTGCATACCCTACACTTGAGAGAAAACCCATCATAGCCAACACTTTTGGTGAGGAGTGTGCTAGGTAATGCTTCCTGCTATGTTTTCATCTTTGTCTTTATTGCATTATTCAAACCTTCCTGCTACTTTTTCATCTTTAGCTCTGTTTGTCTTTATTATCTAATGGCAATACGTTTATCTTTATTATATTATTCAATATGTGGTATTGTTTCATGTTTCTTTTAATTTTGGTCTTAGTTTCCAAACTGACTCCTAACAATTATTGATTAATGCTTTTATCAATTCATATGTGGGTGCAATTTTACTATGGATTTCACAACTAGTTGATCATTACCTTCTATATATGTTTTCCAAGTGAGTCATTGCATGTAAAGAAATCACAGAATAATAATGTCATATTTTCTATCACCACATGTCTATATATCACCTTACTTATAATATGATTTTAGTTATGAACTTTTTGTAAACAATTAATTGATCATGCACTTGCTACTGTTTTATCTTTCTTGTTATTGTATTATTCAACAATACAAACCAATTATTATTTTATATTTGAAATTCATTTCATCTTTGTTTTATTTGTGCATTACTTTTTATATAATAGTATTAGATATCCTTTGTCTAGAATGGCAACTGCTACAGAAGAAAAGAGAAAAAAAATCAAAGGCATATTAGAATGATGCTATCATTGATGCTTTTGTAAAGATTTGTGTAAATGAAATATTAGCTGGGAATCAACCAAATGGTCACTTTAATAAGATTGGGTGGAAAAATCTTATTACTTAGTTTTATTCAATGACCGGCAAAGATTATGAACAAAAACAATTGAAAAACAAGTGAGACATCGTAAAAAAAGATTGGCAACTTTAAACAAACTTGCTGATAAATGAAATCAGTTTAGAATGGGATCCTATAAAACAGACAATTACAGCTAGCGATGAATGATGGGAGAGAAAATTGAAGGTGCAAATTTCTAACCTTTTTATTTTACAGTGTAATAGGAAATGATTTTAGGAGCAGCTTAGACATATTTTTAACATATAATCCTTTTGCATTATTATAGGAGATACCTGAAGCAATTAAATTCCATTCTAAAGGCTTGAGAAATGTTGACCAACTAGAAATTTTGTTCAAAGATGTTGCTGCTACAGGAGAAGGATCATGGGTGCCATCTATGGGTTTTGTACGAAATGATAGTAAGGGTGGACCATCGAATGAATATGCTGGTGAAGATAATAATATATATTTTCATGAGGAAATTGTCAATATTGAACCAAATAATTTTAATGGACTAGAGAATATTAAGATTGACATTGATAATGGCACTCTTTTAGCATCGACACATTATAATAGAAGGAAAAGAAAATTACCAATTTGAAAGCGAGATGGAGCTGCAGTTAGATTGTCTAAACAATTGAATCGCTTATGTCAAGCAGTAGAGATTAGACCATCTATAGCTATAAGAAATGGTGAAAATGGCTATAGCATTGCAGAAGTAGTGGAAATGTTACATAATATGCATGATATTGAGATAAAAAGTGAGTTGTATCTGAATACCACTAAAATTTTTCTTAAGAAGAAGAATAGAGAAATATTTGTTGCAATCAAGACTCATGATGTTCAAATTGAGTGGTTGAAGTTAATAAAAGACTTTCTAGTTTTATTTTATGGCTTGTTATATTCAAGACTATTGTTTGCTTTAGCTTATTTTATTTATGTTCTTAAGTTAAGAATGTTATTTTGAACCAATTGGGATATTTTTATTTTATTTGGTTTTGAGTTGTATTAGATTTATTTTTATTTTTTCTTTTCTTTTCAAATAATGATAATTTTTATTATATATGTGTGTACAAATATGGATTCCCAAAAAATAACGATGATAGTGAGTATAATTATATTGATGAAAGTAATGTTGAATACAAATTGTTACAACATATATTTTTAGAGGCGTTACGTAGAGAGAATTTGCACTTTCCTCGTTCACCTATAGGTTAGTTATAACATATTATTTATGATACATTTCTGTGTAAGTTTGTTTAATTTTTTTCAATTATAGAATTTCTATTTTGCATGTAAGTATTAGATGTTGGATATCCTCATGTGACGGGTTATTTAGGTCCTTATAAAGGTAAACGATATCATCTTCTAGATTTTTGACGTGGAAGTCAACCAAGAGAAAAAAAAATTTAATCATGCCCACTCTTCATTGAGATGCGTGATTGAGAGGACTTTTGGTGTTTGGAAAAATAGTTTGAAAATTTTGTGCCAAATGCATAGTTACCCTTTTAGTAAGCAAGTGAAAATTATGATTGCTTCAATGGTTCTTCACAATTTTATAAGAAAATATGCATCTAATGACCAAGAATTTCAACCTTTTGATGACGAGGAGGAGGAATTGCTTACAACTAGAGATGCCCAACGAGCCGTGCCGTGCAGCCCCAGACCCATCAAAGGAAGCCCACGCATGCTCATGCTCTTGCCATGCCGTGCCCACTATGCATTTCGTGTCGTGCCCTGCCATACCTAGGAAAAAAACTCCACTAAGTTTTTTTCTTTTTTTATTTTTTTAAAAGCGTGTGCCAAGTTGTTATCTTATTTTTTTCTTTTGGATCCATGTGCCTTTATTCAAATTTAATAGAATAAAAATTTCAAAACTCAAGTCCATATTCAATAATAATAAATTAATAATAATAAGAGAATGTAATATTAGTTGTTAAGTTTGACTCTATGGTATTAGAATTCTTTTTTAGTACTTTACAACAACAACAATAATAATTTTTTTTAGGATTAACTTAATGGTTAACTTGGAATTACGTAGAGTCATACATCATAGTTTATAATAATATTAATACATGTTTATAAAATCATGATATCAATTATTTATTTAATAAATTATAAACATAAATCAATTATAATTTTTTTGAAACTAAAAATTAAATAAATTTAAAAAACTTGAGCTAATAAAATATATTAAAAGATTCAATTTCAAGTTATTTATAAATTATAAATAATAAAATAATAAAATTTTAAATTTACTTTCATTAAAAAATGAAGCGTGCTTTTTCGCATACCGTGCTTTGGCTCATCTCTAATCATGCTGTGTTTTTAAGGCCCACATGCCTAAAATCTAAGTCTGGCACAGCCCACATGCATGTCGTGTTGTGCCGTGTCTTGTGCTCTACCGAAAGGTGCTCATGTCGTGCTCTACTATACGGACGTGTGCCGTACCCGTGCCGTCCAGCCCATTGGTCACCTCTACTTCCAACAAATGAAAGTGAGAATAAGAGATAAGAGAACAATGAAGAACGAAGAATAAGTTCATTCAATGTATGTGAAATGGACCAAGAACGTGATCAAATTGCAACACTTCTCATGTTCCGTTAACATTTCAATTATATTATTGATTATCATTTTAATTTGGATAGTATTATTTGTTTGTTGAATATATCAATGATGCAATTTTTAATTTTGTAGAATGAAGAAATGATTGAACTGATTTTTTCTTGTTAATTGATGGCTAGGATGCATTTTGTTTCAAGTTATATAATTATGAATAATATCCTTTTTAGCAATTTAATTACACAAAGTCACTTTTAATTTGACAGAACCAAACAGTCTAATGGTTCAAAAGAACTTTTTTAATTAACAACCAAACACCCAATAGCTTTTTGTCAAAAGCTCTATTAGTATAAACTCTACTCTTATAACCTTTATTCAATAAGTTGTATCAATCGAAGCCTTCCTATATTAAGGCTTGACAAGGCAAAGAGCAAAATCATAAGTAAATTGAAGAAATCTGAATCCTCTACTCTTCGAGTCCTCTACACTTCTATTCAAACAAGGTCGTGCCTAATATCCAGGCAATACACTACACCAACTGATTCCCAAAGACTAGCTCTACCAATCCGGCAATCCCTATAGACCAAGTCTGCAACTTTCTTGAGATAAATAAAAATATTAAAAATATTTCTTAACAATTTCAAGGTATCGTGAAGTTATATAGGATGGATTAGAGTAGTTTCTGCACAAATAACAATTCATGTGAAGAAATGAATTTTCTAGTGGTTCATGACAACCAAAATAATTCATGAAAATCAAAATAACTGATATATTTATATAAATTGAAGGGACTTGATTATGAGGAGTAAAGCATTGTTTTGTTGTATAGAAAATATTGAATGAACAATTAAGGAAATTAGTGATTCCCTCAAATCTCCTTATTAATTTGGACAACAATTTACAGACAATAAATTAGTCGATGCACGCATAGAGTGATTAACAGGTTATTCACAATAGAAAATCTACAGTGGTTAATACCCCAATTCATTAGCTTGAAAGGCCAATTTCTTGAGGAGTAATTGATGTTTGGAAACCAGAGTTTATTTGAATGCTTTTGTTCGTCAACTTCCTGACACAGATACCACAACCACAATGGCCGACTCTAATGTTCACGCACTCAATAAACATTTTCAATTTTATTTCTTAAACCCCTAACTAATTAAAGTATCCGTTTAAGCGGTTGCTAATTTAAATTTAATTTTTTGCCTATGAAATTGGAGCCATTAGATCAACCAGCCAATTATCCAATGGAATTTTAAATAATGACAGAATCAGGGGTACCTACCCACAGGTGGAAGAAAGAAAGATCCTAAAATTTATGTAAAGATCCTAAAATTTATGTGTACATTACAATAATAATTTTTTTAATAATCCTATTTACCCATGTCTATTAATAAGAAGGAAATTAAAGTCCTAATTCACTCTGATTAATAGGAGGGGAACTAATCTAACACTATTTTTTTTTTGTTGGTAGGACTCAAATCTATACCCTCAACTTTCAACATTATATTAATAAATTTTAATTACTAGGTTCTTTCACAAATTCTGGTGAAGGGGGTTTAGAACATGAAACTAGGAAGAAAAGTACTTTTCTAGGGGCATTGTTTTTTTTTTTTTTGAAGAAAATGTGGATTGCATTAAACAGACAAAGCAACAACCAGGGAAGTGGAACATGTCTCCACTCACCTGAACCTGACATAGAACCCCCCACCCGAGCACAGTATGGGCAGTGGAGTTCGCAGATCAAAGAACAAAAGAGAAAGCCACTTCTCCTAGTGATTGAGCCAAAGCTCTACAATCAGCAATAATAGTGCCAAAACCATTAGGATAAACAAACTTGTCATGTAAAGCATTAAAAACTTGTAAACTATCCATATCTAAAACAACAGACTGAAAAGCAAACTTCTTAAGCCAACTAAGAGCTTCCCTTACACCGATTGCTTCAGCCTCGTGAGCTTCAAATCTACCATGAAGGATGTCACTTTTCGCCACAATAAAGTCACCCCCAGCAAACTGGATGACAGCCCCGTAACTAATCATGCCTCTTAAGCTAAAAAGAGTTGCATCAACATTACACTTGTACCACCCTACACAAGGCTTATTCCAACAAACTGAGCCTTGAGCATATGTATCAAAAACTTGGGGGAAATAAACACTCTTACGAGCTTGCTGCTAAAGAAACAAACTCTGACCACCAATATTGAACACAAATTGGACCCTCCTATTAACATCGTTCCAAACTTTGTTATTTCTATTCAACCACAATCCCCAACAAACCATAGTAACCAGATTACAATCATCAATATTGCAGCAAGTAAACAAATCCTCCGACCAGTGAACAAAGCTCAAACAACTCCCATTAAATCCAATCACAGAGGATATCCAGCAAGCTTTAGCAAGAGGGCAAGTAACCAAGATATGGTATACATATTCAAATGAAGTGTGACAAATGGGGCAGAAAGCTTGTACCTCTACTCGACGCTGCAAAAGGTTGTCGGCAGTTGGGATAACATTAGTCATTGCTCGCCAAAGAAAGTTTTTAACTTTTGCAGGAACAGGAAGTTACCATAATTTACGCCAATCACTACTACCATGGGGGAGAATGAATAGTATCTAGCATTCTGCAGCAACTACGAACTGTGTACAGTCCTTTGGAATCAGGCAACCAAAACCAAACATCCTTGTCAAGCCTTGAACCAAGAGGAATCTGGAGAATAAGATCTTGGTCCCTGTTGTTGAAGATGTCATTCACAACATCGTAGTCCTAATGACGCTAGTTAGGAATCATAAGGCTGTCAATTGTTGCAGAATTGATATTTGCTGGTAAATAAGAAGTAATGAAGCCACTGTCCTTGTCTGGCAACCAAGGGGCACTACCAATAACTGTTTGTTGTCCCCCTCCAATTTGAATATGACTACCTTGAAGAATAGCCGGCTGTGTAGCCAAAATTGATCTCCAAACATAACTAGGATTACTACCCAACAGAGCCTCAACAAAAGATGTGTTAGGATGATACCCTGCCTTGAACATGCGAGCCACAAGTGTATTGGGATGGTTAGGAGATGCCAACCTTGCTTTCCAAGCATTGCAACATTAAAAAAGTGCAATCTTTTAAAACCAATACCCCCATAAGTCTTCGGTTTACACAGTCTGTCCCATTTCATCCAAATAATACCCCCACTGCCATTACCTTTACTGCCCCACCAAAAAGAATTCATCATCCTCTCTAACTCTCTACAAAACTCCATGGGAAGGAGATATATATTCATCGCATAGTTGGGCATTGCTTGTGCAACTGTCTTAAGTAAAATCTCTTTACCAGCTCTTGATAACAATTTTTTATTCCACCCTTGCAAGCACTTCCAAACTCTATCACGAATATAACTAAATACCACAGACTTGCTTATACCAATATATAAGGGAAGACCCAAATAAGTGCCATGGTCGTCAGTGCCCTGAATCCCAAGGAGACTACAAATCGAGTGAGAAACATCATCTTTAACATTTGAGCTAAAGGAAATGGATCATTTATTATAGTTAACCTTCTGACCCGAGGCAGCCCCAGACATAGATAAGACGGACTTCATCACATGAGCCTCTTCAGCACTAGCTTTGAAGAATATAAAACAGTCGTCAGTGAAAAATAGGTGTGTAAGGCATGGAGCACCCCTAGCAATCTTGACCCCATGTAACAACCCTGCTCTCTCGTAATGGTTAATGAGTGAGGTTAGACCTTCAGCACAAATAATAAAGAGGTTTGGTGATAATTGGTCACCTTACCGAAGACCACGGCTAGGAACAATATGGCCTATTTCCATCTCATCACGAGAAATTTTGTAGGTTACAGTGGACACACATAACATAACCAGATTAACAAAACCAGAATCAAAACCCATCTTGAGCATAATAGAAGATAAAAAAAAAAAAAAAAAACTCCACTCGATTCTATCATATGCTTTAGCCATATCAATTTTAAAAGTTGTTGCCCCTTATTTACCCTGTCTTTTCCTCTTAAGATAATGCATAACCTTAGTCGAAATTATAATATTATCAGTAATTGCTCTACCCAGAATAAAAGCACTCCGAGAGTCCGAAATGATATACCCCAATACCAACTTAAGCCGACTAGCTAACATCTTTGCAACAATTTTAAAGGACATTACATAATGCTATTGGCCGAAAATCAGTTATATAATCAAGGTTGGGTTTTTTAGGAATCAAGATAACAGAGGTCTCATTCAAATCAGCAAGGAACACACATTGTTGAATAAAGTTTAGACACGCAGCAGAGACATCATCCAACTATTGACCAAAATTTTTGAAAAAAAACGAAATTCATACCATCTGGTCTTGGTGATTTATCTGGATGCATGCTGAAGATCTCATCACGGACATCTGCTGGACTAAACGACTCTATAAGAGTATGATTCTACTCAGTTGTAATCCTTGGCTCTACACATCGGAGGACTTCAACACAAGAGCCACCTTCAGAGGAGAAAATCTGAGTGAAATACCTGCCAATTGGCTCGTTAATGTCTTCCGGAGTAGTACACCACTGCCTCTGAATATTTCGAAGCTTCCCAATCATATTTTGTTTCTTCCATGCTGAAGTCATAGCATGAAAATACCTTGAGTTCATGCCACCTTGTTTAAGCCAAATGGATTTTGCCCTCTGCTTCCAAAAAAATCTCATGGCTATGCAGTAACTCGTTATAACATTTTCTAGCTTCAATAAAACTATCCACACTAGCCGAATCACGCTTACCCCTTAACGAAGCCATTTTCTTCTTGCACTCCAAAATACGAGCTCGAAAGTCACGCATAAGGTGACTACCCCATCGAAGAAGAGCAGAGCCACAAGAAACAATTTTATTCTGAATGGGTACCCGAACAGACGAAACCCAGCTTTCCTTCACAACCTTTATACAATCAGATTCACGGAGCCAATTATTCTCAAACCAAAACTTCTTACTCCTCGGAGTTCTCACCACCGGAGCAGGATCAAGAAAGATTGGGAGATGATTAGAACAAGAGGCTTTCAGGCTAGGGCACGATCCAGCTGCTCCTCAACCCAACCTCTAGTACCCCGAGAGCGTTCCCATGTGAATTAATAACCAATCATGCCCAAGTTAAAGAGCCCTGAATCTGAAACGGCTTCCTGAAATCCATGCAATTTCCAATTTAGGTGTGCATGCTTCCCACGCTTTTCACTTGAATGGAGGAGATCATTAAAATCACCAAGGCAAACCCATGGTAACAAGGAAGACAAAGCAAGAGAACACAATAAGCTCCATGACTCACGACGACGAACAGACTCTGGAAAACCTAGAAACTCGTGATGCGCCATTGTTTCCCCTTTGTATTCCCAATAGCCACGTCAATAAAATTCTTCCCAAACTTGAGTATTTGAACCTTGTAATTGGGCTTCCAAAATAAAGCTAGCCCACCACTCCGGCCAACCTTTTCCACCACAAACAAACCAACATAACCCAATTGGATTTTAAGCTTTTCTAACTTATCTCTATGGCATAATGTTTCCATCAAAAAAATAAATGCAGGATTATTCTGCTTGGCCAGGTCTACAAGAACCTGAACTATTCGTGGGTGGCCTAATCCATAACAGTTCCATCTTAAGCAACTCATTTGTCTCGGTGGGCCTGGTTCACAGGTCCCACCGCTGGTCTGTTTTTTAGAACATCTGAATTCTCCATCGTAGTAATTATATCCACCTCTTCAAGACCCACTATTGGAAGCGGCCCATTACTCGACCTTCTGCGCTTAGCATAAAAAATAATTAAGTGAGAATCATAATTAAATTCATTTGCCTTTACTATAGCCATGCCACTAGCAGAATCCCCCGAATCTTGGCCATTAATGCCCAGTTGACTTCAAGCTATAACAGGATTGGGAAGTTCCGAAACAATAGGCACATTCCTATCCATTTGCTCTTTTCCCCAAGATTTTCTCCCATCTGTGCGATTTTGTGGCCTCATTCTCATCCACTACCATAGCAACCCCTGATTGTGAGCAGTTACCAAGATTGCCTTCCTCCATTTCTGGTGGCGCTGTCCTCAACCAACACTCACCGGAATTCATCATACCTCGCCTAGGCGGCGCTCTCATCCATATACCATAGGGTCTAACAACATTACCATCCACATTATCATACAAGGAAGGACAATTGCGCTCAGTATGGCCTAGAAGAACACAGATGAAACAAAACACATTGAGTCGTTCATACTTGAAATCCACCCAAAATCATTCCCCTCCTGTTCGTCTCAACTGCATTCGTCACTTTAAAGGCTTCCTTACATCAAGAGACACCTTCGGTCACATATAATTCCACCAAACACCTTTGAGATTTTTCTCGTTCGACTCTAGAAAAGAACCAATATAATTACCAATACTATGAAAGATCCGTTCAGATTGGAAACCAAGTGGCAAATTATACACTTGGATCCAAAAGGTAGTATGGAACAAAGGAACATTTTAGGGTTGCTCATCAACACCTAATCTGTGAACCAACACCTAATCTGTGAACAAGGAGAATGTGTTGATCAAATGTCCATGGTCCAGAATCAAGAACCCTCCTTACATCAATTTCATGAAAGAATTGAAACAAGAACAGAGTAGGAGATAAGTCCTTGATACAAACACCCTTTCCCGGCCTCCATAAGGCCGCCATAGTATTCTTCATAGCAGTAAAATTGATCACCTTATCAGTTAGGAAACATCCCACAAGGCAATAACGAGAATCAATTTTAATCCCCCCATTATCATCATCCTCCTCTCCGGCCACCTCAAGACCACCCTCCTCCTCTTCATCAAGTTGCAAACGTGCACATTCAGTATGCAAATCAACTGCTCCACGACTACATGAACCAGCCATAGAAGAACGTGAAAACAAGGACAGTGAATGAGAAATGAATAGCAAAACCAACTAAGAGACAATCTAACTTGTCGGTGAGACAAGACGAAACAAATTTGTCAAACACGCAATGTATGCCATGAAACAATGTATGCCAAACACGCAATCACACATGTCAGATATGTAATATTATACATTACACAGGAAACATGATATATTAATTATGTACATACAATATTAACGTAATATTAAAATTTAAACATCAAACATGAAACTTGAAGAGTTTAATTTCAATAAATTAATCCTCGATAAATTAATAATCTCGAATAAATAAAAGATTTTATCAGTCCCGACTTGGTGCTAATGTAATAAATTAATAATTCAGTAAATTTATAAAATAATAACTTTTTAAAAAGAATCTTATTTTTATATAGGACCCACATATTATATAAATCAATAATTACCTATTTAAAACTAAATCCATATGATATGTTACATGGCTTTTATAAACTATGTAAGTGCTTTTGTGTTGTTTACTGCTTCCTGAAATTGATTTGGAATTGGACCTCATCTCTAATTCTTTTTTATGTAATACGAACTTTTAATTTGTATTGTCGTTTTGCAATAAGTGGGAGACAAGCTCCATATGTCATCTTTAATATGAAAAAATAACAACTCTACAATAAACGAATTACTAACATTGTAAGATAACTAACTACTATACAAATTAAATAAAATAATACTAAATCAATGTAAATAAATAATATAAACATGATAATATTTTTCAAAAATAAAGAATCTCTTCATATTAATTTATCAATATATTAATATTCATAAAGTTAATAGATTTTCTATGGTCCCAATGCTATTAACTTTCGAGATTTTATTATAAACAGAAAAAATAAAAAAAAAATTGGGGGCATTTAGATCATGAAAATTGACATTTAATCTGAAATAACTAACACTTTGTATGAAACATCAAAATGAAACATGAAAGTGGAGGAAAAATAGAATTTTTAAGGGTAATTTGACATTTATATATGAAAGAAAGAACGAAAAAAATGAGCAATATGATGTGCAATAGCAATAACAGACATCTAACATGAAACGACATAACATGCAGCATTTTACTCAAAACATGAATCATGCGATGTCATGTATGCAAAACAATGGTCGAACATGAAATTTGGGCAAATAGTAATTTTTAGAGGTATTTAGGACACAAAACTTGAAACTCCACACATTGTGTCTATAGATCACGACATTTTTTAAATATGAAACATTTGACATCTAACATGACATTGAACATTTATCACATGAAATATTGAACTCTGTACGTCAAACATTAACGTCAAACATGAAACGGTGCGAAAAAGTAAAACTTGAAAGCCATTTTAGACATGAATCACCAAACTTAAAAAATATCACGTGTTAGGTAAATGTGAAATATAAATTTACGCATGAAACAAAAAACATAAGATATGTGATTGTCAATGTAAACTATGCAACTACATTCATCAAAAATAAATAATAGTAAACATGAAATATATAACACTAATAATGTCTTGGATTGTTATATATAAAACACAAACCTCAAATATGAAACAGGGTCAAATATAATTTTTAGAGTTTTTAAAATGCGACAAAGAACAAAATACATGAACAGTTTAGAAGTCAAACATGAAACAAATTTTTGTCTTTTTCATGGTTCCCTTATTTATTTCTTTTTTCCCTCCCTTATTACTCATGTCATTTTTAAAAAAATTACAAGATTAATAAATTAATTTACTTCACTTAATCTATTTTATTTGATAAAATAAATTGAGCAAACGGTTGCTTGACATTCGGCACAGTATCCACGCCCCTCAAGTACTACATTTACCAAGGATATCGTAAATCTATTTCCTCGCTCATCAAACAAAACTTAATTCACCATCATGAAACATATCATAAATTTTTTATAACTACAGCAAATAGAAAATAGAATTCTAATAACAAAGGCCACAAGACCTGATAATAAAACTACAAGATGGACCAGTATTATGTATATACAGGTCTAACAAAGTAGCAAATTACAGCTAGTTCAACATATGAGAGTCAGCACAACGTGCTACCCCAACTATTCCTTGTCTCTAATCTAACCTAATATGACCGAGGCATATAGCAATTGCATCCTAATTTATAGAAGAGCAGCACACAAATTGTACCCAATAAGGCCTCCCCTTGACCTTCCTCTTCTCTCTCTTAATATCTGCAGCATACCTTGCTGGAGAATTCGCTTCTTTCCATGTCTCTCTCTTGGCAGGTTCAGCTGGCGGCACTTCTGGGCCGAGTATTGCACTCACTGTCATGGGCACAGCACCATTGTCTTTTGCCGCTGTCTCATCTTTTTGAATTACAGGAGCTTTGTTTTCCTTTGGTTTTGGTGATTTTGGCTTGGTTTCAAGATTGGCCTCACCCAAAAGACTCTTCAAAGGAGTGTGTTGCTTTCCAGTACTCCAATTTGTTACCTTGGCGATTCTCTCTTCATTCTTCTTTCTCCCTTGGGAATCATTCACGACATGAGTAAGAGTAGGAAACCAACCAGCTTGTGAAGGAGCCTTTTGTTGCTCTAGGTTCTGTGCTGTCTCAATATTAGAAACGGCAGCTTTCTCGTCACTCCCACTTCCAGGCTCAACCAACGTCATGAAAGAAGGCGCCTCAAATACATCAGATTTTTCAGAATGTTGTCTCTCAGTTGCAGTTTCTAGTTTCTTTGAGTTCAATTTCTTTGCTTCTCCTGATGCTAGGTTGTCGGTTGATGACAAATTTTCAGCATCTACTGACTGGGTTGAAAGCACTGTTCCATACATCAAAATAAGCATCAAAATAAGCAATCAGCCTGAATTTCATAAAGAACTGCAGTTCACATTAAATGCTTTTCTCAAATAGCATAGTTAGCTCCTTCAAAAAGAGGAACTGGTTTCTTGAAAGACTACTAATCATTTCCCAAATGTTTACTTATCCTGTTATCCATCTCATAATACCTTATGGATTTTTTTTTTTTTGAAAAGAAAAAATGTAATAATGAGGAAGATGTAAAAACAGATAGTGGACCAATTGTCCACTCAGAAAACAAAGAATAGCACTATTTGTGCTATACAAAAGTATATCGAATCACCCCTATACAAGGCTAGAATCAGCTATAACTCCTTATGGAACTCATCAGTCAAAAATAAATTGAATTATTAAAATCAAAGCAGACAACAAAATAATTAGTAACAGTTTGTGCCATCTTATCAATAGATCCTTCAAAGCATTAGACAAGAAAAAGTGTCCATATACAGGTCTTTTTATTTCAGAATGTTTAATACATTGACTTATTGAAATCAGATGAGCTAGAAAAATCATGTCAGGTCAACTAGTAGTGATAACAAAAGTTTCACAATGGCCAGATTATTCATTGAGATAGATGCAAGTGTACCTGAAATGGAACCCCAGTTGCCTTCCAAACTATCAGTTTGGCTCAATGAGTCAACTGAAACATCAACCGCAGATGCATCAAACTGATGTTTAACAAAATTATTATCATCATTTTCCCCTTGTAAAGACTGATTAATGCCAGAACGTTCAATGCCCAGCTCCACAGCATGGTTATCATCAACAGCAACAGAACCTTGCATGGAAGATTCAGTATCTGAAGGGGAAAGTAAAGAAGCTTTGGTTGCATGGCCTACTGATGTTCTCTCTTCTGAGTCGATGTTTCTGCCGTGATTGGCATCATACCCTCCCTGTGCTTTGTCACTATCACTGACTTCAAGTTGCTTTGGAACATCCTGAGTATCTGAAACTCCACTGATGTCAGTCAGATTAGTTTCTGATAATTTCATCAGGTATACATCCCTTACATCCTTGGCAACAACTGGGGCTTCAGGAAGGTTGTCATCAGTCTCAGAAACTGTTTTGGACTCCAATAAAAGCTTTCCCTCCGAAGGTTCCTCCTTACTTTCAACTGCCATTCCATCACATTTTTTTATTTTACCTTTTTCATGATCACCTGCATCATTACTTTCGTGTATATTGGTTGTTAGATTGGCTTGGAAGTCAGGGAGATCAGAAGCTGAGTCAGTAGTTATTATGTTTTTGGCAAAATAATCCTCTTTAACTCTCTCTCTCTCATTCTTTTCAACCACATTACACGTTTCACTTGCCGAATTCACATGACTTGTATCATGTGAGCTCACAACATCTGCCTCCGACCGGGCAACTATAGGATTCACCTCAGACAAGACCTTCACAGTAGTTTCCTGAACGGATATTCGTAATGAATCATCAGAGACATCAGAAGGTTTTTCCATAGAGCTAACTGTATTGCTTTTCTCCATCCCAATTGGTGCTGCCGCTGCAGAAACTCCTAATTCATCTGATCCTTCTTTGCAAGTGAGTTTGATCTGAGGCTCATCATTTTCCTCTTTGGTGGAAGTTTTTTCGGCTACAGGCAGGCTACCTTTAAGAAAATGGATATCTTCCACAGCATGCACATCTGAAGCAGACCCCTTACTAACTGCACTCAGGCAATCTTCAGCATCATTCTTCTTCTCTGTAACAATTTCACAAGAATCTAAGGTTACAGGCTGGTGTAATTTAACATCCTTGTGATCTTTAAAATCTTCATGCATCGGCTCAGCATGGTCTACAACAGTAATATCAGCTGGCACAGAAGGCTCATAGACACGTTCATTATCTAAGGTCACATGCTGATGTAATTTTAATCCCTTGTGACCTTTAAAACCTTCAAGCATCATCTCTGCATGGTCTACCACGGGAATATCAGCTGGCACAGAAAGCTCATAGACATTTTCATTCCCTCTTTCCTTTCCACTAAAACTCTCATTTGAATCAACAGAACTGGTGAAGTCTAGACCTTGCTCGGCACCCAACTTCTTTTGAGTAGTATCAGCAGCGTCTGAAAGTTTTGCAGATTCATTTCCAGGCACTGGATCCCCAAGGCAGATCTTAGAAGTTGTCTCTACACCATGCTCTTCCTTTGATAGAACAACTTCAGCAGCAGGCATAGGATCTGTACTCTTCTTCTCGATCTCTTGACATTTGGATTCTGCCTTGGATGTTTGGTCTGGATATTCACTGTCTAAGAAAGGAACTACATTCTCATCTGAATCAATTTTACCACTTCCATTAGCATCAGTCTCTTGCCCAACATCTTTCATCAATCCTTCTCTCATAACCTCACCAGCAGATTCTTCTGTAGTGCTTGAGACATTAACTTGGGACACCAGATTACTCCCTGGCAAAGCAGTTGCATTTTCAGGAACCTCGGAATTTTGCTTTTGACCACTGAAAGTTGAATTACTCGATGGTTCAATAACATCTGCACAGTAATATGAAATAAATACAAACACATTAATGGGTAAAATTAGAAATAAAATTGTGAAAATAACATCAGAAAATAATATCGCTTGTCTGATTGGAAAAACACCATATGTTATCCAACAAGTGAAGCACTTTGTAAGATACTCTTGAATAACTGTACTGTAAGGAGTAATAGTGTTAACCACTTTGCTTGCTTAATCTTTCTGTATTTTTTAGTGTTTTCATCCCTTACCTTCTATTAGTTCAAAATCCAATTTGGTTTTGGACCAGGATTTCTGTTTTGTCACTTTTAAAACTCCACATTTTAAAGAAGATATCAAATATCTTACTATGGGAGAGCAAGACTACAAATTAGGCTCCTAGGTTTAGGTTCAAACAGCTCTTAAAACCATTGACAGGAGCACTCCCCATCCCCCTACCCCACCACAAAACAACAATGTTAATTGACCCCCAAAAACTGTTAACCTGTATAATCAAAACAGATAGACTAAACTATTTTACGTTATCAGCTCAGTAGCAACGTAAAGTTGGTATCACAGAAAGTATACTTACAGCTTGGGGTGGGGGAATTGTTCAGGATATTCAATAAATCTTGCCAAAAGTTAAAGGTTAAGCAATGCAAGTTTTGGATGTACCAATCAAATAACAACAAATTCAAGATGGCTTCAATAAAATTTAATAGAAAAAATAGTATCTGTTAGTGCATATGGAAGTATCTGTCAAAAGATGAAAACTCCACATGGGAGATAGTTGCTAGGATTAGAAAAAATATTTGCTGTCTGTAGATGAGATGGCATGCAAGATTTTGGTGAAATACCTTTCAAAATTTATAAGAATTGATTAATGGAAGGCATACACCTTTCATGATGAAGTTGACAAGAGGTATGTTTGACACATAAGTTGTTTTCTAACATTTTATGAGTCTCTCAACTAAAGGCGGTGCTCCGAGTTTCCTTCGATTTTATCATTCAGATGATTATCCAATTAAATTCCTCAAATGTCATAAAAAAAATTCAGTGTTACAAAACTATCATAACTAGTACGGCATTTTCTCATGCAACAAAGAAAATAACAAAACCACTAGCAAACCAATTTTTTTTTTTTTTAACTTTCATAAGATGTTTTCATTTGCATTTAGAATTGAATTCATATTTCATTTGGGATTACGATTTCTTTCCAATTAGGGTTCTTTACACTCAATGATTGAAGCAGTTAATCAAGATTAGCTTTAAGTTTTTAGATTTTCTCAATCAACAGGATGATATAGTATTACAAAATCAGATGATCAAAACTCACTCACTCTTCCCCAACTGCACGTGATGTTTGTATCATATAGGATTGGATAAGATAAAATATGCACTGAGCAAAGACTGGGTGGCCATTCAAAAATTACAAATTACAAATAGCTAAAAATCATATCTTATTGTGGCCACCAGATTTCATTTCACATGGTCATTAGAAAATCAATCGTGCTTGCAATTAAACTATATTTCCAGTTTCTCTCTCTCTCAACCAGGTATTAAACCTGCTTGATATCATTTAGCATCATAATGGAACTGTACAAGCCTAAAATTCTAAATATGAAAAAAAAATGACAAAAAAAATAAAGATAAATAAAGTATAAGAAAACAGAAAAAATAATAATTCTGACATGTTCAAGGATTTCAAAAATTTCAGACCTAAATATCACCTTTTGTGGACTACCACTTATTACAAAAAGTTTAGCCCATCAAGAGACCAGCTCAAAATTCAGCAGCCTAACCTGGCTCAACAATTTAGCCAGCTTCACAAATTATCCATACTAGACTTCAAGCCAAATTTTGGCTGGTTTGAACTTCATAAACAATAAGTATAACATTTACGGACTTTTTTAATTCCCTTGTACTGCAAAGTAACATTTTTTTGGTCAAATGGATGCATACACTAGTTGTTCAGTCAGAGATGATGAGCACATGCACGCATACTTTTAACACATACAGCATACATACATACATAGTATGGCACTCAAATAAAGACTTCCAGGTAAAATTCCTGACCAATCTTTGATTAAAACATTTCTCATTCTACACACAAAATCATCCTCAAGCAGGAGCAAAACCAGGATAAGAACTCAAGAAACTAAAAAATTTTGACAAAGTAATTGGAAAATGCAGGAATATTTTTCAACATATATTTAAATTTTGCACAAAATTTATGCGCATTGAAAAAAAGAAACAAACGTTTGCTAGGCCGCCCCCGCTCCCTTCTAATTTCTGCCCTGGTCAAGACTAATCCAAGATTGACTATATTTGAATACATTAAAAATCAGGAATAGATTTTTCTATATCTATCATCCAGTATCTCATTTCTTTCAAGCTCGTTAACTTTTAAGCAAAAACTAGGGAATTATAAGAAAATTAATTGCAAAAAATGTACTAAAAATTAGTGAAATAAGATTTTAGTCATAGAGACTATAATTCTATAAAAGAAGAGTATAAGGCAATGAATAAAAAAAGGGTCTTACTACTACATCCACAAATGGAATTGCAATTTTAGAGTAAAAGAAAATCAGCCTTTCATAGCCTTCTAAATCTTACCAATTACACAAAAGAAAGTAAATCATAATGCAAATATGCACCTCCAAACTTTTAAGCTTTTATGTCTGCAATTGGCAGTAAATTGAAGTTATGCACTCCTTGAATTGCACTAAGTCTAACACTTGAAAGACTGTGATATCCGATACAATACGGAACCTTGGCAAACAATGCATGACAAGATGATAATTTAAATAAGTACAGCAGACATGAAGAAATTGTACATTTTCAATGAAAACGTACCCGTAATTGCATTATCCTTAAAAGAGTAGAATGCCGTAAGATCCTTCTCGCTGCTCTTTCGAACATCAGTTGCTGCTACTGTAGCATCTTTTGGACGTTCTTCAATCCCAGGACTAAAACCACTGTCAGAAAATTCCGTCACAGCATCAGAAAACAATTCATCCTCAGATCTATTCGATTTTTCACCAATTCCACCGCTTGGTTTCTCACAATCACTTTTCCCCACAAGTTTAGGACCTTACAAAGCCAAATTCACCAAAAATAGACAAATTTTTATTGTACTGATTCAAGAAGTTTAAAGGGAGTAAGATAAAATCAAACAAGCAAAGAGAGTTAAGTACTGACTGGGGGTTTTGGGAAGATCATCGTCGGAAAGAGTGGGGTCCACGTCCATATCGGCGTAAAGTTTGTAACCTTGGATGGTTCCACAGTGTCTCTTGTGAGCACGCCTCTGCTTTGCACTTGGATGTGGGTTTGGAAATGGCCATCCACATTTGGGACACAAGTGACCATGACTCTCGTGGGCCACCCCTGCAAAATGAAAAAAAACCCATCCCACCACCATTCAATTCGTCGCATCACATGAAATGCTAAGAGAAGAAGACAAACAAAAATCAAAACCTGATGCCGTATTATTGTGATCTTGTTGCTGATTATCCATCTCTCAAGCAAGACGAAGCACAAGAAGATAGAATGAGAGAAGAATAAAACTTAGGGTTTAAGTCAAGTGGCTTATTTAGAAAGAGACTCTCACTGCCACGAATTTTATTTTCAACGTGGGGTTCGAAAGTGGAAAGTGATGTACGGAACGGGAACTTTGTTAATGTGAATGGGGATGATTCATATTTCATAAAGCTTATCCATTCCTCCATGTGCGCGTTTTATATGCTCCGTCTGTACATTTAAATAACGTGTTAAATATTTGTAGAGAGGGTTTTACTGTTTTAATGGTCTATTTATAACTAGAATTTAGATTAATCAGGTTCAATAGAATCTTCCAGATGATTTAATACATACAAAAAATTGCGTCTTTGGCTATTATCCTCTGCCCGCAGCTTCATCTTATGTAACCATGTTCGAGCATTTTATTCAATGCACTACCTCCTCATTATCAAATTGTTGCGAGTCAACCTTGCTCCAATTCTATTTCAACTTAAATTTTCCTTTTCGCTTAAACAATATTCATGATATTTTCACTATATGTGGTCAAACTAATCCAACTCTTTGTATGGTGTATATTATTTTTAAATAAGTTTTGACATTCCACGCAGACTTGATTGAACAACTGGTATGAGATTCAGGCATGTATTAAGTTTTCAATGCAAGTATAAGTTTTCAATGCAAGGATAAAAAAGGCACTGTTATTAACCACCCATGCACTCAATAACCCTAGGCACATGAGTTCGAGTCTCAGTCACTGTTGCGACTCAACTCCTCTCTAAGTAGGGGTTTACATGTTTCTTTACATTTTGGGTAAAATAAATTTACATATTTTTTACATTTTAGGTAAAATAGATATCCCCCTAATATCAAGTGAGAGTCAACTTTCATATTGTGTCATACTAAAATTATTAAGGAGGTCGTCCTTCGGACTGTGTTATAATAAAATTATTAAAGAAAGTCATGATTGATTTTTTATTGTAAATATCAGTAAAACTTTTATTATAATATATCAGTATATATAAAAAATAAAAATAAAAGACACTACTATTGATGCATTCATGTTATTTTTTGGATAAATTCCATCGTTTAGTGCTCGTATAAGGCTTAACTCAGTTTAAAGTGAAGGTGTTTTCTTTCACTCATGTATAATTATATACAATGGCGAAATGAGGAAAAATAATTTATCAGGAGCTCAATTAGATAATAGTAAAATATAAAAATTAAAATTTTAAATATATAAAATATTTCTTAATACATTTATAATTGTTCTTCACACATTATTATATTTCCAAAATGTATCATTTCCGCCATAAATAACTAAACTATCATTCATTTCATCTGATTCCAAAAATAATTTTTCACGAATTTCGTTATTGAAAACATTTTCTCTAATGTTGCTATGAAAGTTAGAAGAATTAATCCTATTTTTAGGAATATGAAAATATTTTAGATGGTGAACTATTATTATTTTTAATTACAATATAGGTTTCTAATTTCTATAATTCTCCAAAGTTAAAGTTTTATTTTATGAATTTTAAACTTTGTGTTTATAAATTTAACAGATAATATTAATAAAATTAACGGGCAACTAATTTTCTCTTTTATTTTTAGATTTTTTTAGCCAATGGTGACTCAATTCTCTACTCGTCACATGATGAATCCTCTGTTGATTATATAAATTTTTATTAACCTACCAATTTTATATTAAGAAAGGGTACGGTTTCTTTTAGAGAAAAAAATACTCAATGATATGAAAGTACATTGTCACCTGGTTCGACTAATAATTCCTAGCAATGTTACTATAGCCTCTATTCAAATGAAATATTTTTTTCAATTTTTGTTATATCTATTACAATCCTTAAAGTAGCTCTTCGATCAGCTATTGTTTCATCAATTGATCTTAATAGAAAATAAATTTATATCAATCAATCAACTTTGTTGAATAAGTAGTATTAACAAATCATTTATTTCTTAATTGGCAACTAAAGATTCCATATTTTTCAAAAAAAAAATCATTTCTTTTTATATTTATTTTGAAAAGTAAAATTTTATTATAAAAAACTTATGTCCGTCTAATCTCGTAAATTCATGTTATTTAGGGTTTACATATAAAAGGGAGTTAAAATCTTAATTGAGACAATTGTTGAATATTATTTATAAAACTTTCACTTAGAAAAGGATTTATCTTTTTTGTCACAAAAGGATTTATCTTTCTTGTCACTTTCATTTTGTGTCAAATTTAGAAGAAGATGAGAAACCTCACCAACTAAACGCCAGTTCTTACCTTCTATTATTACTTGAACATAGGTAATTATGGGCTTAGAATATAGCTGAACTGCATGGCTCCATCTACCATGCCTATTGGGCATTGTACTCATATTATTTATCTTGTAGTGAAGTCGTCGTTGGATGAAAAAGAGAAATATCGTGCTAGTGTGAAGCGGCCACGTGGCACATGAAGCAAACTGGGAATGCATGTTATTAGACAGGAGCAGTTAATGTTGCAATTATTTTGTTCAAGGGAAAATGTTGCTGGATATAATAATAAATTAATTATTTGAAACAAGTATTTGTAGAAACAAGTAGCTAGCGAGAAACAACAAAATATAGGTTATTTATAATTTTGTTGTTGCTATTGGCATAAAATGAAGGTGACTGTAGCTGGGGCGAAGCTAGAAAAAAGTTTTTTGGATGGGTTAAATTTTTTTTTCAAGTCCAAATATTATCCAAACTAAAAATATAAAGCTTAATGAAAAATTTATTAATATATAAGAAAATACATCAAATTCAAGAAACAATTCAATTACAATTAAGTACTATTTCAGTTGCGCCTTGTGATATTTTCGATAATTAAATTTATCTATTATCGAATCTGAATAGTGCCTACAAATTCTCTTTCAATGTAGATAACCATACAATTTGATAAAAATTCCTTCTCTTTCTTATTTCGAAGTGGTGTTTTAATAAGCTTCATAGTTGAAAATGCTTGTTTAGTCGTTGCAGTTGAAACAGGAAGAGTCAACACTAAACAAATCAATTTGCTTATCAAAAAGTAAATTTGAGACTTTCTTGTCTCAACTAATTTTTGACATAATTCAGAAAGTGAAGAAATACATTGAAACTCAACAAGACGAAGCACATCAGTCTGAAAACATTCTAACTCTCTTCTCAAAGCAAGTATCTCAAATTGAGTAAAATCTCAAGAATAAAATCTCTCTGCAAGATTACAAATGTCATTAACATTAAATAATTTAAAAGATTTAACTGAGATAATTTAGTTTTTACTACCTCACAGAGTCACAATTTATAAATATATTGTAAGTGATTAAACAAAAAATAAATTTCCTTACCAAGAAGAAGACAAAGAATTGAAGAAAAACGAAGAAGCCAAGAGAAGCACAAGCACGTTCTGGAATTTGGAACTTTGAAAAAGGGGATCTTTTTTTTTTAATTTATTCATATCATCATATAAATGAGCCTTTTATTCAATAAGTGGGATCCCCTTTTTCTTAATTTATTTATGCAAATGGACCAAATGGTAAAATTATAAATAATAGAGTGGTTATAATTGTAAATAAAAATACAAATAATGATAATTTTGTAAACTAAACACATGATATTTTTGTAAATTTTTTTAAAAGTTTAGACGGGCCGTAGCCTACCCCAGCCCACACATAAGCTCGCCACTGATTGTAGCCGTATATGAGAAGTAATCAAATTACTAAAACTGTAAAGTTAATGAAATAAAAGAACGAACTATGAACGAAAGGATAAGGAGTGGATGCAGGAATTTATCAGTGTTAAGAATGCAGTCCAATCTGCTAAAAAGGCAGTCAGATTATGCGGTGAAAAAAGTGTCACATGGCATTTATAGAATATCAGGAAATTCAATTATGAGAAGGGAACTCTTTTTGTAGCAAGAAAAATGTGACTAGAAATAAGACACATGTTGAGTTATCTTAACGATAAATTTGTATGTGGAAGCAAAAATAAGTTGAAGCAATTATGGTTGAGAAATGTAAACATGACAAACGTAAAATCTCAATAAATTAATAAGTTGGATTAAATAATGGTTTTTGAGGTGCTGACTTGAGATAATGTGATAAATTAAAAATTTCATAAATTCGCGATTGAAAATTCAAAATATTTTTCTCGTGCAAGAAAAAAACAAAATAAAATAAGATTATTTTATTATAAATGTGAATAACATTAATTAATTGGTTGACTAGACTTTAGGAGACTTGCTCTTTGACGGGTGGGATGGCCTTGGTTGATGATACGTATGTGGTGACGTAATTGGTCTGACAGGTCGGCACGCCATTTACTTTTTTGTACTTGTTTTTGTTTCTTTTAATCTGTGGTTTATAAACGGAGAAGAAGAAAAATAAGCAGCGTGATTCAGATTGCACAGAGCGAGGACCAGACTGATAAATTGTTGGTTTGTTTGTTTACTTTTGAGAAAGTTGAAGTGATGATAATGAAACTCCTCCAACTTCAGCTAAAATGACTTTGAGGAGTACAATGCTCAAACTTATCCCTTACATTTAAAATTCCATTAAAAAGTTATGCTGCTAGGAAGAAGAAGAAAATCGTAACAAAAAATAAAAAATTATTTTATTTCATTTTCTAGATCAATGGTTAACTACTATTCTCAAAATTAAGAACGATTATGAAAATAATGGTTCGAGTCTTTATAAATTTAATCTCTCTCAATTAGTAAAAAATTGCATGGACTTAATTTATAAATTTTTTTTTCTTTTAAAATATGAGTAGAGTAAAGACATCTATCGTCACCAAATTAAAATTATCTCAAATTTATTATTAAAATTATAATCATAGGGCTAGAGTTTGTGTGTGTGTGTGTGTGTGTGTCAGTGTGTGTGTGTTTGACGGTAAATGATCATTGAGACAATCGTTTGGTTACATGTCTGCGATGTAACCGTACTCACAGCCACGGCAAAGCAACCCAAAAGTCACAGCCCATTGTGACTGAGATACGTTCCAACAAGTGGTTCAATAATTCCTTTCATATTTTTCTTTTCTTTTTTTCCAAAGGCTATAAGGATTGCAGTGTCAATTGCTCCTCGTCATTTTCACTTTAGAGGCCATAACATTAAGTTATCAACTACTTTGAACCTTTCCAATTCGACAGAGATGTGGCCCTAACTACAAATCCATATAAATTCCATTTAAGACCATCACTAATAAAGATATCACTACAAATCCACAGAGGTTTGATTTTTTTTTTCATTTAACTTATATTTTTTAATTTAATAAATAATTTAATTAAAGATAATACGACTCTGGATATCTAATTTTTTAGATGCACTTACATCTGAATCTAGATTTAGATCCGCGCGAATTTTCAATTTTAACATTCAAATCTATATTTTTTAACGTTTGAATCCAAATTTTTCGTATCTTGACTAGACCTAGATTTTTTTAACCATATCTAGTGACAGAGATACGTTCCCCACAAGTGGTTCGATAATTCCTTTAACATTTTTCTTTAAAGGGCATAAGGATTGCAATGTCAATTACTCCTTTTCATTTTGACTTGAAAAGCCATAATATTAACTACTCTGATCATTTCCAATTTGATAGAGATTTAGGTGACGTTTGTTTCTTAACTTAATGATTTAAAGTGACTTAACTTAATTAATTAAGTTAATTAGAGGTGTTTGTTTTTATAATTTAATGAGACTTTTTAGATAATTTTGACTTAATAAAATAAGCCAATTTTTTTGGCTTTTTACTTAATGGAGAAATTTGAATTAAGTCAATTACTTTACTTACTAATGTAAAAAAATATCCATATTTTATAATTTATTTTTCATGTCTATCCCAAAACTTACCCATAGACATCTACCCCACATAAAAATATCCATGTTTTTTCTTTCTTATATTATATACGATAAAATTTAAAATTTATGGTATTTTATATATTAAAATTTCAAAATAATTATGTATTCACTTGAATATAATTTTACTTATAAATGTTAAAATATTGTGGTAGTTAATATATTATTTATTTAACATTCAAGTTTAATAAGGATACAAATGTAAAAGTACATATTTTCAGTTTTTTCAGTTGAAAAAAACAAACAACTTAATACTTATTTTCCGAGATTTAGACGAAAAAATAAACATATTATTCAGATTCAGACATTCAGGTCTATTTAGAATTCAGACTAATTCAGGTCTATTCAAATTTCAGATAAAAAAACAAATGCCACCTTAGTCTAACTCCTAATTAGAGATGGCAATTTAGGTCAAGATTTGTTTATTCAATTCAATTCTATGCAAATTAAATGAGTTTGGAAAAATTGATTAATTTAATAAATGATTGAATTTGATTTGATTCGCTAATTAAATGAATCGAATATGGGTTTGAGGATGTTTATTCATTTACTTATTTAGGATTCATTTAATAAATGATTTAAAAACAAATCGCATATGATCCATTTATTTAAAATTCATTTATTATTTGTTTAATTAAATTACTTATTTATCCTTAAATATGTATAAAAAATTTTAAAGATTGAAGGCTACATGATAACTATAAATAATAATAAGTTTGTGCTTTGTCAGATGTTAAATTTGTGGTCTTTTCATAATTTATTTTACTTTTTATTAATTATATTTTTGTAAATGAATTCATATTTAGTTTGATTCATAATGGATCCATTATAGGATAAACGAATAGTAAGTGAATCCAAATTTGATTTGATTCATTTTTAAGTCTACTAAATGAATTAAACAAACTGAATCGAATATTCATTCAACAAACGATCTGAATCTGAATTCTAAGATTTCAATTTATTTAATAAACGAATTAAACCTAAAACAATAGGGTTTTGACCACATTCGTTTACGATTCGATTCATTTATTCATTTTACTTCCCCTACTCCTAAATTACCCTAGCCGATGTGACAGAGATTTCATCCTATGTTACCACAATATAAAAACTAAAACGTTTATCTTGGTTTTCAAAAAAAAAAAAATTATCTGGAGGGAACGTTCCTCTATGTAACAAAAAAGATCGAAATACCCCTAAGTGTTAACGGGATAACCAATTCATTTATAGGTAGGGTAAGGCTATATAAACCCACTAAATATAAGGATTATGATTCTCTCCTTATCTGAGCACTCCTGATCTTTTACAGATCGTTTGCCATCTGTCTTTCAGTGTTAGTGTATGACTAAGATTTAACTGTTTTTTCTTTTTAATTTATTAACCACCAATCACATTAATATAATTTGATCTGAGCAGGATCAGATCAAGAGAGGGTTATGATCCCAAATATAAACCTACCATCATACTTAATAAATCTTTTTACTTAAATAAACCCATTAAGAAAATTTAAAAATTTATCTTTTACTCAATAAACCCACCTATATACCTAATATACCTTTTATATAAACTTGAAAATTAAACACCAACCATTGGTTAAGTGACCGTAATTTTTTATAAAAAAAAATAAAAAACACATAAATTTCTTTTACTACAATTCATGGTATGAAAAGAATTTTCATGCTTGCAACAAAGAGCAACTGAAACAATTTGAAATAATTGGCGATTTGGGCCACTAATTTTCAACAACAAAACAAGATTAAGTTTACAATGAATGAAAAATCTTAATTATTCATGAAAATTTTTAGCAACAAGATAATTTTGTGGATCTGTAAAAACTAAAAAGATGGGTGTAAATATTATCTTTATTTTATCTTTTTTTTATGTTGTCTTGTCCTTTTAGGTAATTTTACATTATGATATTAAAAAAAAATGTGTTGCGTAAATTAACAAGTATCCTAATCATTACAAGTAATATAGTGTAGATATAGTATCATCCTATAAAGATTATGGGTCAGTTTGAGATTGCGGTTAAAATTTAATAAGCTGCTTATTTCATAATTTTTTAGAAAATTAGTGTTTAGCAAAATTTTGTAAAATCAGCTTATTTCATAATTTTTTCCATTTCATCAATAGCTTTTAAAAGCAGGTAGGAGTTTACTTTTCATAAAAAGTTTATTTAATAAATTACCACACCTTTTTAAAATTTCTATTATAACCCTATATTGTAATAAAAAGACAATTGTATCTTATTTATCCACAAACCCTAATATATAATCATCAGATATCATATTACTGCCATAATTTAGTCACCGTCACAATCACGTACGTTCTCTCCAATTTTGATGCAGTAAATTCATATTCTAATTTTATATCTATGGTTTTTAAAGTTTAATCTATATATATTTATATTTTTGTTAATTAATTGTTTCAAATTCGTTGGCAATCTTTTTTTAAAAGAAAATTCCATCATATTCACAAATACATATGACATCTAATGGCTCTGGATCCTAAGAAATGAAAAAAATTAAGGAGTTTTATTGCAAAAAATTTTATTGTAAATGTAATGCATATTACTTTTATTTTATTTGGATTATGTATAAGTATGAATTTTTATCATATTTTATATAACAAATTACAAAGTTCTTTAAATTTTTTTAATTGAGTTTTTAATGTAATTTTACATATTTAAGAAAAAAAAGATATGTCTAAACAATTTATTAAATATACTCTAAAAATAACAAGCAATTAAAACTTATGTCTATTTTGATTATTATATAATAAAACACCACTTTCATAATAAAATTTATCAAATGCGTGTAATCTACTTTTCAAGCTCACATCAACCGCAACAACACAGTTTACCAAACACCAAATTACTTTTTTAATCAGCAGCTTATTTTATCTACACAGCACAAGCAATTTATTTCATCAACCTCCGCAATCCCAAACTGGCCCTATACATCCTTTTAGGTACCGGAATTATTCTAGCCTAGATTTATTTGAATAGTCGAATAAGTGAAGTTATATTAAAGACTAAAATAAAATAAAGCAACTAAAAATTAAATAATGATGCAACTTGCAAGCAGTGAAAGAAATCGCCAAGGGATTTAGACTCTAGGACATTCAACCATAACTAATCCAATTCAGTCATCTATCTATGTCATTAAAGTTTATTACCCATGTTGACAGTGAATTTTTCTAATTTATTCAATATCCTCTTTTGACTAATATCAAAAATACATTCACATATTAACCCACTATATCTCTATGTGAATTTAGACATACAAAGATTCATTAAATTCTATAGAAATTCAAAGATAAAATTGCACAAGTCATGTTGGCACATCTATGTCTTTTGTTCAATTCATGACATACATTACATAGAGAAAAAATATATAAATCTTCTTTTGATCTCATTATATATATTTAAATCATTCAAATATTAGCTAGATATTTAAAAGTATTAAGCATAATATTAATACTCAATCATAGAATAATAAATTGAAAATAACACAGATTTACGAAATTAAATCTTTAAAATCAAGCTACATCCTCACCCTAGCAAAATAAATTAACTTTTATGAAATATAAAAAGAATCTATAAAGAGTGTAGGAACATTCAAGCAAACAATTGAAAAAGGGGAAAGAAAAACTCAATATCAGCGTCTTCTTCCTCCAAATTGCTCCTGCTGCTCTCGGCTTTTCTTAATTCTCTCTTAGATTCTCCCTCTCCTTTTTACCGCAACAAATCTATGCTTTTTATATTGATAAAAAAACGGTCCATATGCATAAGTTAAATTCCTAAATATACGAGGATTTGGCCATGGATTTTGGCATAGGCAATTCACATGCATGCTTAATTAAATTTCGCAATTTCTTTTTCTAATTTGCTCTCACGTGATGGCTTGGCTTCCTTTCGACTTCAAAAAATCTTCAATTATTTTCCTTAAGCTCCAATTGATTTTCTATTTTAGGACATAAATATTTCCCAAATAAGCCTACAATAATAAAATGTAAAAAATAAAAATTAACATAATAAAATATAATTTAACATAAAATTAAATTAAAAAAATATTAAAATAACATATAAGTTATAAATAAACATATCAAAAAGTTCTACTTAAAATATGGGTTTACAAAGTAGTTTTAGGGGTACAAAAAACCTCACCCTTATATGTATTAAAAATAAAGGAAATCTATAGGCAAAATTTATGGGTAATATCCTTTAAAAATTAAATAAAATTTCAAAATAAATGAACCAAAGAATTATAATATGACAAACACTAAGTTACAATTCATGTAACTTACACCCACACACATAAACAGTGTGTGGACTCCGCCAATAAGTTAATAGCTTATAGTTGAGTTAATAGCTGCTTATAATATGCCAATAAATTAATAGCTTATAGTTGAGTTGATTGCGACACTTCCTAACATCATTTTTGGAGTTGACGGTGCTGAGTGTCCCTCGGTGAGTGTGTGTGTGTGACTTTTATTTATTTATTTCTTTCTTTGTTTTCAAATTTAAATTTGGACTTCAACTTTAATATGAGTATTGGACTAACTTTAAGTCCCAATAAATATATTAAATTGTATTTATCATTAGGTGTGAATGTGATGTATTCTCTAATGTAATATTTAAAATAAAAAATGTCTTCTTATAGCATAGTTATGGATGAAGTAATCAATTATCAATTTCATTAAAAGAATAGAAGTACTAAAATCTATGTGTGTATCTATATATAATGTATTAAAATATTTTTATTGATATTAAAGTGAGGATACCACCAGCATTTTAATTTAGCCGAAAAAAGAATAATACATGTTAAGGGATCTCCTGAGTTAGTGGTTTAAAGAAAACTAGCATTTTTGAACTTTGAATTTATAGGGTGGGCTGTTTGATATATTTGCAGGGTACAGTTACCTTGCAGCTACTGTAAGGTATCACCAATTTTATTTTATTTTTTTACTTCGTCCATCACCGTCGTCCGATGTAATGGAGAAATAATTTCAACAATTGATATCTGCTAATCTAAATATTAACATTGTACTCCGTGTTGTTTATGAAAAATTCTTAAAAGTCAAAGAGAGGAAATTTTTAAAACATAAATCCGGATTATTTAAAATTATAAATAATTAGACAATTAAAAGTTATTAACTTTTTTTAATATATTATTCAATTAGCGATAATCAAAATGAATTCATCGTTGCCACCAACCAGGCTTAGCACCATCGGAAAGACATTATTGCCAACCATGTCAATGGGCGGTTGCTGCTAGATTGCAAAACCGAGCCACACGTGCACCTGTTGCTGCGGCACCAAACCACATTGTAATGGCCATTGTTGCATAGCTACAATGAAGCGGGATGACCACTTTTTTATTATAATTTGAAATTAATAAATTACTCAATTAAATTTATTTTTTATTTCTAAAATGCCTGCAATCTAGATTACTATAACAGACAGAAAATTATACTTTTAAAGAGCGTTTACGAAGTGAAACTTATTTTTATAAATTAATAGACGAGTGTGCATAATAATAAAGTATTTAAAATAATTTTTGAGAGTGCAAATATCTCTATCCTCTCTAAAAATATGATTTCAAATAGGGGCAATTAGTTAAAAAAAATAGCTTTAAATTTAAAAAAAAAATAACACTAAAGAGAACCTTTATACATAAAAACATTATATTAACTCAAAAAGAAGGTATTTTAGAATACCTCTAATTCAAGAATAATTAATTACATGATCAATATATACATGCATCACCAGACCTTGAACCTTAGAACTTGTCTACGGTACTTGAAGTACCAACCGGTCAAGATAACTAAGGCTCGGTGGTACACGTAAGAATAATATTAAACTTAAAGAGAAAGCTGCGTTGTTGACTCCAGACAAGTAAGCGACGGACCCTCGGTATGCAGCTCCGATATCGGCTTAATGGGTTATAAAACACTTTTGTTCAAATCAAGTTGGCGGCTTGCACGGCATAAAAGAATTGATTGGATAAAAATATCACAAGTTCTATATAATTATTTTTATTATGTATTTTAGACAATCGACATAGGAAATGATAATTTAATGATAGTATTCACTTGCTTAAAAGCATCCTGAAATTAAAATGGAAGTGAATGCTACCATTAAAATGGGATTGTGAAACGTGGTTTTGAGTCCTACATTTCCCTCATAATCGTCAGTCCGATTACCGATAGATTTTTTAGAAACTAAAAATTTAGGGTTAACAAAAAAGGTCTGGCCGATCCAAGCTTGGGCCAGGTTGGCCCACATGGGTTGAGCCTGGATATGTGCCTAAAGATGTAAAGTTCACGTGGATTGGGGCTGGATAAATGTTTAGAAATTAATCTTTAATTTATAAATAAAAATTAATTTAATTTAAATAAAAAACTCAAAATATTAAATTAATATGATTTTTATACTAATATTTTTTATTATTATGTTGTGTTACTAATATTTTAAGCATTGGACTATTATTCTATTATATTTTAGATAATTATCTTTAATTTAATTTTTTTACTTTATTAAAAAATTATGAAAAAAACTCAAGTTTATTCCAAGCCCTCAATTTGCCAACCCTATAAAAATCCCTCAATTTGATCAAATTTCATCAAAAAAATAAAACATTAATAGAAAACTGTTTACAATAAAGCAGTTTAAAAATCATAGTACTATGCACAATACCATAACAAACCGCATATTTTCATTAAATATGTTTACTTGTTTATTTTATTAATAAAATACATAATTTTAAGTAAAGACATTTTCATATCTTGTTAATAATTATGAATAAGGACACTTTTTATTAATTTTATCTTAGTATTGTATTTGTATTTATCGTAAAGGTTTTGACTATAATCCAAGGATGTAAATATAATCATAAAAAAAAGGGTTTGTGTAATTACTTATTTATACAATCAAGAAAAATTCTGTCACTAAGTAAGTAAATTTTTAGTGCATGTTTGGTTGGAATGGGAGAAGAAGAGAAGAATGAAAAAAAGAGAGAAAAAAAAGTTGTCAATCTAATTTCATTTTTTTGATTTAACAAACAATCATTTCCATTTCTCTGATTTTTCCTCTTTCCTTTTTCGTTTCCTCTCCTCTCCTCTCCTCTTCTTCTTTCCTTTCATTTTTTAAAACGGTGATTTTTTTCCCAAATATAAAAGTATAAATTTTAATGCTCTAAGAAAAAAAACTATATTATAATCCGTATTAAGTTTTATTTTTTCAGTAACGCAATTGGACAAAAATTATGTTAAAATACAAAAGCCGCGAGGTTTTAAACTTTTAGTGTAACCAATCGTATTTCAACCTAAAACCCTCTGCCTGCGTTTACCGTCACTCTTCTTTTCTTCTCTGGGATTCTCGCTTAATTCCCGGAAAAATGAAGTCCTCCTCCTCCAACTCTCAAAAGATTTTGCCACCATCCAAACAATCCCTAGAGCTGAACCTTAATCAATCCTTGAGCACCTTCCAAGCTCAGTGCTCTGGCTTCCTCAACCATCTCTCTCACCTCCAATCCTGTCTCTTTTCCCTTCACGACCGTGCAAAACACTCGCTTGAAGCCGGATTTTCGCGCTCCATTTCGCACTCTTTTCCCTCTAACAAGAACCCAACTTGGGCACGAATCAGCGATAACAGCAGCAGCAGCAGCCCGACCACCCAGACCAATTTAATCAGCCAATTAGGTAATGCCATGTCGGCCGAGGCAATTGAAGAGAGACTGGCTGGGGTTCCCGTCTATGCACTGAGCAATTGTAATGAGGAATTCGTGCTGGTTTCGGGGGCTAAAACAGGAAAGTCTCTTGGGCTCATGTGTTTCAAGAAAGAGGACGCCGAGGCGCTTCTTCATCAGATGAAGTCTATGGACCCTGCCATGAGAAAAGAAGGCTCTAGAGTTGTTCCTGTTCCTTTGAACAAGGTATACATAATGATTATCTCTGCTCACATTATGGCGACCTGTCACTTTTGTTGATACAACATATGAATATAATTTTGCCGTCTCTAGCTGCTCTCCATTTGGCGGGCGAAGTTGCTCACGGGATTATTTTACAGCATATTCATGTGAATGGATGATTTTATTTCCTTGGTTTAATTATTGACTGTTTTGTATGTTGGATTGTCCAGGTTTTTCAACTCAAGGTAAATGGCGTGGCGTTTAGGTTGATACCAGAATCTACACAAGTCAAGAATGCCCTTAGTGTGAGTTTTCGTTTATATATTTGGTCTTCAGATTTCTGTGTTGTATTAGTGACAATGAGTATTATAATTGCATCTAGAGGTAACAAAATGTAGTTATATGTTGGGGTTGGGGGATCAAATTAGAAGGGAGAAAAATATGAGACCAAAAAATTCTATTTCTACGACTGGATTTCACTTTTTTATACTGGAGATAGTACTTCAGTAGTGATAAGTGTCCAAAAATTAGTACAAAGAATAGCACACCAACACTAGAAAACAAAAAAAAAAATTCCAGTGCAAGAAAAGAATTATTTTTTTCACTACAAGGGTTTTTTTTTTTTTTCTCTTCTAATTTTTGTGCCATTTTGGGACAAACATCATTATTTGAGCGTACTTACATGTGCATTTAAGTAAGAGGAGATGTCGGAGAAACTGATCCTTGTGACATTTCTCTGGCTTTGGATGCATTGGGTAAGAAAGTAAAATCTTTAATAATTTCAGTTCCTATGTTTCAACATTACGATGAAATTTGATGGTGTAACCTATCACCTTCTTGAAGGCTGTGCGTTTACAATTAAATTTCTAGCATGGAAGAATGAATTTTGCATTTGGTGGTCTATGGTTATTGTTAGCTTGGTGGTCTATAAGAATGAATTTTGCATTTGATGAGGGCTATTTCCATATTTTAATCGAGGTTTTTATTTTTTTATAAAAAAGATGTGTAGATCCATACTTGCTTGTTTAGGAATGTATGAACACTTTGCTCCACCATGGAACATTGAATCCTTATCCGACTCGCCACTTCTCCAATTGGGTCATAGAACATTTGGATGATCTTCCTATGAGCATTTCAAAGTTCCATGTACTCCAAAGGGTTTAAAACTTGCTATTTTAATTATTTGACCAAGGATACTTTAAATTCATTATCTTAGCTGTGTGTAAAAGCTGGAAGACAATATGTTTGATGGTTTCCAATGCTCGACATTCAATTATCCAAATACTCTGGTCTTTTAGATAACAACATTTATGATGGTGGTAAAGGATACCATATAGTAGTTTATACTACTTGCTGACATTGCATTCCATTATTTGTTGGTTATCAATGGTCGTTGCTGTAATGTTGTTGATTTTTTACCTACAGCTGCATATTTTTCGTTTTTCTTTTGTCTCTCGCATATTTTGATTCATCTCATAATAAGAATTTTGAAAAACCCTATTACATGGATTTCTGGTTTTCTTCTTCTTCTTCTCTCTCTCTCTTTTTCTTCTTTTAGTTGTTTGAGAACACTGGATTTTTTGTAGTGTAACGACCCAGCGGCAAGATATTGTCTGATTGGGCTTCATGCCCGCTTTTTTCACCCTCACTGTTTTGTTCTCGGTGTGGGTGCCTCTTGCTAGTCTTAGTGTGCTTATCTCTTATAATCTCATCAGTCACATCCTTCCCAAGTGATGTGGGATGTCACAATCTACTTCTTTGGGCCAGTGTCCTTGCTGGCTTTAACCATCCACACTACTGTAGTTGGGATGATATCTTGCTAGTGGGCGGCATGTAGATTCCTAAAGAATTTCTTTCATTGTCCGTTGGTCTCTGTCTCAGCATTTATTCAACTTGTGAATGTTTCATGTGAATGAAAGAAACGAAACTCAATTGCAAGAGTTCCCCACCAACACCCCCCCCCCCCACCAATAAACAAACTTGCTAAAGAAGACTGGTTGTGAATTCTACTTGTCTTTTGGGTTGCAAAGTGAATCAGCCTCTAATCAGAGGCGAAACCATCTTAGTTGAATTTTTTTTTTGGGTGAATAAAATTTAAGTTGAACAAATCTTTCGGCTTCAATTGGTGTTAAGTGTTGCCTCATGTTAAGATTACTCTCAGCAAAAAGGGCAAATATTATAATTCCTCATAAAGTGATGTCTGAGCATGGGTCAGTCTCTTAAAACATTTGAGATTATATAAATAAATAAATTGTGCTTATATCTTCTAGATAGGATTGCTGTAATCAGGAGGGGATCAAGTGAATGAAATGAAGTCATTGCTTTTACTTTATGTGGCATTAGGTTGTGGTTTCATAGCAACAAAGTAAAACCACCGTCTCCGCCGACAGGTAAACGTTCAATTTAGGATGGATTCATTTTAAGTAATCTATTTTTGTGTGTGTGAAATGTTGATCGTATAAAATTCCTGAAAAATAATAAGTATTACAAAGAAACCTGCAAATCCCCCCAAAATAAAATATCAAGCTAATTTGATTATCTCATGTTGTTGCCATCATACTGTTGTCAGGATTTTTGTATTGTGGAAAGGTTTTTTTACTTTTATGTTTTATGCTATGCTTAGGTCAGAAAAGTTTTCTTCTTCATTAATCCTAAAGATCTAAACTTACCTAATAATCTCAGTATCTACGTTTGATGAAGTATATTTATTGTAAGATTTATCCTTGTTGTGCAGGAGATGGAAAAAGCTGGTTTTTCTGATGATGCCTTCGCTGGTGTTCCAGTTTTTCAGGTTCTGTGCTTACGCACTGCTGACTTTAAATGGTTCATTTGCACCGTACTTTCTTCACGTACATATTTATTGATTCACTCAGTAAGGAACTTGCAAGACATATTGGAAAACTGTAAAAAGATAAATAGATGTTCTTATGACAGAAGGATTATTCCTGACAACAATTAGATTTTGGGAAATTGCCATAGATTATTGGGAAGAAGTAGAATTTAGTGGGGCATCTACTAAACTGAAAACAGGAAAATAAGAGAAGGCGTTATTCCATTTGAGCAGTGTTGGTAATGCATTTTTAAAGTCAGAAATTTTTGTGCATGTTTATTTCTTTAGAATTTCTTGCATGAGATTTAAGGCAAGCATCTGAACTGTGTTGAATTGCAGTCAAGGAGTTTGGTACTAAGAAGCCAAAACAAAAGCTATCGTCCAGTTTTCTTTAGAAAGGTCTGTTAAGAAGATTGTTGGCTTTATGTGAAGTATTGTTTATATTAGTCCAGGCATTACATTGAATTTCTTCTGTTCCCTGGGGTTTTTTCAGGAGGATTTAGAAAAATCACTACGAAGAGCATCCAGTGACCAGAATAAGTTAAATCCTGCATTCAGAATGGGGGATATTCAGGTATGGTTTTGGTTGCTTTTATGTTGATGAAGAAGCTTCAATCTCTTAATTTAATTTTTATTTCATTTTGTAGGTTGCTGTTTTTGAGGAAATAATTAAGGGCATGAAGGTAATAACCCTCTTTATCCATTTTATAACTTTGTGTGTTCAGTTGCCTGGAAGATGAGGTGAAGGATAAGAAAACAAAAATACGCAGTTCTTTTCTCAGTCCTTTTGGGCAAAAATTATGGCAATATTTTCAAAATTTAGAGCTAAAGTGCCAACAAACTAATTGTATTTGCAGGAGAGTACTACTTCAGCATGGAATGATGTTGTTTTCATCCCTCCTGGTTTTGATGTTTCAACAAATCCAAATCAAGCTCAATAATAGGCAACTGGAAAGGTGCAGGTGATGATATTTTAGACTAGATTGTCAATTTATAATATGCTTCTGGCCTTGTACCAATGTTGGTTATGGAATTTTCTTGCACATTTGCAGTTGAGTGCAGCACTTCTACCATGCGATTGTGAAATATGATATTTTCTTTGACAATGAAGTAAAGTCTTGGAAATCCATTTTGTTTTACAACAATATTTTAATCTTTATTATTATTTTTTTTGGATATTTTAACAAATCACTTTTTCACATCCAGTTTACGAGCTTGCAACTGAAAAATTGTAGGATGCATGTTTCAAACAAAGTTTCAAGAGATGATAACTGAATTATTATCAACTTCATTCTGTAGTGTGGCAATTGGGATATTGAGTCAGTCGTCAGTGCATGCCTGGATATTGTAGCTGGAAGAACAGTTTTGCTTGCAAATGTGCAGTAATGTTTATGTTTATTCCTATTTTGCAGCGGTGTATGAGAAACAGCCTGCTTTTCACCGGCTGTTCATTAAATTACTTTGTTTTTGCTGAAAAAAATAAAAAAAAAGATTAAAATAAAGAAAAATATAAATAATTCACAGAAACTGATATTGAACGATACAAAATATTTTAATAAATTTTATTTTAGATATGGCAAAATAAACTGTGAAAAAATTATAAAATAATTATCTTCTTACACTTTTGGTTAGCTACTAATTGATTTATCAGTCTCTAGTTTGGATTAAATATTCTCATTTTCAGATTTTAAAGTTCCAACTTTCATGTTTCCATTTTTTTCATCAAATTCCAATATTATAAATAGGTTTATGGTTTTGATTAAACTTTCTTATATAACTTTCAAAATTCCTATTAATTAACCACCAATTTTGGATTTTATGTTCTTTTTTTTATTAAATTTCAATATTATAAATAAGTCCTAAGTCTTGGTTAAGCTTTCTGACATTGGATTTTAAAACTCCAACTAATTTAATTGCGTTTTATGTTCCTAATTTTTCATCAGATTCCAACATTATAGAAATGGTTTCTAGTTTTGGTTAAAAAATTTCATATTTTTTTCTAAAGTTCCAATTAATTTAACCCGCAGTTTTGGGTTTACAATCCTTTTTGTTTTTTTAAGGTTAGATTCTGACATTATAAATAAGTTTCTAGTTTTTGTTAAATTTTTTGGTTCTAAAGTTATAACTAATTAACCAACAATTTTGGGTTTGATGCTCCTATTTTTTCAATTAGATACCAACATTATAGATAAGTCTGTCGTTTTTATTAAACTTTCTCATTTTCTGGTTATAAATTTTCAACTAATTAACCACCAATTTTGGTTTTTATTTTTTATTTTTTTGGGGTTAAATTCCAAAATTATAGATAAATATTTAATTTCAGTTAAACTTATTTTTGGTTCTAATGTTCCAACTTTCATGCTCTTTTTTTAAAAAAAAATCAAATTCCAACATCTCTAGTTTGAGTTAAACTTCTTAATTTTTAAATTTTAAAGTTCCAACCTTTATGTTTTTATATTTTTAATTAGATTCTAATATCATACATAGATTTTCCAAGTTTTTTTTATCATTATTATTTTATATATGAGAATAAAATTAATAAGTTAAAATATATTTGAACCCCCTTATATTTTATGAAATATCAATTTCTACATAATAATGAAAACATATTATTATGACCCCCTGTATTTTTCATCTTCTTTTAAACTATAATAGATATCTAAAGTCATAAGATTAATTGAAATTAAATTAATCTAAAATTTAAGTATATTTTCTTATTGTTCATTAAAAAAAAAAAGAAAACACTACCAAGAAGTGCGTAGATCAACTGACATGGGGTTGTTCTAGCTTAACTAAGATTTTTGATTCGAAGCTTGGGAATGTTGCTGCGTTAAATATTTGTTGGGAGAGTTTTGTCGTCCTAATGGTTCTACTCGACTCGAATCTGAATTAATCGAGGTCCAATGTGGTTTTCGGATACCAGATGGTTTAATACACCAAAAAAAAACTTTTTCATGAAACTTGAGGGGTTTTTAGTACATTTCTAGTTTAAATTGATTTGTTTGATATTTTTCCTAAAACAAGGGTATATGTATGATAATCACCTTTAACATTGGCCTGTTTTAAAACCGTTGGTTCGGTGGCCCGTGGCCGGCTATGTACTGATACTACTCCATTAAAAAATAATAAAAAGCGGTTATATACATTAATGTTGTGTTTACTTTCTAGAGTAGGAGTGATGAGTGAGGAGTGTGCATTTTTTGTATTTCTGTGTTTACTTCAATAAATTAGTTCCGGATTAAAAATTTTACTTCGTGGGCCCCATCTATTTTTAGAGTTGGGGAGTGGTAGTGGGACTCCATTCCCACTCCCACCTCTCCCTTTTCTATCTTTTTTAATTTAATTTAATTTAATATTTTATATTTAATAAAATAAAATAAAATAAATAATATTATATTTATTTGAATAATATTATTATATTTATTTTAAAAATAATAGTACTATATTTATTTAATATTAATAATTAATAATAATAAATAGTTTATTCTAAGAAAATATTAATTTTGTACTAAATAATATTATATTATTATTTTATATAATAATAAATTTAATATAATTATATTAAATAAAATAATGTTTCATTTTATATTTACCCTCTTTTTATTAAATTTACTATAATTAAATTTAATAAATATTTAAATAATATTATATTTAACTAAATAATAATTTGGTTTGATTCTAAGTCTAAATTACTTAAAAATAATATTATTATATTTATTTTAAAATATTAGTATTATATTTATTTAATATTAATAATTAATACTAATAAATAGTTTATTCTAAGAAAATATTAATTTCATACTATGTTAATAGTAAAAATATTTCATTTATATTGCCCTTATCAATAATTTTTAATTTATATAATTAAAATTAAAATTAATAAAAAATTGTGATGTTCATAATTAAGAATATTAATAATTATTATAAATTTACAAATCTAATAAAATAAATATTTATTCATTAAATATATTTTTTATTAATTTTGTAATTAAAAAACTATAATTCTTTAAATAAGGATAAAATTATAATTTGAAACTATTTACTCTCAATCCAATACAAAGTAAACACATAAATTGAATTCTGATCTCCATTCCATGCTTCCATTTCAGTGTAAGTAAACAACCTACTCTCACTCTCACTCCACACTCCCAATCCTAAGATTCTCAATCCTAGGATTTCCACTCCAATCTAAAAAGTAAATGATATCTAAGAGGAACCAAAAATTCATCAGACTTTTGAATCGATGTTGAGAGCTATAGAAACAAAGCATTATTGGGACTCGCTATATTGCATAGAAAGACTCTGTAGTCCTCTCATACTTTCCACCGCTACAAATATAGGGAGGATGTTGTCACTTTGTTAGGCTGCTTTATGTCAAGTTTTCTTTCAAAAATCATTTTTAGCTGCATTTTCCTAAATTGCATTTATCGTAACTTATAATTAGATTTTTTCAGTAAAAAATAAGTAATAGAATAATGAGGTTAGGTGAATTAGGAAATAAATTTTATATAATTGTAAGTTACGTTAAATGCAATTTAGGAAGACCTCTTCTAGCTTTAATATACTTATGCTATGATTAGATTGATGTATATCATTATTATATATTATGATAAGAATTTTTTTGTTATGCATGAGTTGAGGACTATCTCATATTGAGGTGTGGTTAATTAAAATTAAAATTATTGTGAAAAAAATTATAGCTATTAAAAAAAGTTGATAATGTAATATTATTTTTAAATCATAATTTTGATAAAAAGAGTAAATATATTATAGATTTTTTATCGTACAAATGTGGATAAAATTAACTCAACTTTCAATATACAGCAACATACTTAAATATTGACCTAACCACAGTTTTGTATATGTTTTTATATTAGTCTGTATTGTGCTTAGGAATAATTGCTAATCATAAATTCATGTCGGCGTTTATTCAATATTCATAAAGCAATCGTTGGCTTAATCATTCACACTTATGACATTACTAATTAGATAAATGCATCCAACTTTTTTCCTTAAAACGGAAAAATTGGTAGTAATTTTTAAAAAATATATAAATTGCCTAAGTGGTTAGTTTAAACCCTAAGATTAAAAGAACATTTACCCTAGTATATAAGATTATATATAAAATAATGAGCAATGCTAAGAATTTCAAAATCTAAATTGCAATTTAATTTTTAACTAATGTGGCATTGTTTTAGTGGATGATGGTTAAGTAATTTTGTAATTTATAAAATTTATCATCTAATAGATGAATAATATATAGTATTAAATGTTAAATTAGTGACTCAAATGTTGGAATTTTAATATTATTATAAATAATTGTATTTTTATTGTGTGGCACTGCCGATGCTGAATAATTGACGCGGAATTTGGCATGCAATTGCAACCAGACAGTTTGGTAGTGAAAGGGCTCCAGTACCAAGATGTTTCCTTTGATCTTTAATTTCCAACTAATCATCGTAATCACTCGTCCAATTAAAATATAATCTTTAAGAAAAGCCTACAATTTTGATTATTCAATTCAAATAATGTAATTGCAATTTATGACCCCACGAATAATGTAGTTTCATTCTCACACACAATCATATAATTCCAAGTAAAGCACTCCGCGCTTGCTTGCTCGGTTGGTGATCCCGTGATTGTGAGGTCCAAAGATTTTGGCGTGCTGATGAAGCCTGATTTCGGCGTTTAATATTAATAGTCTCACGTCACATTAAAGTCAAAGAACAAAAAAATGATTGTAAAAAACATCCTGATGTTTGTCGAAATTAATCAATTTCTTCTACACTCACAAAACTCTAGTATTGTTAAAAAAAAAAAATCAAATAACTCGCGAATTTTGTCTTTTACTGTTTTGCCCTAAAAATATTTTTTTAAAAATACTTGTTGAATTTCTATATTTTAAATTAAGTATCCGTGTAATTCATGTATCTTAAAAAATACCTCAAGACACTCTTACTAGTAATTATATTACAATTCTATCTTTACTTTTTCTTTACTTTTACAATAATACTCTTGCAACAATATTTTTAGAGATATTAATGAAAAAATGTAAATTTATCAAATTAGGCTTAAACGTAAGTAAAAAATTAGTTGATGTTATTTTACTTTTAGGATTAATATGGTAAATTAGTTTTTTATGGAAAATTATTAGTAAGTTTGTTGCAAGAATATTAATCTTTTTTTTAAACTGGTTGGTATTAGTTTATTTATAAATAATAATTAGCAAGATTGTTGCAAGGGTATGAAAAGTATCAGTTGCTTCATATTGATTTTTATTTTTTAATTTGACAATAAGTAATTATTGGTTAATTTTTTTAGATTAAAAAATTAAAGTATAAAGAATTGTTTCAAGGATATTATTGTAAAAGTAAAGAAAAAGTAAAGGTAAAAGTATAATGTATTTAATAGTAGATGCATTTTGAAGTATTTTTAAAATATATAAACTCAACGGACACTTAAACTAATAAATGGACTAACGAATATTTACCCAAAAATTTTGTTAATTGATGGTGGATTTTTACTATGCCAATCATATAGAAAGAAAAAAAAGAAAAGAATTAGCTTCTTTTTGACAGCCGAGGGTTTTGAAACATGACATGAGAAATGGTTTATTTACTAATACAACATGGAAATTTGATCTTTTTCCTCAAAGAAAAATCTATTGGACACATTAGAGTAATTTCCTTCAACCTTATACCGTTACCACACACTAGCAAGCACAGTTTAAATTGCATTAAAATGATCATGATTCTATTTCTCCACCCCCTCTCCTACGGCAGATACCTTGTGCTGGTAGCAGTAAAATAAACATAAAGAAATCCAACCACAGTTTACATGTGAGCAACTAATACCAAATTATTCACCAATATTGGGAGCTTTTGCTTGTTGAAAATGATAGCTATTTGCTATTGCCACCGGCTTAGGTTGACCAAAGCCAAACAGGAACTGGAATTTGGAATTGTTCATGCTTGGCTTTATTTAACTAAAATCTAGAGTGGTGAGTAGGAGCTTATCAATATACGCAATTAATGCCATTCATGCATGAACCTAGCCAGCTTGCATTTCATGATTATCTGCCCCTACTAGCCTTATTAATGAACATTAAGCTAGCTACACCTAGGCTAACAATATATGCCACACCATTTAAGGGACTTTTGTAATTGTAAATTTTTTTCACTAATTTTTTAGCACATTTTATTTCCTTCTATAATTTTTGAGTTATACCACTTATCTCTTTACAATTTTTATAATCCCGTATCACCTTCATAATCTTAAAATTTTTAATAAAAAATTAATTCATCCCGATTATAAAATAATTATTTCTTTTGATTAAAATTTTATTTTCAAGAAAATAATAGGATAATTTAAAAATTTAGGGAGGCAAGTGGTAAAAAGAAAATGTCACTCTCCCTTTAAGAATTATTACTATATAAGAAAACTCAGAGAAACTTGATTAGTTCATTGTATTTGTTAGTAATTCCAGTTCAAAGTTGTTGCACTAAAATCTAAAACATCACAATCTTGAACATTAAACAAGGCCTAGTATTATTTCCTACCTGTGAAAAATCATTCTCAAATGGTATGACACTTAATTGGTTATTAATTTCACAAACACAACCCCACAAGTTAAGCCAACAATAGACAAATAGTATCTTGGAAGCGGCACATTTCAAATCAATAATAGAAAAATCCTAACACAACTGGCCAATTCATATTTATATGGTCTTGTCATTTAACGTCGTCACATTTACTTATGATAATGCCGAGTAATAATGATTAGTGGAGAATAATTAGTAGCATAAAGTGAATAAGCATATATGATCCAAGAATTAGCTAATCGTTGTCATTATGCATCACTTTACATATTGGATCCAGCAGTAACGCATTTGTTTCATTAACTATATATATATATATATATATAAATTGTAGCCCAAAAATGATTAGAAGTTAAGATTGGGCATCGGATTTGATTACTATGGAAAAATGAAGTTTATTTAATCTCAACATCATTAATACCTTCACTAAAATAATATTTCATTAAACTATAAGTGAACAAATAAAGTAACTTAAAACCATGCTAGCTTTAACGTACAATGCTGTATCGTCATCATGTTATATTGGAATATTTCAATCATTCTGACTAAAGAGAAAGCTATGTGGATGCATTTTGTGCAAACTAAAAATTTAAATGCATGTCTATTTAAAATTTTGAAAATATTACTTCTTCTTTTAGTAGAGGGAGTATTTTATCTAAAGAAAGCCAACTGCAGTTTACATATAAGGAGGTACTGTACTCAAATTCTCGGGGTTAATCCTTCTCAAGAAAAAAAAAAATTCATGGGGTTAAAGAAGAATTTACCCCAATAGCAATTTAATTATTTTTTTTAATTTCTCACAATTTTCATATCTTACGCTTTGCGAGTATTGAGCGATTGAAATTATATATTTATACTATGTCCATACATATTTATATATAATCATTTCACTAATATTCAAAAGGATCACGTTAATTTACGTTACGATGTAATTTTTATTAACTCTGAAATTGGTATTAGAAATTTAAAAATAATTTAGTTGATTTTACGTTTAGGTCAATAATTACAATTTGGTAGTTGATGTAAGTTAGATCACAGTGTAACTCAAGAACATCCTATTCAAAAATATGTATTTACTTTTCTCACATTTATAAAAGAGGACATTTGTTTTAATTCCAGCGTGAAGGGACCTGTGAATTCTTCGAAAAGGAAAAGAATAAACCGAAGACAGAGACTTGTGAATTCTTCCAAAAAGAAAAGAAGCCTATGCCACAACGGTCAATGACAACAGGCCGTGCTGGTCTCGTGATTACTTTTACTCCAATGGAATTATGCAATTGCAATCAATGTCGCTTAACATTTAAAGCAAAAAAGTGACAGTTCAAAATCAATTCATACTAAAATACCTCAAATAATATTTAAATTTTATATAAAAATTATATATATAAACTGGAATATACTTATTCTGTTAAAATAAAATTCTCAGTAAAATATTAAAAAAATATGAATTTTAATAAACTAATAGATAAAAAATACATATTTCAATGTAGAAAATCTGAGACAAAAGTATTAGGTATGGCTCTATTACACAATAGTTCTTCCTGTTTTTTGAAAATTATAAAAATTATTGGTTTTAAATTTTAACTTATAACCCCTAATTTAAAAATTATTTATTATTTTCTCTCTCTTGTTGTCTATGGTTTAATATTAATCTTGTTTCTTTTTTTCTTCTCCACGTTTTTTTTTCAAAAATCTTGTTTCTTCTTCTCTCTTTTTTTTTTTAGAATTTCATAGATAATTTTCATATTTTTAAAATTTCAAAGACAATAAGAGGATTTATTAAAAAAAAAAAGGCAATAAGAGGGGCTTATAGCAAATCAATCAATTGGATTCGATCTACTGCTGGCTATATTTAGTCTCCTGTTTTTAAGTTGATTTTACTACAATAGTTGGATTGTGGTCTCCCAAAGATAATATGTTGGCGTTTTCTTTTTTGTGGTAACGTGCCACAAAAGTCATAATTGGGATTTAAATAATAAAATAAGTTATGCGCTGAAATATTATTGGTCAATTGGGAAAAACTAACTGCCCACTTTTATGGAAAGTGAAAATTAGGATTTTATTAAAATTGGTCCTCTCTTAATATAATATAAAAAAAGATATCACGTTAATTTTCTATCCATCAAGAAAGTAAGTTACTCTAAAGGGGTTAAGAGAGAGAAATTAATTTTGCTAATCTTTAATTCTTTGCAGTGAGATTTGATCAAGAAAAAATTTGTTATGGATTAAAGTATGTTTTCTCTCAATTATGATGATGTGAAAATCATGATATTTTATGATCTTATGGATTGAAATTTATGCAAATTAGGGTTTATTTGCTTTATGGAAGTTGTAAAAAATTCCAACATAATAAGCTTATTTAGTCAATTTTTGACACAATCAATTGATTTTATGATAAATTTTTGCCAAAAGCAAAAACATTTTTTATTTTTATTGAATATAGAGAATGAAGATTCAACATATATCTCTCTCTTCATACTTTTTAATCCTTTCCATATCCTAACTGAATCTGAGTTATCCTAGGATTTTAAAGATTTTGTGCCACTTGTCCTTTAATATTAGTATATTATTAAGATTTTAGCTACTTTTATATTTTAATTTTTTTTAATTACCAATTGCTTAATGAATTTTTTTGGGAGAAGATTAAATCATGAGAAAATCCCAATCCAACTACCTTAAATCACAAAGTTTTAATCACTAATGTTAGAAAGAAAATCATGTTAAAAATTCATTAGGATTTAATCACCTTCATTTGAATTTGATTGAATGCGTGCAAACACTAACACAACTTACCCATCTCAAATTGTATTATTATTATTATTGAAAGCTTAACCATAAATTTTTTTGCCTAATATAAAAGAAGTTTAACTAAACACTGACTAACTCTTTTAGGTTTTCACTTATTAGAAGAACTTTACTTTATTTATTTCTATCTCTTATTTGAAAAAAAAGAACTCTTGTTCAGCTTTCATTTTGGTTCATAAAAATCAAATCAACAAAGTTATTAGATATCTTTATATGAATTATATCATTGTTAAACTCATTATAAGTCTCTACAAATTTTACCAAAATATACCTAAAATGATAAGAAAAAATAATTCTACTAATAGTCAGTTCCATTATAATCCCATAATAAAACCGGAGAAATAAAAATAGAGGAAACAATAACTCCTGTTCATTTCTCTATTCAGCTTTAACATTATGTACTTTCTCAATATGATGGATAATTAATTATAGAAGTAAATACCGAAATGATAGTAATAATTGGAGAATTATGAATTATTATTGTATTTGTGGAATAGATTAAGGGATTTGTCTTTCTAAAGTTAGGAAGTAATCGCAAGCTTTATTTTATATTTAAGAAGTTGTGGCTCTCATATATGTGTATTGAATCATTCATTATAATTACCCAATATTAATAATAAAAATCCTTTGAAAATTCCGTACTTCTTCATCATTCATATTATTTAACAACTTAGACAATAAATAAGAATATTTACTAAAAGAAATAAGATAAAAAAATTAAGAAAGAAGTTAAAAAAAATGAAAATATAAAGATTACTCATGGGTTGTGTGACAGGGAGAGAGAAGGATGCTTATTAAGGGGGTGAGAAAGTAAAATAATAATAATTATGTTTTTTTTAATATTTTAGAAAATTAGAGGGATTGCAATGTTAATAACTTAAGTAAACATATGGTGCCGTTGCATTTACTTATACAGTTATTGTGATGAATTGGTTGGATCACAAAAAGACAAAAAACACGGTATCATATTATCATGGCAACGTGGCTGAACGCCTGAACCCTAAAATTTTTATTTTTATTATTTTGCTAAGATTTTCACTTTAATAAAATAAAAAATATCTTTAATAAAAAAACAAGTTTTTATATATGTATAAATAGAGAGAGAGAGAGAAGTGAATATGGTGGCCAAGCCCAAGAAAGACGATGATTCAGATATCACCCATCCACGTGGGAAAAACCTAGTGGATAGGTGGAACATAATTGGTGGTCCTTACTCTCAAAAAACACTTAAGGCCCCTTTATTCTGTCCATACCACTCCCAGTTGGCATCCACCACCCCTTCTTTCTTTGCAATCATGGGAATTGGACCCTACATTTAAATTCATTCTTGGAATGCATAGCCATCAATGTCATTGTCAAAGTGTTTTTAATTTAAATTTCCTTTTTTTAATATGTAGAAATATTTTCAAAAGGGATAGATAAATCTCAAAATCAATGTTTTTATTCTATTGCTAGGAATTCGAATTTGGATAGCGAATTAAATAAATTTTTTTCAGTCTAATTCTTTCAAATCAATTGGGAAGAATGACTATTAGATCTAATACGCCGCTTACGTTATTAATTAAATATTGAAATCTTTCTGTTGAAAGAAAATGTAACATTTTAACTTGTAGAATTAATTTTATATTTTGATAAATACATGCCAGAATGTATAATCCCAATAGTAAAAAAATTAAAAATATTATTTTTTCCGTTGTAACATAGAAATATAAGAGCATCGCTAAAAACTTTTCAAATGAGATTTTACTACTCATTTGCAGAGTTATATCTGTAATAAAGATTCCAAAAAAATAAATGTGATTTTTTAAATGAGATTGTCCTTTTCTCTTTATTATAGAAGAGTGACGCGCATTATATCATTTAAAAAATTTTATTTGGAGAGTTTTTTAAAATTTTTAACTTATTATTATATTATTTTCTATCTCATCATTATTTGAAGAGAAAAAAGTGCTATAATTACTATTATTTTGGTGAAAAAAAATTGATTGAAGTAATATAAACTTATTTTTATTTGAAGAATTTTTTAAAAGATGATTTATTTTTTTTACTCTTCTATTTATTACATAGATAAACAAATAAATATTTAAAAAATAAAATTTAAACAGCCTTTTACTAATGCTCAAATAGCAACTTAAAAAAAATGTAAGCGTCTTTCTCCGTAACCAATAATGCAATAAATAACTTTTAAAAATAAAATTTTATACAAAATCTTACACAGTAAAAAAAAAAGCACAGAAAAAGAGAGATAAGAACGAAAGATCCATGGTATTAGCAGTGCGGTGCATGGCCAAAAACAAACAAAAGGTTCCAGCTTTGATGGTGTGCTAAGCTGGCAACAGCTTTGGGTTTGGCTCCTCCAGTTATTGCTCACGCGTTACTCACCCTCTTAACCTAGCTCCATTCTCGTATCATCATATGTTTGTGTATATATATAGCCTCTTTCGAAACCCCATTGTCACAAGGTTTTCAAACAAACAGCTTCTCTCTCTTGTTGTGTTATAACTCATACAGCAAATTAAGAACCATGGGTTATCATTATTCTTGTAATGGGTTGTTGTTATTGGTGAGTGTTTTGATGGTTGTTGCCTCATCAGCTGTGGGTAGCTTCTATCAAGACTTTGATTTAACATGGGGTGATAAGAGAGCTAAGATTTTCAATGGCGGCCAACTTCTTTCTCTGTCTCTAGACAGAGTTTCTGGCTCTGGTTTTCAGTCCAAGAGAGACTACTTATTTGGCAGAATTGATATGCAGCTCAAGCTTGTTGCTGGTGACTCTGCTGGCACTGTCACTGCCTACTATGTATGCTTTCACACATTATCACCTCTTTAACTCTCTAAATTAAATTTGCTTGATATTTGATCATTCATATTCTTTTCGCTGATGATGCTGCAGCTGTCTTCGCAAGGGCCGACTCACGATGAGATTGATTTTGAGTTCTTGGGAAATGTGAGCGGTCAGCCTTACATTCTTCACACAAATATATTCGCTCAGGGTAAAGGCAACCGGGAGCAACAATTCTATCTCTGGTTTGATCCCACAAGAAACTTCCACACTTACTCCGTCATCTGGAAGCCCCAACACGTCATGTAAGTTCGTTTTCTTCTTCTTGTTAAGAATTGTCTTTTAATACTATTGTTGGGTCGCTCACTTTTAGGTTCCTGTCCTTCGGCTTATTTAACTCCTAATTTATATTTATCAACTTAAGCTTTTGGGTTAAATACTATCTCTTACACTAGCTCGTTTGCTACTAATTTTAACACATGGCAAACGTGATCCAATCTAATTTGCTCGTGTTGTGTTTCAGCTTCTTGGTAGATAACATTCCCATTAGAGTGTTCAAAAATGCTGAATCTCTTGGAGTTCCCTTCCCTAAAAACCAACCAATGAAGATTTACTCAAGTCTTTGGAATGCTGATGACTGGGCTACAAGAGGAGGGTTGGTGAAAACTGACTGGACTAAGGCTCCTTTCACAGCATATTACCGTAACTTCAGAGCCATTCCCTGTAACAACTGTGGCTCTAAATGGTCATCAAGCTCCTCAGTTTCGGATGCTCAGCGTCAATGGCAGGCTAGAGACGAGCTTGATGCCACAAGCAGAAGAAGACTCAGATGGGTTCAGAAATATTTCATGATTTATAACTATTGCACTGATTTAAAACGATTCCCACAAGGCTTTCCTTCTGAGTGCAGACAACACTAGCTCAAGTTGATGACTGGGACTCTGGTTGGCTTTGAGCAGTATTCTTTGTTTTGTAATAAATCTCATTCTTGTTTCTTTCTTTCTTGTTACTTCGTTTGTTTGATCACTTGAGGCTTTGTGTGTTTGTATATTTCATTGCATAGAATAAAACTTCTCTTTCAGTTTAAAAGCAAAGCTATGCAGCAGTTTGAATCAAAGCTTATATTTTATGCCAGCTCTTTACTAATACAATATTGAAGAAAGAATAGAATTAAGTGGTCAAAACTTCCATAAGTTTGACTGATTAAAGATTAAAAAGACTCGATGAAAGTTACTTATTTGTCCTCCTCCATTGTTGACCAGGAGCATAACATCCTCCTCCGAATGGACAGAACAGAACATACCATTCTCTCTAATTCAACAATTGACTTTCCACTTCCAGTAATCAAAATCTGACCTCAGGCAGCAATATGATATTACAAAAGAAATGATGCAAAAGCATAGTCATTTTTTCCTCTTGTCATTTTGTGTATTGTATTACTATTACATTTCATTAACAAAATTTCTGATCTAAAAAATTAAAATAAAAGTAAATTTTTTTATTGTCTTTTATATTTTTCAAACATCAGCTAAAAACAATAAGTAACAATTGATAATATATGGTACATTTGATTGTCAAGAATTTTCCTCTAGAAATTTGAGTATATGTTTTCCTGTCACAAATGCAATGGTTTGCATAACTCAAACAAGATCTCATACTCCAGTGTCCAACCATTCCAATAACATTGGAACCGAGTATGTATTTATGCAAGAATGAGCGAAGCAATGAGCAAATTCCTTACCTGCATGTTCCGCAAGTCAACTGTGAAACAAAGATCTGTGTGTGAAGCCAAACTCATCGAGTGTGCATAGAACATGCCTTCAAAATATTGAATTTTCACCATGTTTCCATCATGGCTCTCTTTTCATCATCACTTTTCTCTCTCCCCTAATCAAGAATATTATCTTGGCAAGTCTGACTTTGCAATTACTTTTTCTTCAATGTCATTGGCAAATCTCACCCTTGTCCCTGAGTGTACTAAAAGAAAAACAAGAAGAATGCTGTTACATGTTTCCAGAAGTACCACATTGTTTAAGCCTAATGAGAAACCGTGAATTTTGAAAATGAACAGATTAATGCTAGAAGAAAATTAAAGCTAAACTTACAGTGACGCTGCAATGAATGCTGAGATTAAAATTCATTTTGCTAAGGCGGATTCGTGCCAGTGCCTCTGCTTTAGATGCTTTTTGAAAAACTTCTTTTACCTGATTCGAAAACATATGAACTTCAAATAAGAAATTTCAAGAACCCGTCATGCCAAATTTTCCAATCAGAAAAATTTCTGACAGATCTAGGTCCAAATTAAACAACGATAATTTTCAGCAAATGCAGATTAAAATGCTACATTCGGCATCCAAAGCGAAATTCAAGAGCTTGGAACAAGATTACTGTGTAATGATATTAGACATCAAGTGAATGATCAAATCACGATTAATAAAGTCTCATTAAGTGAATGATCACAGACCTTAGTCTGAATTTCATAAGGTAGAGCTCTTTTGATATTCAATTGCATGTTTTCATGGACTAAAGCTGAAGGTTCTGTAGTAAATGCATGTGTTAATATATGAATTATCAATATAGTATCTAAATATTATAAAACAGAATTTATGATGACCTTTTTATTTTTCGGACTTATGATGTTTGTGGTATTGAAGTACTCCTGGATATGAACGAGTGACCTTCCTTGTTATCTAACTAAGCTACCTCAAATGTAGGCCAGTTTGTAGGATAGATTAGTGGAGAAACCTAAGTCTACCTATGTTTTGTGTCTACCATCATCAAAGAATCCAGAGCACACCATTCTAATAGGATGTGTTGGAAACAGAAGAATTTTGATGAGTTTGTACTAAATGCGGCAAAATTTCTTAAAAACAGCTAAATTACTTATATGAGCATTACAAGATTGATGCAATTGCTAGAGTACCAACCATCAAGCAATCACTGCAAATAATTGAAGTAGCCCGCTATCATAGACAGAAAAGTTACAAAAGAAAATTGCATCCGGTGTTTATAGAGTGCTAACCTGACAGGCATGATAAGAGCATGACCATTGGTGCTGAAAGGAGATTTCTCCAACATATTCCGTATACATGGTAGTTCCTTAATCAAATCTGAAGACACTTGTCCGCCTTCTTGCATCTGATTTCTTGGAAACAGAAGAATTTTGATGAGTTTGTACTAAATGCGGCAAAATTTCTTAAAAACAGCTAAATTACTTATATGAGCATTACAAGATTGATGCAATTGCTAGAGTACCAACCATCAAGCAATCACTGCAAATAATTGAAGTAGCCCGCTATCATAGACAGAAAAGTTACAAAAGAAAATTGCATCCGGTGTTTATAGAGTGCTAACCTGACAGGCATGATAAGAGCATGACCATTGGTGCTGAAAGGAGATTTCTCCAACATATTCCGTATACATGGTAGTTCCTTAATCAAATCTGAAGACACTTGTCCGCCTTCTTGCATCTGATTTCTTGAAAACTCAAATGCCTTTTCTGCATGCAGACAGAAGGAAGAAACAGTTCAAGCAAGTGCAGAGCCCTCGGCATCCTCAAGGATTTCTTTTAAGAATCCCTTTCTTAAAAACAGGAGCAGAAATATTCAAACAAAAAGAAGTTGCATGGAGGGATAATTTCTGACGCAAGCTATCTGCTTCAATTGGCTTTGCATCATTGCTAACTTCTATTGCTGGACTACTGCAATTCTCTTAGATACTCGAAGATGATGGAGGTGACAATGCCTGTTTATCATTTTTTTCTCAAAAAAGATCCAGAAGTAGAATGAGGACATAATTGTGTGCCCAACAGAATAATTTCATGATTTATGTCCATAATTTCGGGGCCACTCTCCAACTTCCTAGCTGTATCTGATATATCCTGTTCAAAATGAACATCCTGTTCCTGCTGCTTATAAGTGGATCAGGAGATTTATTAACATCTTTTAATTGTTTTGAATTTGTTTCTTGATCATTTCAAGAAGCATCTGCTGCCGAGATTGGCAAAGCATTATAATGACCAGTGTGATGCTCAGCATGGTAATCATTCCCTTTAGGATTTCCAAGTGGTCTTTCTTGATAATCAGAAACAAGAGGCGGTGCAGGAGGGTTTGCTTCTAATTTTTTCCCATGTTTTAGAACATGGTCCTTTCTAGAAGCACCTAAAATATAATTACATGAAAACATTAGCTTCCTAGCATACAGCCCCAATCATAAGAAATAAAACAGGACTTATGGGAAATAGCTTCTGCAACATCTTTCAAAAATGGAAGTGTCCTTCTAGAACTCACTGAATTCTGAATTATTTCAATCGTGAGAGTCAATTGATAACCTATCAACATAACAAGAACAATTTAGCATATATGATGGTATAATAACACTGAGAATTACATATTCCCAGCCTATAATGAAAGCAAAAGCATATTGCCTAATTGATGTAACCTGCACGAAAATAGCGAGCTGAAATAATACTGCTTTCTTCAAATAAGCTATAAGATCTTAAAATTTAAAAGGATAAAAGCATCTTTCCAGTTTGCTCCTTGGGCTGGAGCCAGTTGTTTTGTCATTAGCAGAGATATTGCTTCTATGGCTACTTCCAATTAAAGTCTTCCCAGGAATACCATCCGCATTATGCATACATTTTTTATTACCACCATTTTCAGCCACTTCAGGGTTGCTAATCATGTCACTATCTGGTGGTGTCCTTAGGGGATAGTCTTTATTTGAGTTGTCAATCTGGTCCAGAACCTCTATATTCTGATCATCTTTTTGCTCTGCATTGCTTAAGGTCTCATTCAGCTCTCCATCAGACAAGTTTGAATTTGCATCATTTACAATGCTAACTTCAGAAGAACCCGCTACATCAAATTTATAAACATCTTCAATTTCAGACTGCTTGCGTCATCAAAACATTTTCCATCCTTATTATCTTTACCAGTATTGCACTTCTCCTCCAGGACGAAGGACTTGCTGCAAATCAAATTGTTCATATTTTCAGGATTACCAACACCAATATTTTCCGTTTTCCGAGTATCCATCAACTTTGTGTCACAAGAACTAACTAAGACCGAGTTATACTTGAAGGTGAATTTCTGAATTCCTCCTTTCAGAATTGGCTTTGACCACTCATCAACCATTGAAATCAAGGCATGAGAAAATTGCTGAACCTTGAAAGGTTCCTTAACGCACCCAACGGGAGTTGAATTCGATTGATTACCAGAATCAAGATTATTACTTTTGGCGGGACCAATTTCTGTCGTTGATTTATTTATCAAATTTCCATTACCATGAGAAGTTAAAAGTGCATTTTCTCCTAGAACCATTTTTTGACCACCTATAAACACTGGCTAAAAGATAGTTTATGAATCTTTCAGTCAAATATAATAAGTGCAAACAAATAGTTACAAAAATTTAAAACTATAAAATGTAGAGAAGCATAGAAATTACAAGAATTTTCTTCGGAGATATCCATCAGATAGGGAAGCAATCTTCTCTAACTGAATGAAACTGGTGTTTTAAAAAGCTTAACTCGAAAGCATGGCCTAAGAAACTACATACCTTTAACAAACACAGAACAGATCATATCATTCTATGCCAAATGAATAATAATCATTATGAAAAAAAATAATATAAAATGTCAGGCTCTTACTGATTTGATCCTAGAGTTCTTCTGATCTATTTTATTTGATTGCTTCTCTGGAACAAATCCCACATTAGGGTTTCCATTTTCCTCCGCCTCTTTGGTGTCAACAAAAAGGTCAATATCCGGCGGTGTCGATTGAGCAGATTCTTCAACCGAACCCTCTTCAAACTTTTTGGGCTCAAAACAAGAATTGTACGAGAGCCCATTTGGGAAAACACATTTTGTGCGTAGATCTTTGATTAAAAAGCAAGACAAGTTATCACCACCGTCGACATTATTGGAGGAATCTTGATTCAGAACTGTTCTTCTGCGTTTCTCGGAAAACGGTAGAGGAAAAAAATCGAAGCGGGCTCGGCCGTAGCGGTAGCCGTGAAGGTTCATTTGGGGATTTGCTGCGAGTGAACATCCTCACTGTTGGATGAAGATCATTGGCCGTCGCTGTATGTTTCTTGGAGCTCAGCTTTCATTCTTCGGCCAGGGATTGCTGGGTTCAGTACCACACAGAGAGATACACAAAGTCAGAAAGATTTCACCTGGCGGGAAAGAATACGGGAAGGAACAGGGCTCTGTTTCATTTTTGGCGGGAAAAGTGAGCGGGGCAAGGGCTTTGTTTTGGCGGGAAGCTGGAGGTCAGATCGACTATGATGATTAGGACATATTTTAAAATGCTATCCCGCTGGGTACAAATATTCAAAAATACAATTGTATAAATAAAATATTCAAAAATTAAATAACCTTTTTAGGGAAAAAAAAGTTTATATCTAGAGCACATTCCTAAAGTGCTGCACTTTTAATTGTTATTATTACCATTATTATTAATTTTATTTTTATTGTTACAACTATTATTATCATTAGGATAATTGTTATTACTAATACTAATAATAATATTATGAATAGCAATTATTATTATTATTTGTTTGGGAGAAATCTAGGTGCTATTGTAGGTCAATAACTTAGTGGCATATGACATAAAAAGTCAATAAGGAGAAGTCACTTTGTTTGACTGGGCATCAAGATAGTTCAAAGAGAGATTGGAGGTAAGATCTTTAAAAAAAGGGCAGTTTTAGTAAAATATACAATATCAAAGGTATTATCATAAACTAGATTTTAATGGTTAGGGCTAGCATATGAACAATGCATGCTATCATGAAAGAGAATGAAAATATCTTCTTTTGGTTGGTTAAGGACTAGGACCCAATAAGCATGAAGATTCTTTAGTCAAGCAATGTGAAAATGCCATGTTAGTTGTCCTTTTGATACCACTAAAGAAGTAATAGGACCACAAGACTAGAAGGCTATTACGTGTCCAACTATAGAGGCAAATAAGTGGTTGGAGGTTTCATTGCTTCCACGCTCATGGATACCACTATTGAGTGTTGGAGAATGCATGTTTACAAAAGGTAAAATCATCAGTTTGTACTCTAAACCCCATTCACATTTCTATTTTTATAATAATCAATCTCTTGCAAGAATAAAAGCCAATATATTTAATTTAATTTCATATCAATTTATAACCAAACAAATACAATAAACTGCAACAAGTATAAATCCATTTGCAAGCCAAATTTCCTCTTTGCTATTACGTGTATAGATCGCTAGGTTGCCATTAGTAGAATATAATAGATCAATTAGTTGGTAATTTTCTAGTAAATGGAGGATATTCTATTGTATTATTGACCTCAACTTCATTTATTTGGTTGGGTTGCCTCTAGTAGGCATATAACATTCAATAAACCACTTTTTTTTTTTTATAATCTAATCGTATATGCAAAATAATTGTTTGTCTTGAGAAGCTAATAAAAATAGATTAGATTTGTATCCTAATTGGTATAGGTCTACTAAGATGAAACCAAGTTCAACCTTCTTGCCATAACTATTTTGAACCCAATCACACTTTAACTTAGGGACTTTTAACAATTGATATTCAAGAACTTCAATCTCACTACTACATAATCGGTCAACAATAACGATTTTAAATAACATAAGATGACGGTTTTAAAACTGTCATCTTAGTCAATGTCATTAAAAGCGGTACACACTTAATGACAGTTTATTAACCATCATTAGACATTCATTTTTAATAAAGGTTAGTTTACTAAGCCTTCAAAATTTGTAGTAGCCAGATATGTTCTTAATAATGAGAATGTCATAAAACCGTCATTAAAAAGATATATTTAATATCAGTTATTTAAATAACAGTCATTTGTTACTCTTTTTCTTTGATTTTTTATGATGGCTTTTGTTAATAACTGTCATCAAATATTTATGGAAAATTATCAATTGTATACCCTTAGTTGACTCTGTTATCAAATTTACAACAACACTTTCAGGGTATCTGCCATTCACCAAATCGTTAGTTGCCATTTAAATATGATGACTTCAGAGGGGTAATATGATCTTTTCATATGACACAAGTGATAATTTAAGGGTATATAAATGATAACAAGAGATTTTAAGGGTATACAAGTGATAATTTTCAAGGGTAAAATCGTCAATTCACTATAGTTATGTTAACTTTCGAATGATAGCTAACGGTTTAGTGGTCGGCAGATAACTTTTATCAATTTAAGGTGGACGATTGATACACCCTTAAAGTGTTGTAGTATTTTTGATAAAAGCACAAATTTAAGGTATACAAATGATAATTTCCCAATATTTATTTTTAACAATGGTTATTTAATAAAATAGTCATCTTATGTAATATTTTTACTAGTTTTCATGACGACTTTTGTTAATACCCGTCATTAAATGTATATTTTCAATGATGGTTTTGTAATAAAACCTTCATCGTACATGATATTCTTACTACTTGTTATGATGGTTAAATAAATAATCATGGTATAGATTAAGGGTGGACAAATGGTTCGGATCAATCATATCAAATTTTGGTTAATCAAGTTGCTTAAAAAAATCATCCGAATACAATCCAAACTTACAATTCAATCTTATTCATTCAAATCATATCGAAGTAGATAAAAAACTCAAGTTGAATTCAGATTGGATCTAATTTGGGTGCTCTTATAGTTTGTTTTGTTAGAGAAATTAAATGAGTTCTATTACAATGCAGTAGCAAACTCTTTACAAATTGTCAATAAACCGTTTAAAGCTTTGAACCAAAATTAATTAACAACCCAACAAGTAATTTTAACCAAAAGAAATAAGCAACCAACAAGAAAATTCTAACCAAAGCAAATTAGCAACATCCAAAATTAGTACACCAAAAACATTCTGAACTCAACAAACCAACAACTCCACAAATAAACAAAAAATTAGTGCTCAAGACTAAGTTAACAACCTGATCAAAGCAGTGTTGACTTAATAGCTCGGCACAACCATAGATCTATTGCGCATGGTGGCGACTAGTATGATCAATGTAGAGGCTGACAACTTGGTATAGTGAACAATGGTGGTGGAATTTGTCTGTTTGGTTTTGCAATAGACAATGGCGTGATTGGTGAATTGCGTATTTGGAGTTTTCTTTTTGGAGTTTGGTAGCGACGGCAGCTTCAGCTTGTACTTATGGGGTGTAGAGAAACTAGGTTATTGTGATTTGATCCTTATGCAACTGAAATTCTAGTTAAGCAACCCAAGAGAGGGTGAATTGAGTTTTTTTTTAAAATTAAGCAAATAAAATATACAATAACAAATAAATTTAAAGAAATAAGGAAGAAAGTGTAAACACGATAATTTTACGTAATTCGGTAAACTTTACCTACGTTCACGATTCCAAGCCAACTAAGTTTAAGGATTCTAGTATCCAAGCCTTTACAACCCAAGGTTTCAAGATGCTTACAATTGACTTCCATGATGTCAATAAAAACCTTTAAAATTTGAGATGATCTCTCACCCTTTTTCCAAAGTGTTTCCCACACTTACAATCACTCAATTTTGAAGAGTACATAGATTATGCCTCACACAATGTACGTGGTTACAAATGAAAGGCCAAAGTATAATTTGATAAAGGAATAAACAAATTTTAGCTTAGAACAGATTGAATAAGCAATGATAAGCTTGATGATAATCGTTGAACACACTTATAAATTATATTTGATGGATCCTTTTATATATAAAGAAAAAAACTAGTCGTTGTTAATTTTCTAAAAATTATTAGATCGTCGTTAACCTAAGAAGATATATCATTCTGACTCGTGCCAAGTAATCATTGTGCTAAAATTTGAATTGTTGAATCACCATTTGAAATTGTCTATCTACTATTTAATTTTAGAGAGTTCACTGATTGATGTTGGCTTGTCATTTTCGCGTAATAGTTTGCCGTTTAATCCCAAAAGCTCATTTGTTTAAAGTTAGCTTGCCGTTTGTGAATAACGATCTCTCATTTTTAGGTAAATTAATTTTTGGAATTTATTGGCCAACCATCTTGTCATAACCATTTAATCGTTAATTTTTAGAAGCTACCATTAACTGAACCATATGTTATCGGGTTGGCCGTTTTAAACTTAACAGTTTTCTGTTTGTTTCTAAAACTTTAATCTTGTCTAGAACATTATGCGGCCTAGGAAATCTAATCAATTTAAAGACTCTATCACTTTTTATCTAGTTTGTTATCATCAAAATTAATGTCATAAAAATATTTATGTCAACAATTTTTCCTTTTTTGATGATGACAAACCTTACATGTATTTATAGTGTGAATAATTTAAAAACAAATATTAGCTCCCCCTCAATATAAGCTCCCCCTAAGTATTTTACAAGTTTTAAAAGGTACCAATATAACAAGTTCACATATATTCTTCTCCTCCTTCATCATCAAAAAGAAAATTTAGTGTTAAATGAAAAGAAATGCAATGAAAAATCACATTTTTACTATGTTGTCCGAGTTGAAATTGTAGTTAAACCTCTCCTATCAATAAGCATCACTTAAAAAAAAAAACTTTCAGCAACAATGCGCCCAAATTATCAAAGTACAAAAACCAACATTTCAGGATCTAATCATAAAAATCATCATAGATCTATCAAATAGCAAATCATCACACTTAACAATCATGTAATTAAATATCAAATCATCATTAGAAAAACCAACATCCAATCTCATAAAAAAGATGTAACATAAAGTTAACAGAACATGAAATGATAAATGTTTGTGCGAAAAATAAAGCGACAAAAAGTAAAGAAATCTATTGCGATGGGTTTGATGGAGAGCTAGGAGGTGGAACACAGAGAGCAGAAAGAATTCATTGCTGACCGTCTAAAAGCTGCTGTTGCTAATCAAGAATGCGATGCTGTTGAAGTTGGAAAGCAACAAACTGAGTAAGGTGGGCAAAAAGCTCAGGCTAGCCCGACCCAGGTCCGCAGGTGACACAACTTAAAAGTAATATTCAACTCACAAGTATAAGAGTGTCGTGTCATATTATAACTCAGTGAGTCTGAGGTCGATCCACAGAGAAAAGATTTAGTTTGTTTATTTTATTTTATCTAAAAATTGAAATCAAAACTTGAATATAAACAACTTAATTTAAATGAAACTATGGAATTGAACTAGTTAGGATTATGGATCCACTCTTAGAAATAAATAAAACTTAATAAATTCTTTTTGCCAATTTTTTTGATTTATTACCCAAAAGATTAATTATACAAATTATTATTATTATTTTCCCTTTAATTTTTTGATGGATTAAGTATTTATTGTGCCAAAATTTAATTTGTCTACAATAAGTCAAAATACCATTTCACCATGCCTTATATTAAGATCTTAAGAATTTATTGTGCCAAATTCATTTGTTTGTCTACAATAAATGAATTTTTCAAAATATAAAACACGTATAAAATTAAATAGAAAATAATTTAATTTATAAAAGTAAAAATAGAATTTGATTAAATCATATTTATTTCCTAAGAGTTTCACCTTCCCCTAACTAATATTATTTAGTTAAACATAATTAAAATAAAAAGTAGTAAAATTGAATTACTTATAATTAAAAGTAATAAAAACAACTAAAATTGGAAATAAAACTAATTTTATTTATAAAAATAATTGTACAAAATATTAAAAACACACCTGGAAATCAAGATTACAAGGAGATGGAGAGAATTTGAGAAGAAGAGAGTTGTAGAGAGATGATTAAAAATATAAAAATGAGGCTCTATTTATAGAAAAATAAATTCATAATCCAGTGTTTTGCGGTCCATCATAAGCTTCATGCATGTGCTCCTCACAACCTTTAGATCAAGATCCAATGGCTGGTCAAACTTCAAAAGTCAACATCACACGTGACATCGTTTTACTCGTCCGATTTGCCCAAAGAATGGTTGAGATTTGGCGGGTTAATGGGTGGATCGGGTCAACCCGAATACAAAGATTCAGATTCTCCAACTTGCTTCACCAACCATTGCCACGTGGCACAATCATGGCCATTGAATCATGGACGGTTGAGATTTAGTCAAAATTGCTAGCTATCCCATATACTCATATCTATTGTAAGCTCATTTCATCATCCAATCAGTGCTCGGTCAACAGGAAAAGTTAACTTTTTTTATACAAGCCCAATTTTAAGTCAATCTTGACTGATCTTAAGGTTTTCGGACCTTCGGAATCCAAATTTGACCTCCATTTATCTATTTGGAGTCTCGAAGTACGTGAAATTAATATTTTTCCTAATAAACACATAAAAATACACAAAATTAAATATATTTAAAACATAATTAATAATTCCTAATATATTACATAAACACAAATATAAATTATAACATAAGCATAAAATAACATATTATCGCTTGATAATTCAACAATTTTTAATACTAATCACACCCCCAAACCAGCTTATTGCTAGCCCTCTAGTAATTAAAGCGTTATATTAAATTAAGATTTATAAAATTCACATGCAAGTTAATAGTTGTTCAACTATCCTCTAAATTATCAAATAAATGAACTCTCCCAAATTTCTTTACCACATTGATGTTCACTCATTATCCAAAATATCATCAAACCTTCTTTTGCGCTCAAGTAATTAACATAATATTTATGGGGCTTCATTAAAAGAAAAACAACATTTTCGTTCCAAAATTTATTAGAAATTATATCTTTAGGCAATAGATTATTCACACATATTTTTAAAACATTACATTTATGATCCGTGTAGCGAGCTTTAGGTCAGTAACTCCCAGACCAGTTGGCCTTAGGGCACTAGGTGTTGAAGCACCCCTATGGACTTAATTACTCGGGTTTCTAATAAACAAACATTTTTTTTTTGCTTCTTTTTTTTTGCAATATACACTTTCTACTACCTTAGATACTATTCCTAATAAATCAAAAGAACTAAATGCTGTAAAATTTTAACTTACAACCCACTAATATGTGTCATAATGTGTGTGTGAAAAATGATTCAATAATACCTGTTAAATGAGTAAAAAATTAAATAACTTAATAGCCAAGTGGAGAGTTCACAAATTCGAGTAATTCAAAGAAAAGGGAACAAAAATAATTTACTATGAATCTCAAAATCAAAATATAATACAACAACACTATTAAGATACGTCTCAAAAGTCGTGACTCTTTACACGGCCATCCTAGACAAAAACAAAAAATATTTGTTTTTTTAACCAAGAAAAGAAAAGAGAAAAGAGAAAAACAACAGAAAAGAGAAAAGAGAAAAACAACACACATATTTAAAAAAAACATACGTCAATTATCCCCACCCCACAACCTAATCTAAACATTATCTTAAAATTTTATAATTTTACAAATATGCAAAATAATAATAATAAAAGAGAATAATAAAAGAAGAAGAAGAAGAAGAGATCTCACCTGAACTTGATGCAGAAGCTTAAAAGCAGATAACAAAGATGAAGAAAAAGTCAATTTTTTTTTAACAACACCCTTAATACTAAGAAGATGTGTTTCTAGAGGTACTGCATTCTCTATATCCTGCCATCTTCGACTCAAATTTGTTCTAAGTTAGTCTTTACAGATTTTTTTTGTTTTTTTTATAAACACATCACTAAGACTAAGACATTCTACAATTATCAACTATTCCCTCCCCCCAACCTGAAAAAGACATTGTCCTCAATGTTTTAAAAGGAAAGAGAAAGAGTTTAGAAGACAACACATGAACACTACAACAGAAAATATTTACAGACGAAGAGTTAAATCTAAATCGCACTTCTTATTACTGCTATTGTTACAGCTACCATCATCAGTCGACCAATTCAGTGCAAAAGTCTTTGGATCTGGCTTTGGTGTATAAGCTTGTAAAAGATCAAGTAACTCATTAGCAGTAGAAGCAGAGATAAAGAGTTTTTTTTTTACAGAATATGGAACAAAATGATTCTTTATTACATGGTTAATAAAAGTTAGCAAGCCGTCATAAAAATTATTAACATTTAATGAACCGATGGGTTTTTGATGAATGTTCAAGTTGACCCAAGATGCAAATGTAATTAGTGCCTCAAAAGTTACAAAATCTCCTGGCAAGAAAATAAAAGCATCAGCATAATTCATCATTTCCGATATTCTCTCTTGCATACTTGATACCACTAATTCTTCTCCAATTGGTGGGTCAGACATGCACACTAGCGGTTTCATGGCTTTTGGAATAATGCCTAGTACTTGGCTTCCTCTAGTAAAAACAGCTTCTGAGACAAGTCTTGATAATCCTTGTTCACCTCTTCCATCTACAAGATGCAGTTTCCTCTCTGCTATGACACGACCAAGATCTACAACTGCCTGAACGAACTCTTTGTACTTTCCATAGTGAAACCTAGAAAGCACACAAATGTTTTTGAATTGTTTACTCGAAGATGCTGCCATTGGACTATTTTTTCAAAAACAAGTTGTGAGTGTTTGAAAAATGAGCTCATATTTAAAGATCTTGGTGACATAAATAATGAGAAACAGCTGTAAATGGGTTGACATATTTGTCAAATGACGAGTAAAGCTCGTGGCTCAATAATTAAAAATAATAATAAAAAGAAAGTAATGATTAGAAAAAGCAAACAATAAAAGAAACATATATTTATTAAATATAAAATCACACCGCTAAATGCACTAATGCAAATGATAAAATAACAGTAAAGTAAAATAACAGTGAAGTGAAAGGATATTTACTGGTAGTTGTGATTGTGGCTCACATCTTCCTCTGGTTTTACGTCCAGTAACGGCTTGAACGCCCTTTATGGGTCGAGGATCGGCTTCCCATCCAGTTTTCTTATAAACTGGCAAACAAGGTCTTTTTGAGTCAGATTCCCAAGACTTAACTGTGCACTTTGTTTTTGGAATAGTATCCACAAATTATAAATCTCACGTTGCACAAATCCGCTTCGATGCGTCTCAAGAGATCGTAAGATATCATCCAACGATTCTTTACTCATGCTATCTTTAACGAATTTAATTTTATCTTCACGAGTATCAAAAACCATTCCTAAAGATTTACAATCCGGTTGTTTGCAACCATGTCTTACACAGTTATGACATTTTGAGCCAAGTCGTTTAGCTCTCCTTTTCTTAGCAAACGTACTTTTACCAAAAGCAGGCATGTAAGAAACAAATGGATCAGAAAACTCACTTGCTAATTGGAACTTTACTTCAATTAACCAACGAATGTCAGAAGGAATGCCATTGATCATTAACAAATGCAGTCGTTCACAACGAGCTTTGTAAATTTTCTTGAGGGCATTCTGAGGGAGAGAGGGAAAATGCTTATGGAGTTTATGTTGTATTTCTTCCATGTTTGATTTTGGGGTTTCAGTTATTGTGGGAAACTGAAGATACCGACTTATGAAGTCACGGAGTATCGTTATCCGCCATTTATACGGGAAAATAAATCAAAACACACCAAAATCAAATCTGCAAAATCAAATGAAACGTGAAAGCGAGCAAAAAGAAACACACAATATAAAAGGTAAATGAACTTACATTTGTCCTCTCATTGAGTTAACTTCAAGCTCCAATTGAAATTCATATTTGCCACTCTTTACTGTTCTGAGTTGTCCGTCTAGATCCTCAACATAGGACACGAATTCTGGTGGTTGCAGATCCGAAAGTGGACGTGATTTACAGCCTTGTATCAGGCCTCTTAAGTGAAGTTTCACATGAAGAAATCTTTTAAGATGTGCGAACATGAATTTTCTCATTGAGGTGCTCATAATGTAAAATGAAAATTGATGAGAGAATGTACAATTGTCAAACAAATACACTTACACAAGAAAACTAACGTTAAAAAAATGTGTACAATGCATCAATCTAAAAAAAATCAAATAATAAAACGGCAAAATAATAGTAAAAAAAATCAATCATTAAAGACTTAATCAAGAACTGGTAGGTCACCCAAATTAATTTCGATGTCCTCGTCACGTGGGTGATGTTCCAGATATGGTTTTAATATTTGACCATTAACTTTAAATGTGACACCGTTCTTTGGATTCTCAATTTCTATGGCCCCATATGAATATACATTTTTTTTACAATAAATGGGCCACTCCATTTTGACTTTATTTTCCTTGGAAATAAATGAAGACGAGAATTATAAAGCAACACTTTTTGACCAATCTCAAAGGTTTTTCGAAAAATTCTTTTATTATGAAATGCTTTTGTTCTTGCCTTAATAATTCTTGAATTTTCATATGCATCATTCCTTAATTCTTCAAGTTCATTTAATTGCAATTTTCACACATTACCAGCATCATCCAAATTTGAATTAAAAGCTTTAATAGCCCAAAGTGATTTATGTTCAAGTTCAACAGGTAAATGACAAGGTTTACCATAAACTAACTGATAGGGTGACATTCCTAATGATGTTTTAAATGCAGTACGATAAGCCCAAAGTGCATCACTAAGTCTAAGAGACCAATCTTTTTGGTTTGGGTTAACCGTTTTTTCCAAAATTTGTTTTATCTCCCTATTTGATAATTCAACTTGACCATTTATTTGAGGATGATAAGGGGTAGCAATTTTATGTGTAATTCCATATTTCTTCATTAAAGACTCAAATGACTTATTACAAAAATGTGAAACTTAAATTCATAATCCAGTGCTTTGCGGTCCATCATAAGTTTCATGCATGTGCTCCTCACAACCTTTAGATCAAGATCCAATGGCTGGTCAAACTTTAAAAGTCAACATCACACGTGGCATCGTTTGACTCGTCCAATTTGCCTAAAGAGCGGTTGAGATTTGGCGGGTTAATGGGTGGATCGGGTCGACCCGAATACAAAGATTCGGATTCTCCAACTTGCTTCACCAACCATTGCCACGTGGCACAATCATGGCCATTGAATCATGGACGGTTGAGATTTAGTCAAAATTGCCAACTATCCCATGCACTCATATATATTGTAAGCTCATTTCATCATCCAATCAGTGGTTGGTCAACAAGAAAAATCAACTTTTTTTTATACAAGCCAAATTTTAAGCTGATTTTGACTGATCTTAAGGTTTTCAGACCTCCGGAATCCAAATTTGACCTCCATTTATCTGTTTGGAGCCTCAAAGTATGTGAAATTAATATTTTTCCTAATAAACACAAAAATACACAAAATTAAATATATTTAAAACATAATTAATAATTCCTAATATATTACATAAACACAAATATAAATTATAACATGAGCATAAAATAACATATTATCGCTTGATAATTCAACAATTTTTAATACTAATCAGCAGGCTTTGGCATGACCTTCACACATGAGGGCCTGGGTAAGGGCTCAAGAAAAAAAGCCTAGGCCCCACTATTTTAAATTTTTTTATAAATTATAATAATATAGTTAAAATTGAAAAGTAACTTAAAAATAGAAAGAAAATTAAATTCTTAACTTATAAATCAATAATGATTCAAAAAAGTTAATTCTATGGTACTAAACTCTTTCTTATGCATTAATTAATGAAGAGAATGTTTGAATTGGAGAATCCGACATTAAAGAAAATTAAATTTATAAGCTTTATTTATTATTTTACTTTGAAATATTCATTTTCTTTAATTTATTTATGATTATATTAACTTATTAATCATTAATTTATTTCAAATTGACAATAATTTAAATTTTTTTAAAAAGTAAATAAAGCCCAAGCCCCTTTTTTGCCATCCCTAAAACTAAGACCGAAGCTATTATTGCTTGGAAAGTGATCAAACCTCACCAATCAGTTGCTATAAAACTCCTTTGGAAACTGGAGGCTCCTTCGGAAATAGATGCTTATCTATGTCTATGTCATGTCCTTTTAGTTCCTCTGGCTCTTCAACCTATGCTGTTGCCGCTCAATGAGGTACTTGAGGTCTAGATTCTAGTCTAAAATCTGGTAACTAATCGGCTGAGTAGACTTCATTGAGGACTCTATCATCCTAAGGGTTTATTAGGGTATCCTAGTTCTTAATAGAGGTGGTCTTAACCTATTCCCATTTATCCTATGAAATCTTAATGCAGTAATGGCCTCTTCCTCTAGCTTCTTAGACTTCTTATAAACCAGCTCATGAAAGGGTACTTTGAAATGTTGTAGGATCGTAGTAATAATAATATTATAAGGAAGCAACATGTCTCATAATCACATACTGAAGGTTAACAGATCGATGACAGATGATAAAATCTAATAACCCAAAATCTAGACCAGTAACCTCATCAACATGTCCTTTCTTAAGAGTAATTACATGCTGAAGGATGCTGTGAAGTACTCAACCTATAAGGGTAAGAGTTAGGAATGGAAGGGAAGATGGAAACTATCATCAAAAAGGTCATTATACCTACAAATATTCCTAACTACATTAACAAGAAGAAAATGGTTGAACATAAGTTCCTTCCTAAAATTATACACCTCTAATCCCTCGTCCTTAGTTCCTAGAATCCTGTTAAGATCCTTCATATCAAACTATATAGGAACACCACCCATATGATTAAGAATCCTATCTTGTCTAGAGGCGGAGATCTTCATGTTCGAATAAAATGCTCTGATAAGATTAGGATATACATTATCCTTAATGTTCAAAGCATTCTTCCAACCAACTATTTCTAACAATCTTTTAACACTTTTACCACATATAGAAAGTTCATCAAAACTATCCATATCGACATACCATGAGGAAATTATTGGTCGGGGCATAAACCTACAATAGAATTGTCTAGCCAAAAGAAGGCTTGGAAAATGAGTTGTATCAAAGTTAGGAACTGTTTTAGGACGTATTGGACTCCACATTGCCATTTTTTTCCCTTTACCATTCTTGATGACTCAACACCAACCTTTTATACTAAATTTGGGAGTTTTGGGAAATTTGATGTTTTGACATAAATTGAACCAATTAAAGTGAAGATTGAAGATATATAAATAATGTGGGTGCTCAATTTGGCCAAAAATTGGTGAGAATCCAGCCAATTTTAAGAGATGACTAATCGGTTCATAATTATGGGAATTTTTTATTTTGATCAAATCTTATTTTGATGATAAAGAAATGAGGTTTAAGAGGTTTATGATGATTGTGGAGGTTCAATTTTGTAGGAAACACTGAAGAAAGTAAAGTATTTTAGAGAAAGAAAGCTCAAACGTCGCGGATCTAGAGAGAAAATGGTGAAGGGTTAATGCAAATGAGAAGAAAACCTAGGAATAGTTCTTTAATAAAAAAAACAAGTGAGCCGTTTTCTAAAATGAACTAATTGTTCAAAGTCAAAGACCTTTTAACACACAATTGATTCACCATTTATGTGTATTAGTTAACTGTTATCGACCAGAAAGATTTCATATCGAAAACGGTTATCCGTTAAGGCAAATCAGTTAACCGCTACCACTTGTATCTTTTCTAATTTTAAACTGTAAGCCGTTATCTTTAATTGATTAACCATTTATTAACAAATTTAATTTCCTAAATATTTGTTTTTAGACGGTTGTCCATTTATTTTCAAAGAGCTATCGATTTATTTGAACTATAATTTCAAACATCGATTTTTATCTTTGTCCAATAGTTATTCCATTCTAAAGTTATTTAATGACCCCAAAACATCTCAAAGATCATTTTTAATGCGTGATTCATGATTGTATATATGAGCATACAAATTTTAAAACCAATCAACAATAACACATACTCAAGCCAATAGTCACATAATAGAAAACATAACATACTTGATATCATACAAAGATATGCTAATGTGAAAATTTCATCATCCCAAGTTCATGTCTAATTCTGATAAATTAATCCTCATTAAGGGGTTTTGTAAAGATATTTGCAAGTTGTTTTGCGGTTGAAACAAATTCTAACACTACGTCCCTCTTTTGAGCATGACCTTTTAAGAAATGATGTCTAATATCTATATGTCTGTTTCTAGAATGTTGAATGAGATTCTTTGACAAATTTATAGCACTAATATTGTCACACATGATAGGTATATGATCAAGTTTAATTTTGTATTCTCTAAGGGTTTGTTTTATTCATAAGGCTTATGCACAACAACTATCGGTAGCAATATATTCGGCCTCGATGGTTGAAAGAACAATCAAATTGTTTTTCTTACTGAACCAAGAGACAAATAAATGACATAAAAAGTGACATGTTCCACAAATACTCTTCCTATCAACTTTATATCCAGCAAAGTCGCCATCTAAATAACATGTTCAATCTATGTGAGTCATTATAGGATACAAAAGACCTAGATCAATTTTCCCTCTCAAATAACGAAAAATTCTTGTAACGGCAATGAAACGAGATTTCTTAAGACATGATTGAAATCTTGCATCTAAACATACACTAAACATGATGTCAAGCCTAATAGCAGTCAAGTAAAGTAAAGATCTAATCATACCTCGATAAGTTTTGACATTAAATCTTGATTGTTGAGCTCATTAGAGTGCTTTTAGCCTTTCCATTTTAAAATCCAAATCTTTTTAGTAAATCTCTCAAAAATTTGGCTTGATTAATTAAGATTCCTTCTTCGTTTTGTTTTATTTGTAGTCCAAGGAAATACTTCAATTCTTCCATCATCTTCATCTTAAATTTTTTGTTCATATAAAATGAAAATTCCTTATACAAAGACTAATTAGTAGAACTAAAGATATTGTCATCAACATATAAATTTGAACAATGAATATATCTTCATTTTTATGTTGAATAAGAAGTGTAGTACCAGTTTTTTTTTTATTGAAAAACAATGTTCCAAAAGAAATCTATTAAGCCTTTCATACCACGCTTTAGGGGATTGCTTCAAACTTTATAAAGCTTTATACAAATTAAAAATATGATTTGGATATTTTTAATTTTCAAAATGAGGGGATTGTTTTATATAAGTTTGTTCCGTAATATAATTATTTAAGAAAATACTTTTTAATAGACATTTGATATAAAAAAATCTTTACAGCATGAAAATGCCAAGAGCTTCCCAATTGATTCTAAACTGGGTGTAAGAGTGAATGTTTCATCAAAATCAATTTCTTCTTTCTGGCTGTATACTTTAGCCACTAGTCCATCTTTATTTCTTACAACTGCACCAGATTCATCCATTTTATTCTTAAATTCCCATTTGGTGCCTATTACAGATTAATGTTCTAGTTTAGGAACCAATTACCACACATTATTTCTCTTAAACTTATTTAGCTCTTCCAGCATGGCCATAATTTAGGATTCATCATTCTCAATATCGAAAGATGATTGAAAATTGATTTTGGTTTAATTTGAGATGAATGCAGAATGTTCATAAGTATTTCTAAGTGATGACCTAGTAGTTACATCTCATGAAAGATGTCCTAAGATTAAGTTTTTAGAGTGAGAAGAAATATACCTTCACTTCTTGGGGAGTGTTTGAGAATTATCTTCATTCTTATCTTGCTTAACTTGTTCTTCTTGTTGCTCCTCTAATTTTTCTCCTTGTTAATTATCTTGCTTGTCTTTTAAAGAATCATCTTTTTGTAATTATTCACTTGTATCATCATTATCAACATCTTTCTCTGTAGAAAATAGTTAGATTCATCAAATGTAACATGCATAGACTCCTCTACAACCAAGATTATTTTATTATACACTCTATAAGCTTTACTTGTATTTGAATACCCAAGAAAGATATCAAGATCATATTTTGGATCAAATTTACCAAGATTGTCTTTTGCATTCAATATAAAACATTTGTATCCAAAATTTTTGAAACAACCAATGTTAGGTTTTCTACCTTTATAAAGCTCATAAGGAGTTTTGTTAAGATAAGGTCTAATCAACATATGATTTAAAACATAACAAACGGTGTTGACAAGTTCGGCCTAAAAATATTTTGATAAAACATTTTCATTCCACATGGTTATAGTCATTTCTTGAATAGACCTATTCTTTCTTTCAACTGCTCCATTTTGTTGTAGGGTCCTTAGTGATAAAAATTGATGTTTAATGCCAAAGTTTTTGCAAAAATTTTCAAAATCATGATTTTCATATTTTCTACCATGATCACTTCTAATGCAAGAAATGATATACCCATTTTCATTTTGAGCTTTTTTATAGAAAATTTTGAAAGTATCAAAGGCATTATCCTTACTAGTTAAGAACAATATCCAAGTGTATCTAGAAAAATTATCATCAATCACAAATGCAGAATACTTCCCACTTAGACTTGCATATTTAGAAGGTCAAACTAAATTCATGTCAAGAAATTGAAATGGTTTTGAAGTAGAGACATGATTTTTATTTTTGAAAAAATTTTTGATTTGTTTTCCAAATTAACAAGCTTCACAAACCCTATCTTTTTGAAAACCAATCTTTCGACATACTTTTACCAAATCATTTTTAGAAATTTTAAATCAAATCCATATTTACATGACCTAGTCTTTTATGCCATAACCAACTATCATCCTGTAATGCTGAAAAATATTTATTATGAGATGATGCACATTTTATATTAATAGTATATACATTAGCACATCATTTTCTAACCAACAAAACTTTGTCATCACATGCTTTCTCAATGACACATTTTATTTTATTGAAAATAACTCTATAGCCTTTATTGCACAACTAACTAATACTAAACAAATTGTGTTTCAAAATTTCAACTAAACATACATTTTTAACAAAGGTAGGGGAATCTTTATCGATATTACCAATACCAATAATTTTTTTTATTTTAAATTATCTCTAAAAGATACTTTTTCACCATTTTCAGTCTTAGTAAAGCTTGAAAACTAAGAGCAATTGCATGTCATATGTCTCAAGCATTCTCTGTCCAAGTACCATTTGTTTTTTCTCTTCTTTGATCCCTGCAAAAGAAATCTCAAGTTTTAGGTACCCAAAGCTTTTTGGGTCTTTAAGTGTTAGCAATGGTTAATTTTAGAACCCAAGTACATTTGATTCCATAATATGCATTTCTCTTAACTAGAAATCTATAACCCATGTGACTATTTCTATTGCAATAATAGCATACAATTTGATCATTAATGGAGGTAGCCTTAACAAAGTAATGCTTGTAATACCTTTGTCTCAAATTTGGCTTATAGCCAATACCTGCTTTCTGAAAATCACATTTTTGAGAGTTAAGCAAATTATCTAAAATCTTTTTCCCATTTGTAAATTTTAATACAATATTGTTAAGCTTATCGCTCTTTTTCCTACGCATTTCATTTTTATTTTTAAAATTATTTACAGTAAACCTTCATTCCTAGATGAAACTTTTTATTTTTCTTTAAAGAATACAATTTCTTCATGCAAACTCTTTTTTTCTACTTCCAGGCACTTAATCTTTTCATTTAAAGTACATTCTCATTTGAAAGTTTTACATTTTTCTTTTTAAGAGAAGCATTTTTCATTCCTTTCTTCTTTAAGTAATTATGTAATTCAATAAATGCTTTAAACAACTCATCATAAGAAGTGTAACATCTATTCTTTGTATGTTTTAATTTCATTATGCTTATACATTCAACTGTTTATCTTTCGTTTGAGTGATTTTATTTTAATTAACATTATCTGAGAAAAGTCATAAATTTTTTTTATTAATTAATTTTTATTATTTACTTTTCTAAAATAAAATATAAAGGATTACCATCTTTATCATATAATGTATTTTTTTTAAAGCAAGTATTTTAATAAAACATAAACTCTTCCTTTTTCCCTATGATTAAAATTCTTTAACCTAATAACTATATAAAAGCAAAGAATTCGAGGGTTTTCTTTTATGCATGTTTGAAACAAGTTTTGAGGTAATTATCTTTCTCTAATACATGTTCTCTAATCTTATGTATTTCATAGTGAATGCATGCATTGTTCTCTTTATCATGAATGACTTGCTAGGCATTATGAGTCATGAGTGCTATGATTTGATTACTATTTATTTTTTATTCAATTTCTACACCAAATTTTCAAAATATTAAACTAGACATCCTAAGATTTTCAATGATATATATTTTTTCAAGGAGATTCCAATTAATCAATTTGTTGTGAATTTTTGAAGTTGGAATAGTGATGCTGGAAAATTTTGATTTTCAGCAGCATGACTGATTTCATGATTTTTCTATCTATATAAATGATCTCTGAAAATTATGTTGATTTTTTTGTTTAATATTCATTGTGTCAAATTACTGCATGTTTAATTTCATAAGTTTTGGTTGTGTAAAAAAATTATAAAAAATCATTATGTTGGGTTGCTGCAGTTTTGGAAACTGCTTTCCAGAATTGTGGTTGCTGATGGTGAAATTAGTTTGGGCTATTAAAAGGCTTTAGAATGACCTATAAAAATTATATCCATATAAAATTATGAATCCTATATGATTTATAAGTTATGAGTTTGCATTAAGTTAAGAATTTTTGAAGTGCGGAACATGAACCTGAAAGTTCCTGGATAGGTTTGCTGGTCTCTTAATATAAATTTGTTTAAAATAGGTTTACATCTTGAAAAATTGTAGAAATTTGATATATTACTTTGATAATTTTGGATTTTTATAATTTTCTAACATATGGTTAGCTTGGTAAAAATTAGCTTGTATAGGATGGTCAGGTTTAGACTAACTTTGATAGTTTGGTACTTATGATTAGACTTAATTATGTTGGATTTATATCAAGGTCAAAATAAGCAATAATATTGATAAGATTGTGTCTTGATGTTTTTGGACGAGAGTGAGCTCGTGGTTGAGGTTACCGTTCTTTTAATTGTTGAGGATCGAGGTAAGTAGATTCTTGCATGATACATGTATTTCACTATTAATTTACTTTTAATTTGAGTTATGTATTATGTTATATGAAAAGTATATGAAACTGATTTGTTTTAGTCTATTATAATATTTTGTTAAGTAAAATCATTTTTTGAAATTATTTATAATAAAACTTTATTTATTAAAAACTTGTTTTATAAATTGTCTTAAAATGAAAGCTTTCATTTTAATAAGTCAAATACTTTGAAATAATTATGAATTATTTAAATATAATTTATGGAAGTTTACAAATGATTAAAAGTTCAAAGATGATTTTATATATTTTGGCTCATTATCCGCAGTGAAGTTATGTTATGTTATGGAAGATTAGCCAGATTTTGTGCATATATGATGTTAATGTTAATGATTTCCGCAGGGTACAGTACTTTGAATGATGTTATATGGTCGGGTCACCGGGTCTACTGGTAATACTATGTGACATGAGCTAATTACGTTTTATGTGTTTAAAATGTTTTAGTTATGCTTAAAGGATTTAGACAACTTTACGATGATGTGATTTATTTTTACTAAATGATGATTTACAAAGATAATATTTCTTCTTATTATGTATATCTAAGATTCTTTATTAAATTATTTTTAATGACTTTTAGTATTGAGTATGAATTTACTTACCGAATTGATGATTCACCCCTTGTTACCACATTTTGCAGATAGATTTAGATGATGCAAACTCATGGTCTTCGGAGGGAGAATAAGAGCTCTGTTTCTTTTGAGGATTAATGTTACGTTGATAATCTAAGAACAATTTAGCTTCTTTTAGGATGATATTTATTGAGGATATGTTATTTCAAAATTTATTTATATTCTTTTGGAGGTTTAGAAAATTTATTATTGGTTATTACTCTGAAAGTTTTAAATATGAGAATGATGAAATCCGGTTCACTTCAATTCTATCGTAGTGCCTTGTTAGTGGAATTAGAGCGTTACAAGAAGGAAGATCATTTATCTCATCAAGTTCTTCTCCTATTACCATAAATGCCAAGTTTGGCACTTCATGTGATTCTTCCTCATCTAAGGTCTCCTCATCGCTATCATCCCACGTTGGCACCATAACTTTCTTTTTCGCCTTGTTAAGAAGAGGACGTTATGATTTTATGTGTCCAGGCTTTTTGCATTCAAAGCAAATAATCATCTCATTCTTCTCCTTCTGACTTTTAAAATTCCTGAACTTCTTCCGCTCATTAGATTTCTTTAAAAACTTCCTTGATTTTCTGGTTATCATAACCATATTTTCATTTTCAAATTTGCTTTCTTCGTCACTTTCCAATCTTGAAGCTCTCATGGTAATGTTCTTCTTCTTTTTATGTTCATCACCTCTTTCAGTTGCCAAATCCTTTTTATAAAAAATAAGTGAGCCAATCAAAATCGTCAATAGATAAAGTATTTAAATCCTTGGCTTCGTCAATGGTGGCTCTCTTAGATCTCTATTCTTTTGATAAAGGCCTGATGATTTTCTATACCTTCTCGCCATTTGAAAAAGTTTTCCCTAGGGCTCCTAATTATTTACTATATCTATAAATCTAGTATGCATCAAATGTACAATTTCATTTTGTTCCATTTCGAACAATTCATATTGCCTGATGTATTTACTAATTTTAGACTCTTTAACTTGCTTTCTTCCTTCATAAACAACTTCTAAATTTCTCCTAATTTCATATGCATTGGAACAAATTGAAACTCTTTGAAACTCTTTTTTATTTAATGTACAAAATGAGACATTCATTGCTTTGAAGTTTAAAAATGTCTTCTTCTTTTCTGCCTCACTTCATTCACGTGAAGGATTTGGAATTTCTTCCATTTTTTTTGTTTTTAGTGTTTAGCATGAATGGACAATCACTAACAATTTCCCATATTTTATAATCTATGGCCTGTAAGTAAATTCTTATGCCAGTTTTCTAATATAGGTACTCATGTCTGTAAAAAAAAATAACGGTATAGGGGTAGATTGTCCTAACAAGAGAACATTACTTTGATACTAAATGAAATTCTAGCTGAGCAACCCAAGAGGGAGGTAAATTGTGTTTTTTTTAAATTAAGCAAATAAAAGTATACAATAATAAATAATTTAAAGAAATAAGGGAGAAGAGAGCAAACATGATATTTTAATGTGGATTGGCAAACTTTACTTACATTTGTGCCTCCAAGCTAACCGAGCTTGGGGATTCCACTATCTAAACCTTTACAACCTAAGGCTTCAAGATGTTTACAATTGACTTTCAAGGTGTCAATTAGGGGTGGTCATTTTACTCGACCCGGCACGACTCGAAAAATTTCAGGTTCGGGTCGGATCGGGTCGGGATTGAAACCCGATCGGATTAAAAATCACAAACTCAATCGGGTTGTGATCGGGTCGGGTTTACTCGATCAGGTTGTAAAAAAACCAAATTAAACCTAAACACACACACGTCGCACACTGCGCAGCACACACACAAAGTCACTCACAACAATTCACAAATTCACAAACACATACAACCACACACCACCACAAGACAAACAAGAATCATTCACAACTTCACAATTTCACTGTCAACACTCAACACAAACAAGCCAGCCGCATCCAGCCACCACAAGACTCATACACACCACGACACAAGACACAACCTTGAACCGCGATCTATTGCTGCCAACTGCTGAAATTGCGATCTGGTGCTGCCAAGTGAAGCCGTAACCAGCTGCTGCCAAGTAAAACCCGTCCAGCCGTGAGCCGTCCACGATCTGTTGCCAAGAGGTTATGGAGGAAAAGGCAATGTTGAAGAGTTTGATTTGCAACAAAAAGCAGCGAGTGTCTCTTACAACTAATTTATGGACTTCTGTTCAAAACATGAGTTACATGGTGATTACAACTCATTTTATTGATAGTGATTGGTGTTTGATGAAGAGGATTATTAGTTTTAACGCAATCAAAGATCATAGAGGGAAGTCGATTGGCAAAAAGGTTATGGCTTACTTACAGGACTGGGGGATTGAGAGGTTGTTTCCAATAGCTGTTGATAATGCCACTACAAATGATATTGTTGTTGGTTATGTCACTATGCAGTTGCTTGCTTGGAAGAATGATGATGCACTTGTATTGGCGGGACAATCTATGCATGTGCGTTGTTGTGCACATATTTTGAATTTGATTGTTGTTTCAGGATTGGGTGAGTTGTATGCTAGTCTTGCCGTTATTCGGAATGCTGTGAAGTACGTGAGATCCTCCACCACGAGACTGCGAACATTTAAACAATGTGCTGAGCAAGTGAATTGTCCAAAGGAAATTGTTGTTTTAGATTGTCCTACTAGGTGGAATTCCACTTATTTGATGTTGATGACTGTGTTAAAATTTCAAGCGGCATTTGATAGAATGACAAAAGTGGATAAACCGTATGAGGCATGCTTTGCGAAGAAAGAGAATAATGTTAGAACGGTGGGCCCGCCTGGACCGGATGACTGGGAGAATGTTGAACGAATTGTGAAGTTTTTGAAGGTATTTTATGATGCCACATTGTTGTTTTCTGCCTCTTTAAGTGTGACTTCTAATCTTTGTTATGTTATTATTGGCTTAATTGAGAGTTTATTGACAATGTATGAGGGAAAAATTTGATAAGTATTGGGAGTCCACGAGAAAGTTAAACAAAATGTTGATTATTGCCTCTATTCTTGATCCACGAGCGAAAATAGATTTTGCTAAACATATTTTTGAGATCATTTTTGGCAATGATAATTTTATGTTTGAACAAATGACCAAAGCAGTGAAGGACTTGTTGAATGAGTTTTGTTTATCTTATAGTATTTTCTTTCTCGTGGACTCCTAATACAGATCCTTGGGTGTCCTCTATGACTTATAGTATGAGGGAAAAATTTGATAAGTATTGGGAGTCCGCGAGAAAGATAAACAAAATGTTAATTATTGCCTCTATTCTTGATCCACGAGCGAAAATGGATTTTGCTAAACATATTTTTGAGATCATTTTTGGCAATGATAATTTTATGGTTGAACAAATGACCAAAGCAATGAAGGACTTGTTGAATGAGTTTTGTTTATCTTATAGTATTTTCTTTCTTGTGGACTCCCAATACAGATCCTTGGGTGTCCTCTATGACTTATAGTATGAGGGAAAAATTCGATAAGTATTGGGAGTCCACGAGAAAGATAAACAAAATGTTGATTATTGTCTTTATTCTTGATCTACGGGCGAAAATGGATTTTGCTAAACATATTTTTGAGATCATTTTTGGCAATGATAATTTTATGGTTGAACAAATGACCAAAGCAGTGAAGGACTTGTTGAATGAGTTTTATGATGCATATAGTGCATTCTCCGCTAGTTCCACACCATCGATGTACAGTGAGAGTGGTCTTAATGGCAGCTATGGAGGTACAAGTTCTTTTTAATGTATTACAGCTGAGGCTAATTTGGTGGATGCTGCTGGTTGTGAAGGTGATGACGTTTTTTTTTGTTGCTCGCCCTTTCCTTGGATATGCCAGGACGGTTTCTGTTCAGAATGAGAGCAAAAGAGTAGTATCTGAGGTGGAAAGGTACTTGAAGGATCCAGTTAAAGATCCTAGCAATCTTAAACTTAATGTTTTGCTTTGGTGGGAGGTGAATTGATCGAGGTATCCAATTTTGGAGAAAATTGCAAGGGATGTCTTCGATGTTCTTGTTTCCACAGTGGTATATGAGTCTGCCTTTAGTACCGGGTTTCGTATTATTGATGAGTATAGGAGTTCTTTAACCCCGGCTATGGTTGAGGCATTGATATGCACTGAAAATTGGCTGCAGTCTAAACTTTTTGCCAATCCCATCTACAGCCTCCAAGAAAATATTAAGAAGCAAATGTTTCATATGGAATTACAAGAAGGTAATGTTTTTAATTTTTTATCATTCATTATATACATAATATATTTAAAATGTATTATAAGGTTATATAGAACATCTACATGTAGTCATGTACTTGAGTTACTTTTTATTTTATTTTATAGAGCTTATAAGATCGCAAGCTTTGACAGTGGAAGCGGCGAGCACCAACATTGGTGTTATGGATGTTTGAAAGGTAACTTTTAATATATATTATTATTCATAATTTGATATTCTAGTACTATTAGTATTAGGTTGTAATTTAAACTATAATTATAGTTGTTATAGTTTTAAATTTTTAAGTCTAATTATAGTTTGTAAAATTATAAATTTGTAATTGTTTTAGTTGGACAAGTTGAAGTTGATAGAATGGTATTATTGTCTAGTATTATTATTAACTTGATTTGGTGATTAATGCCATAAAATAAGCATGATTGACTTAATTATATAAATATAAAGTGTGTGTATTGAAAAATTTGCTAAACATATTATATTTATTTGTAATTATAAATTTATAATGATATAATAGAAATTAGAATGATTGTAACACCCCTTTAGCTCAATTAAAGATATGAATTGGATTTATTTATTTGTATTTGTGTTTGATGTGTAACCTTATGAATTTGGTTTATTTGCTCAATTTTTTATATAAATTGAGTTTGTTCATTTGCTACGTGGCTTAAAGAAAATAATTATTGTATATTTCTTCAATCTTTCTCTAGGGAATCGGCGCTTGAACTTGGAGTTCAAGAATTTAACTTTAATACTTGTCAAAGTGCTTGCATGGAGCCATGGAGGAACCAAGGTGGAGGAACCAAGGAAGCTTATTTAGTTTTAATGTTTGAACTTTGAACTTAGTGATTTGGGTTTCTGAACAATTTAATAATGTTTAAATTTTGTGGCTTTGTGAGTTTGTGTTTCAAACTTTCAAAGACTAATATTTGGAAATTGTGCTTTGGACTTTGTAAGTTTGTATTAATTTTAACTTTATTAAGTTTGGACTTTGTTGGTTGAGCAAATAATCATCCTAATCCTACCCTCCAAGCCAATAGGCAAATAATCTTTTTCTAGCATTTTAATTTTATTCATTTGATTTAATAGCATTTTCTTTTTTTTTTCAGTTGGAAATTAGTAAAAATGACTACAATTAAGAAAAACGTCTTAAAACCACCTTAAAAACTACAAAAAAGGAAAAAAAAGAGCTTAAAATATTGACTCGACCTGATTTGACCCGATTTCAACCAACTCGAATTGACCCAATTTGACCCGAACTGACTCGATTAGACCCGAAATGACCCGAACTCAATCCGACCTGTTTTAAATCCAACCTGATCCAACCCGAACTTAACCCGAATTATTGACATGACCCGATCCTACCCGAATATCAATAATTCGGGTTAAGTTTGGACTAATTTTTGTCTAACCCGAACAACCCGAAACCCGATCGGGTTGATCCGAACCGGACTTGAACCCGGTTTTGCCCACCCCTAGTGTCAATAAAACCTTTACAATATGAGATCATCTCTCACCCCTTTCCCAAGGTTTTCCCACGTTTACATCACTCAAATTTGAAGATTACATAGATTTTCCCTTACGCAGTGTATGTGTTTACAAATGAAAGTTCAAAGTGTGATTTGATAAAGGAATAAATAAATTTTAGCTCAGAAAAGATTGAATAAGCAATGATAAACTTGATGATAATCGTTGAACACATTTATAAATTGTATTTGATGAAGCCTTTTATATATGAAGAAGAAAATTAGTGGTTGTTGATTTTCTAAAAATTATTGGGTCGCCATTAACCTTAGTAGATTTACTATTCTGACTTGTGGTATGTAACTGTTATGCTGAAATTGAATTATTGAATCACCATTTGAAATTATCGATATACCATTTAATTTCAAAGAGTTCACTGATTAAAGTGGCTTGTTGTTTTCACATAATGGTTTGCTATTTAATTCTAGAAGCTCACCTGTTTAAAGTTAGTTTACCTTCTGCGAGTAACAGTTTGTCATTTTTAGATAAATTCATTTTTAGAATTTATCAGTTAGTCGTCTTCTCATAAACAGTTAACTGTTAATTTCTAGAAGCTATTAATAACTCAACCATATGTTATCAGTTTTGTTGTTTTAAACTTAATGTTTATCTGTTAGTTTCCCGAACCTTAATCTTGTCTAGAATATTATGCGGCCTAAGAAATTTGATCAATTTAAAGACTCCATCATTTTAAATCTTATTTGTTGTCATCAAAATCAATGTTATAAGAATGTTTATGTCAACAATGGTAGGTGCAGCCATGTGAGGCTTTGTGTGTGTGTGTGTGTGTGTGTGTGTGTGTAAGTGTGTGTGGTTGTGGGTTTGGTTTTTTATTTTTTTTCCTTAATCTAATTGGATTGTCGGATCAGATCGGGTTTGAGCTGATCCATATACAATCCGATCGGATTAACAAAAGATCATCTGATCTAACTTCCTTCAATCCGCATTTGATCTAAACCCGAAATATTCGAATCTGATAGGGTTATTTGCTCACCTTTAGACTATAGATGTTTATAATGATGGTTTATAAATAATAAAGGTCATCTTTGTCATTACAATATAATGTTGTTTTTCATGTAACTGTCATCTTTGATGTTATTAAAAAAATAAAAATTTTAAAACTAATTCAAACGCTATTTAATTGTCATTTTGTATCGAATATACATTTATAATTACTTTTTTTACAAACCATATCATATACAAGATATTGATTTGTAAAAACCTTAAATAATCCTTCATCTTCAACAAAATATTAGCTATTGCAGTAAAATTATCATAATTACTCTTCAGTATCTGACAAAATCCACTACTAACTAACAAAGTTCTCATAGTCTAATATAAAGAGCTTTCACAATCTTTCATCTTCAACAAAATATTAGCTCTCCCACATGTACTCTAGCTACCACATTTAAATTCTCATCAAGTCTTCATGCAATATTTTCAAGCAAATCATACTATCACTAGGAACCTACAACATTATTTTGCAAAGTAACAAAAAAAATAAGTATATCAAACTCATTTGTTGCAAGTCATTAAATCATGATAAGTTAGAGTACAAAATGCTATTATATATTTATAGAGTAGCCTTAAATTATCAATCAATTAATTTTCATATGTAGCAGCAAGTTGCAATGTATATATCTAGCCCACTCCCATCTAAACTCATCAATCTCTCCTTGAGTATAGCTTTGTGTCTTTAAAAACTATGAAGTGAAAAATATATAAATTACCTAGTTGTAAAAACATAATTGAATATTTAATAAAAATTGCCAATATCTTTTCTAGAATAAAGACATAGTATTAGAGATAATGTCTCATATAATATCTACAATGCTCAATATTTTTAGGTTGATGAGGACACCACAAAAGAGAAAGTAAAAGATTTAAGTTATACAATGAGCAAATTCATGTAACAACGAATTAAAAATCTTATATAAAACTATTATGAATTCAATTTAAGACTCATGTTCCTTACTTGCTACGATCAATTTTTTCATGTGCCGTGCTAAACATTCTCAACGAACTTAATTTCAAAATTGAAAACCACATATTAGTAACTAATATATGAAAATACAAGTATACAAGCACAATTTCATAACTTACTAATTAATAAGCTCTTTTAAGATTTTATCAATAAAAAAGTCTAGTACTTCACATTCCGGAAATACCGGCTAAGCAAACCAAGAGGGGGGTGAATTGAATTTCTAAAAATTATGAAGTATTTTAAATAAAAAATTTAATGCAAAGATAGAACAAATAACAACTAAATAACAACAATAAAAATGTAAAGAGAATGTCAATCAACCTTCATAATAAGAGATTATCCCAAACTTCTTAACTCAAATGTTTCCCTCACTCTCAAACACTCAATTTGATATTGAAATGAAAATTACACAAAATTTTTCTTCATACAATGTAGGTGTTTACAAATATGATCTAAAAAGTTTTAAGCACAAGAGATGTTTAATGCACAACAACAAGCTCAATGAAGATTGCAGAATCAACACTAATTTGAATTTGATAGAACCTTTATAGTTGGAGAAGAAAACTAACCATTGTTGACTTTCTAGGCATAATCATATCACCACTAACCTCTGTTGAATTGTCGTTTTGACTTTATGCAAGTAATCGTTATGCTAAAATTTGAATAGTTAGCTTACCATTTGAAGTTGTTGGTTTACCGTTAAATTCTAAAAACTAATTTGCTCAGGGTTGGATTACCATTTGGAGTTGTCGATTTACCGTTTAATTCCAGAAATCTGCAAGAAATAATTGGCTACTCGTTTGTGCTAAATGGTTCACTATTTTTAGCTAAATTGCTCTCTGAAATTTATCAGTTAACTGTTTTCTAATAAAGAGTTCACCGTTATCTTCTAGAATCCGAACTAAGTGTTATCTTTATAAAATCGGTTTGCCGTTTCAAGATTAACAATTATCTGTTTTTGTCCAGATTCTTAAATGGTTAGCCGATTAATCAAATTGTTGCATAACAGTAACTTCCACAAGATCAAACGACGATCCAATAACCTCCAGAAAGTCTACAACAACTAGTTTTCTTCTCTAACTTTAAAAGACTCTATCAAATTCAATTTAGAGTGATTCTATAATTGTCATTAAGCTTGTTTTTGCATATCAAACTGTCTTGAGTATAAATTTGTTTACTCTTTCATCAAATCACACTTTAAGTTTTCATTTTTAAACACATACATTGTGTGAGTGAGAATTTGTGTAATATTCATTTTTACATCAAAATGGAGTGATTGATAATGTGGGAATCACTTGGGAAAAGAGGTGTGGAATCATCTTAAATTGTAAAAGTTTATTGACACTTTAGAAGTTAATTGTAGTCTTATTGAAGCTTTCGGGTTGTAAGGCTTGAATAGTGGAATCCTCAAACTTAGTGAGGCTGGAGGTGTGGATATAGTTGGGTTTTGCCGAACTATGTAAAAATCTCATGCTCGATTCTCCTCCTTTCTCTCTTTAAATTTTTTAATTGTTATTTAATTGCTATTGATTTGCTTATATTAGAAATTTACATTTTTTTTTATATTAGAATGTTAATTGACTATATGTAGTTCCATCTTTAAAAAGTTCAGAAGCAAATACTTTTTTTCTTTCAATAATTATACATATGCGGCTACCCTATAGTCTATAGAGGAGTATTGGCAATATTTAACTAGAACCAAAATCTCGATATATGCCAATTTCTCCAATTTTTAGAGAGCAATTGTTTCCTTGATTTTAGGCCACACCATCCTTTACTAATAGGCGTTTCCGCAATTACGGATTGTTGAATGGATCTATTAAAGATAGGACACGTCCTTTTTAACTTAAATATTTTCTTTTGGTTGACCTAAATTCTCATGAAATCAGATTGTTTTGGTATACCTTGTTTTGGCCGGATTAATAGACTTCTAGGTCGGACTTGTTAAGCTAATTTATCTTAATAACATTGTAAATTCTAGGCCAGCTTAAGTTGCTTATTCTCTTCGGTGACATTAGAAAAATCCAACCCCAAACAAGCATCGATGAATGAATATCGGCATCCAGACGATTGCGAATCGGTTTTCAGGAAACACAGAACGTTAACCAAAAAAATTCGGCCATAAAAAGCCTGTAGCTGCAGCTCCATAATCATGTAGTACTGACCAGCTGCCTTCCACGTATTGCGTCATCAGTTTATAGTCCGACAAAATTTCTAATTACATCACAAAAAGGTTGTTTGGTCCACTCAAAACTGTGTGGGCAGGGATGGCAAAATCCGGGTCCAGGTTTAGCCTTTCTGGTTTTAGATCCAGATGATAATTTTGTATTCCGGATCCGGATATAAACCCGGATTTTTTGGCTCCGGATACGGTGTCCGAGTTTCCGGATGCCAGGTTTAAAACCCGGATAACTAAATGAACTAAAAAAACATAAACCTCTTTCAGGTTATGAAAATTCCAGAAAGAATTCAAATCGCAAGCACTGATGAATTGAAGGATTATAGATTCTTTACAATCGAGACAACTTGAATATCAATGAATTGAAATGAATCATGATTTAGAGATAAAAGCTGACCTACATATGTTAATATCACCTCAGAGCACTATTAATTCCCAAGAAGCATGTATGTTGATGATGTAATCAAGATGAATGGTGTAGCGATGAAGACAATGGTGAATCACAGACGGCGACGCAACGATTTGATGAAGACGAATGGTGGCGCGACGATTTGATGAAGAAGAACGGCGACGAGATAAATTGAATATTGAGGATGATGATGAGCTGTTGATGATGATGCTTGGGGATTACTTGAATATTGACAAGGATGATGACAAATTGACGAATGAATTTAGGCTTTGTGGCGTGAAGATTGAAGAAGGTGAGAGAAGAGGAAAAACAGGGTTGTTGCGGCTGCAGTTTGTTTTAGGGTTTTTTTTTTTTTTGGTTTTATACTTAGATTTAATAACTTAAAATTAATTATTTAATAATTTTAAAATAAAGATATCCGGGGCCAGATTTCGGATATCCAGATTTATGTAAATCTGGATCTGGACCTAGATATGTCCAGATTTATAAAATGAATTCCAGATCCACATCATTTTTATCTCCAAATCGGGTTCAACCCGCATCAGATAATCCAGGTTTATCCGAGTCCGGGCCGGATCCGGTTATTTTGCCACCCTTACGTGTGGCTGAGACGAAATTCACTGTAAGTATAATTGTTTAATCGTCATCTCAAACGTCATTCCATGAAGGTGAAATCCCTATTTAAACCTTCGACTCCTTATGCACTTCCGTACTTGAAAAAAAAGAAAAAAGAACAGGGATATGGAGCAGGAGCAGCACCAGCAACACCAACCCCACTTTTTACTAGTAACATTTCCAGCACAAGGCCACATAAACCCAGCCCTCCAATTCGCCAGGCGTCTTATACGCATTGGCACACGTGTCACCTTCATCACCACCATCTTCGCCTACCGCCGCATGGCCAATAGTCCCACACCCGAAGACGGCTTGTCGTTTGCCAGCTTCTCCGATGGATACGACGACGGTTTCAATTCCAAACAAAATGATCGGAGGAGCTACATCTCGGAGTTCAAGCGTCGTAGCTCCGAAGCCCTAACTGAGCTCATCACGGGCAGTAAAAACCAGGGTGCTCAACCGTTTACTTGCTTGGTTTACAGTCTACTCCTCCCTTGGACTGCTGAAGTGGCGCGTGCATATCATCTCCCTTCGGCGCTCCTTTGGATTCAACCAGCCCTCGTTTTCGACGTTTATTACTATTATTTCTATGGATATGGCGATGTAATTGAAGAGAAGGTTAATGATTTGATAGAGTTACCGGGACTGCCGCCACTCACCGGCTGTGATCTTCCTTCTTTCATGGATCCCAGAAAGTCAAATGATGCTTACTCTTTCATATTACCTTGTTTTAAAGAACAAATGGAGGCAATTGTCGAAGAAACCGATCCAAAAATTCTTGTCAACACGTTCGATGCATTAGAGGCTGAGACATTAAGAGCCATCGATAAGTTCAATATGATCGCAATTGGACCGTTAGTTGCATCGGCGTTGTTGGACGGGAAAGAGCTTGACGGAGGCGGTCTTTGCAAGAATAGTTCAAAAGAGTATTATATGGAATGGCTAAGCTCGAAGCCCAAATCATCTGTTATCTACGTGGCGTTCGGAACCATATGCGTTCTGGAGAAGCGTCAAGTGGAGGAAATTGCACGCGGGTTGTTAGATAGTGGTCATCCATTCTTGTGGGTCATTAGAGAACAAGAAAATAAAGATAAAGATAAAGGTGAAGATGACGTGGTGATGAAGTACAAAGAAGAGCTGAATGAGAAGGGAATGATAGTGCCGTGGTGTTCACAAGTGGAGGTTCTGTCACATGAAGCGGTGGGGTGTTTTGTAACGCACTGTGGGTGGAATTCGAGCTTAGAAAGCCTGGTATGTGGCGTGCCTGTGGTGGCATTTCCTCAATGGACAGACCAAGGGACAAACGCTAAAATTATTGTGGACTTCTGCAAAACTGGAGTGAGAGTGAAGGCTAATGAAGAAGGGATTCTAGAAAGTGATGAGATTAAGAGGTGTTTGGAGTTGGTGATGGAAGAAGAAGGAGATGAATTTAGAGGAAATTCTTTGAAATGGAAGGATCTGGCCAGAGAAGCTGCCAAACAAGGTGGGTCTTCATATAAGAATCTCAAGGCTTTTATTGATGACTTTAGCACCAGCAAGTAGACTTATCATCTTCTTTAATTGTTATTTTTTGTTTGTTTCGGTTGTCTAGGACTATGACATGATTACTTCAAACATGTACCGATGTTTTATTATTGTTGTTATCATTTTCGTTATGGACAGACCATTATATATATGGAATAATGAAATCGGTGGGATCAGTACTCTAGGCTAGGTTGGTAACGGGACCGTGCGGCCGGCCTTTGCGGATCTTAATCCTGTCCTAAACAGTAAATTTGGACAAAATTATATTTCAATCTCATCCGGATTGGGATCTCGAATCCTAATCAAATCTCGAATTATCTTAGATGATAAGAGTTTTTTATCATACTTTGAAAATTCTATCACAAATACTATATCATACGCTTACAACCAGCATATTATGTATATATTATTTACTAAATGACTTTATTATACATAGATGACTAACATATTAGATATAAGTAATTTTTTAAACCGACTTGTTATATATTTTTAAAAATCTAGTTATAACATATGCAATCCTTTTTAAGATTTTCAAATGCCCTAAATCCTAGCCTGAATAATAAATTGAAATAGAAAGTGATGCTATATATATATATATATAAGCACACACACTCTTGCATGTATAGTCGTGTACAAACTACAAGAAATGTAGTCAATTTTTTTTTTCTTCTTGTAGGAATGAAATACGGTTAGGGAAAAAAGAGATTTTTCCAGCCATTACAATCAAGTCATCAAAAATAACAAAAATAAGGATATAATTTTTCTAATGGCAAAAAAATTATTAAAAATAGCTTCAAATGCGGTTTATGAAACAGTATCATCGTTAACATTTGTAATCACACTAATTCTTTTATTGAAAATGTAATAATATTTTAAACCTTTTAATTTACATAGTCGCAAATACAGTATTAATTGGATAAAAATATGAATTCAATTGTATTATGGAAGTGGCTACTGGCTAGTATGAAAATCATCTAGCATTGGATCACATCTTTCACTGTAACAAAGCTAAAGTTATAACACAAAGCTGATTTGTGTGTAAAGGCCTTTTCATTTATGTAAGATCCCTTATATCAATTAAGCCGAATTTGACAAAGATCAATCAAATTGATTACGATTTACGAAAGAATTAAATAAAAGAAAAGATATAGGCGATTTGGAGCTTTTTAGTTGTATTTTTTGTCCAATGTTATTTGCAACATCTTACCATCAAATAAGGCAGAAAATATTGCATCCCTACCTACCCCATTTAATTGAGTAATCTTCTTTTTTAAATATTATTTAGTTTGAAAATTACCCAATTTAAAGATAATCCAGTTCTTTTCTCACTTATATAAATGAAATTCAAACTTTAAACGTTTTCATTTCAACACAAAGTTTATCACCACTGAATTAGGTGGTACCCACCATTTCTTTAAGTGATCTATATAAATTATATATATATACACGCGCGCTCACACATACAATCGTATATATATGTATGTATCCAGAATCCTAAATTTGTCATTAAACCACATAGTTTAATAGTATAATAATATAATTTAACAGCAAATATTATTATACTATAATTTAATAATTTTTCCATCCTGAACCTTATTATATATATTATCTTTAATTTTTAAAATTTATCATTCTCTCAATGAGTGATACATCACTAAATACTGCATAATTTTTAAAAATAAAAAATTATATCATTTAAAATAAAATTCTGAAATAAAATTTAAAATATTTGTTTTCTTCAAATAACTCTTGTTGATGCTAATCTCTAATCAACTAGAGAAATAAATAATAGGACGATATAATAAACGAGATATAGGGAATTTACATAATTAAGCTCTTGGCCTACATCCATAGGTATAGAAAGAGCAATTTTCATTATTAAATAAGAATTACAATGAATTTCTTTTGGTCTAATTATTTGCTCATATTCTCTGTGCATCAAGAATTATCTATTTGCTCAATAATTTTTAATTTACATAGTTAAAATTAAAATTAATAAAAAATTACAATGTACATAATTAAGAATATTAATAATTATTATAAATCTACAAATATAATAAAATAAATGTTTATTCACCAAATATATTTTTTATTAACTTTGTAATTAAAAACTATAATTTTTTAAATAAAGGTAAAATTATAATTTAAAACTATTTACTCTCAATTCAAAACAAAGTAAATACATAAATTAAATTTTGATCTTCATTTCATGCTTCCATTTCAGTGTAAGTAAACAACCTACTTCCACTCCCACTCCACACTCCCAATTCTAGGATTCTCAATCATCAAGATTCCCACTCCAATCCAAAATGTAAATACTACCTTAATGTAATAATGTAACTCTCAGTTATATATCTAATTGAAAATATCAGTGTAATGATCTGCTGTTATAATAGTTATAAATATTTGTACAATACAGTAATCTAATGTGTAATCAGTATTAAAAAAAAACCACAAACGAGATATCCTGAGTTAATGGAGATAATTTATTTTATATTTTAAAGATAATTAATTCAAAGGGTCGCGCTAAGTTACAGGGACTATAACTTGCTCACAGTTTAACAAAAATATGCTAATGATTCACCTGGTTCATTTATTGTGTTACTTATTTTTGGGCTATAAGCTACGGTCGGTGACTGTAATTAAGTTAGGGAATGTCTAAGAGTGAAATTATTAGGATCCCTTTAAACTCCTCATAAAACCCCCTTCTAAAAATATCCCATTATATATATATATATACACACACACACCTATGTTTATTCCACAAATAAACCTGTATATTATTTTTTTCCTCAAGAAACCATATAAAAACAAAATTCTTATATTACAAAATTTTTATCACCAATTTAATCTGTAGCTCTTGTTCGGTCTATGTGAATAAATTTTCAATACAGAATTCCTTCGACTTCTTTTTATCTTTTAAGTGAACACTTGCTTTTACATTCTTCTATACATATAAACTTATACCACAGAATATATATATTATCACTTTTCTTTTATGCATATAAACTTATATAACAGAATATATATTATCACTTTATTTTATCATTCCGAGGGAGAAGACATAAAGCAAGTTAAAACTAGATAAGAAATGCTCTAGGCTATTATCTTTCTGTAGTTTTGCAAGTTCAGGGCAGTGGTCACCAGCGATGATAATTCACGAGTTCTATTAGATTTATTTAACTAGGGTTAAATTTGTAAATTTCAGAAGGAGGGGTTTTATGAGAGTTATAAACGGGTGCCCAAATTCATCAAGAAAAAAGCCTTATAAGGCAAATCTCCAAGAAAAACAACAAATTGTCAAGAAAGCGAAAATGCAGGCTAGCTTGGCTGACCTATATCCCAAAGATTGAACCTAAATTAAGTAATATTGACTTAGTTCCTAAGATATCTAATGACCTAAGACATGATCTTTGTACCATTTTGGATTTATAACTTGAGCTACATATATCTATTTAGGTCCTATATATATTTTGTTTCGAAGTTTACAAAAAGACTAATGCGGATCATTGTACTATGTTGTAAAGAGCTAGTAGATCACCCGAAATTTTGTGTTCTGGGGTCTTGAATTGCAGTTTGAAGACTTTTTCATTATTCTTAGGATTTCTTTCAGGATGTGTGTCGTTTTCCTAGACAGTGAATTTCAAGGTCCTTTAAGAATTCTAGTTATAAGACAGTTGATTATTATTATAAAACTTTTCTCTTTGAGATTTCATGTGTTATTTTTCTTTCCGACTCCGTCTTGTGTCATCTAATCCCTTAAAACTTAAATTAATGACACAGTGGGGCAGTGAAAGTAGATTAATAGGGTAGATAAATACTATATATCATTCTAAAAACGTCCAAAGCCAACGTGACTAGAATACGCTCAAATCGAATTATGATTATAAGGTCTTGTTTCAATTCAAATGACTTAATGATATTTTGATAATGCTTTACAATGAGATTAGATGTTGCTCTAAACAAACGACTTAACGAAAGAGATTTTGATAAAATAATCTGAAAGGAAATTATAAAAGAGGGGCTTTTATTAATTAATTCCATTAAGACAATGACAAGATCTCTCTATTTATTGTAGGCTAAATCTACTTCCTTATGTTAATTCAAATAGAGAAATTAAATTAAACTAAAATAGAAAACTTAAACCCATACCTGATTAGACACTATTTGATATGACTTATTTAATGGTTATAAGTGGTTATTTAATCTCATAAGCTCTTATCATAATTTTTGTTCTTGTTTGATTCTTTTTCTAGCAGAACTTTTGAAGTTTAAATAAGTTATTTTGCCTCTGCTAGCAAAAGCTCAAATTTTAAACTTTTGAAAATAGAAGTTGAAAAGCTTTTTTTTTAATGTTAAAATATCTAAAAGATCCTTTACTTATTTGACAATCTTATTTTATTTTTTATAATATAACTTTAAAAAGTTTGTCTATTAAATTAATTTTATAAATTTTTAATAAAAGTTCTTATTGACGACCAAATAACTAAAGTTTTTTTAATAAAAGCTCTACTAACAAAAGATCTAATTAAATAAACTCTACTTGAAAAGTTGTACCAAACGGAGCCTAATCAAAATAAAAAATAACAAAAAAAAGACTAAAATAATAAATGTCTAGAAATTTTCTAAAATGTCCTACATCATTCTCCCCTCTTAAAAGAAATTTATCCTCGATTTTATCTAAAGAATGAAACTTCAAGTAAAGCAATAATGCATATTGGAGTTTGAATGTGTAGCTGTTGTCATTAATCTTTCTCTAAACCAAGAATCCTCCATGCTTCATCTTCATGTTAATCTTGCTAGTCACTTTGTGAAAAGGTAAATTCTTGTACGAACGAATTACTTCCAAACCTCTGAAGGCTTTTGTCAAACCTCACTCAATGTTCTGACCAATTAACTTTATCTTTGCAGCCAAATCTTCTTTAAGAATAACCTTGTTGTCATCAACATGGATAGTTATAATCATGTCAATCATTGCTCGGCTCTCTTTAACTTGATTTTATGCAGAAACTCGATGATATTGTTAGGGTCAAAGTGCAAATCAAGAATAGATTGTACCTAGCTCTTCTCTAAAAAACTCACGCAAACAATAATCTCATTATGATCATCATCTTCTATTGTTATTTGTGTAAAAAGAGATTGTTCATCATCATCATAGCGAACAAAATGATCTTTCACCAATTACCTCGTACCAAACCATTCTTGAATTTCATCTTGCCCTGGTTGAATCCTTGATTCTTGAAGTTGCTCACACAAATCTAAAGCATCACCCATTAACTTAAATGATATATGAGAGACAACGACATTTGAAGATATAGTTTGAAGAAAATCTTTCATCATGCAAATCCAATAAAAGTACTATTATGATTACCATCAAAACTGGGGATATCTTCTAACATAAGGAGATAAGATGATCCTTGACATTTTATCTACAAACAATAAAAAACTATAAATATCTTTAGCTCTTTGGTGCAGGTGTTACTTGATTAACGCTAGAAAGTGGGCATGGTTAAATTTGTTATTTTTCACTTACAATGTTGATAACACTAAATTTTCATCATATTTACAAATACTTAACCGATTTTATGAATTGTCAATTTTTATTTGTCTTCAAGTGTGGTTTTTATGTTTTCTTAGTAAATCCCCAAATTCTTGATGCTTAAATTGGAAAAAAAATGGACGTGAGATTTGGATTTTAGAGACTCAAAAGTCTTTAGAAGAATCGCTAACCCTTCGATCCAATATTAATTCTGAAAGACAGAGATCATGCCATGAAGGCTACAATGTCTAACTAATCAATAAATTTCTTGGGACAAGTGTATGCAAATAAGTCTAGCACATGGTAAATAGTAGGGTAACGATGGTAGTTTACCATTTATTGTAAAGTTTTCACACAATGGCAAACTGTAAATAAGGCTCAACTCTTGGGTTTTGTGTGGCCGGTGGCTAGTGGCCGAGTTTGGGGTGGTGATGGTCGAATCAGGTTGATACGGTGGTAAGAGTGTAGTGGTAGTGGCTGTGAAGGCTAACTCATGATTATCACAAAATTCACAAACTTAGCATTTTCAAGTTCTTTTCCATAATCACTGACATGACTCAAAGGACTATTCTCAAGTATAAGAATGTTTAGTTATAATATAAATTAGTGAGTCTAGGGTCGAACTATAGGGAATTTAAAAATCTTGCATTGCCTTTTACTAGTTTAAATATTATGTGACTTAGTTCTTAACTAACCACTGCGCAAATAATTATGAGGATTAAATATATAATGTGTCATAACTATATTAGAGTGATATCACTGACATATTAGTGTACTGAATTATGTCTAAATACTCATATAAATCTAAATGGGATCTAGACTTATAGATTAACATGGAATAAAAATAATTGTTAGAAAATATAACTAATAAACATATAATTCAAAACAATAAACTTAAAACTTGCTTGAGAGATTAATTATTTTACAATTTAAATTTTTGAGTTTCACCGTTTACCTTAGCTTAGAACATTAATCTCTGTTATCGACTAAAATACTCATTTTACTTAACAAATATATGAAACATAATACAAGAAAATTGAAAACACAGGAGAGGAGAAGAGATTTTTCTCTAGAATTCATTGTAGATTTATAGCTAATTTCTCTACAGAACTCCCCTTGCAAATCCACGATAAATTCTCTATTAATTTCTCTCTGTAAATTTTCTTCTTTACCCAAATTTGTGAAAGATCTTGCCTTATGTAGGTAAATTTTGAGTTGATCAAGTGTAGGCATTTACACGATTTTTTTTTTTGTGAGCTTGCAACTACAAGCTTTAGATTAATTTTAGTGATACAGTACAAGGGTATAAAATTGCAACCATGATGGATTGTTGGATTCAACAAATTTAATGGCTATAAATAAAGTCAAAGTGGGACCCTCCATTGGCTTATTTGTTAAAGTGAATGAACAACTAGATTAATGAGTGTTAAATCTAGTGTAACCAGGTGCATGCGAGCTCAAACACATAGCATGAAATCAATTGTTCAAAATTAAACGTTGGATCGAAGGGCTAGCAGCAATTTTTCAAAGGTTTATGAGTCTGTAGAATCCAAATTTTACATCTGTTTTTCTTATGCAAGCACCATGAATCTAAGAATTTACCTACAAAACACAAAAAAAAATCATACTTAAAAATAAATTGAAATACTAGTTATGCAATCCAAGAGGGGGGTGAATTGGAATTTTAAAATTTAAGCTAAATGAACCACACAACAATTCATTCTATTGCCTAATGGAATAAATAATAATAAATTTAATAAAGCACAATAATAAAAGAGCAAGGGAAGAGAGAGCAAACACAATGATTTTTACGTAATTCGACAATTCTCGCCTACATCCTGAAATGCAAGTTATGCAACCCAAGAGGGGGGTGAATTGAGATTTTAAAACTTATGTAAAATAATTCGCACAACAATTTAATCTATTGCCTTAATCAAATAAAAAATAATAAATTCAATAAAGTACAATAATAAAAAGAGTCAGGGAAGAGAGATCAAATACAATAATTTTTACGTGGTTCGGCAGTCCCCACCTATATCCACGCCTCCAAGCCAACCAAGCTCAGGCATTTCACTATCTAAACCTCCCAGTGCTTCAAGCTCTTTACAATTGACTTCCAAGGTGTCAATAAACCTTTACAACCAAGAGATTATCTCCAAATCTCTTCACTCAAGTGTTTCTCATACTTATACATTCACAAATTTGATGAGAAAATAAAGATTACAACAAAGAAACTCTCTTTTAGAGTGGATATACAAATTACAGCAAAATGATGATTCAATATATGATGATTTGCGAAATAAAAACTCAATATATGTTGTACGCACTTGTTTATGCTTTCAAAATCTTGAAATTGAAGTTGGAATTGAGTTTATATAGCTTAAGCACAAAATCTATTCGTTATAGGTAACTTCTAGCAAGCAAGCGGCAAGCCCTTTAATTTAGTCGGCTCCCCACTTCAGAACAGTAAAGTTACTATTAAATTTGAATTTTGCTACAATAACATTATTCACAAAAATTGCATTTTTGCCTAAAACTTATAGTAATTATATTGTGGCCCGAAATGTCATACAACTTTGGAAATAAGTTCAACCTCAAAATTTCTAAATAATATTTGTCTTTCCCAAAATTTTTTGAAATTATGATATGACCCAAAAATGATAATATTTTTTTAAAGAAATCCTTTTCAAAATTTAACAAAATACTTATAAATTTCAAAATTCTCAAAACCTTTTCAATTTAGTCCAAAATTTGGAAATATGAAATTTTTTTCAGGCGGCTAGCCGCTAGCTCTCAAGCAGTTAGCAGTTAACTCTTTGTCTATTTTTAATATTTATATTTTGACCCCAAAATGTTTAGAAATTAAAGATGGCCCAAATGTTTCAAATATTTACAAATAGATCGAAATCGGAAATTCAAAACAATACTTATTAAAATCAAATATTGTAAAACTTTTTCATTTTAGTCCATATCTTGAAAAATAGCAAATTTCATAAAATGCTTGGTTTATAATTGTAAAACCTTTTATTTATGAAAGATAATGACTTATTAAATGAAATCTTGAGCTTCTCAAATACTAAACCATACATATATTAAATCATGCCAGCTTTACAAGAATTGTTGCAATAATGAGTCTGTTGAGCTCTAAACTTTATTCTTGATCGTTTCGCTATTCGTTGAGTGTCTTGAACTTGATTTCACGTGATTCACTTCATCATAAATATTATCCTTCAAGAACTAGTAAAAATTTAAAATATAATATTTATCAAATCACTTAAAGCACATGTTTGTTATCATCAAAATTACATTATGTGTAACCCTTTAGGCTAACACATCCATGCCTCCAAGCTCACCAGGCTTGAGGATTTCACAAAGCGAGCCTCCAAGGCTTCAATAACTCTTACAATTGACTTCTAAGATGTCAATAGACTTTTAGAACAAGAGATTATCCATAATCTCTTAACCCCAAGTATATCCCAACACTTACAATTACTCAAAAATAAAGATTATAAATGAATTTTCTCTCACACAATGTAAATGATTGCAAATGAATACTCAAAGTATAAATACAAGAACAAGTTTAAGGCTCAATGAATGTTGTATTCTCAATTGCAAGCTCAATAATAACTCTTAGATCTCATCATATTTGAATTTGATTGAGTCATTTCATAGTTGGAACTTAAAACTAGCCGTTGCTGACTTTCTGAGAGAAATTGGATCGTCGTTAACTGCTATCGGTTAACCGTTTTGACTAGTCCAAATGATCGTTGGGCTGAATTTCAAATAATCGATTAACCGTTTAGAGTTATCAGTTCGTCGTTAATTTCCAAAATCCTGCAAAACAAATTTGGCTTGACCATTTTTGCTAAATGGTTCAAGGTTAACATGTAATTTCATTATGGAAATTATCGGTTAACCATTTGATATTAAAGGCGCGAGTTAACTCCTAAAACCTGCAAAACAAATTACGCTCATCCGTTCTTGCTAAACGGTTCAAGATTAAAGTTAATACCTCTCTGAAAATTATCGGTTAACCGATTGCAGTAAACAATTCACCATTTTTTTTTCCAGAATCAACATTTTTTTTTATAAAATTTCACAGAAAATGATTTTCCAATTAAAGTTAATGATTATCCAAATTTCATGAACATTTCTAGCAATGTTATACGGCTTTTAAGAAATTGTTTATTAAAGAAAACTCCAACATTTTTAATCAAAAACATTTAAAGTTTGTTATCATCAAAATCAATATTATAGACATATATATTGTAACAGTCTCTCCTTTTTTTGATGATGACAAACCTTACAAGATAAATGAAAAAAAGAAAATGTAGATTCACTCCCTAAATATTTATGCAATTTTACTCCCCCTAAATATATGCCCCCCCTTAAGTATATGGTCAATCAATTTTTTAATATATGTTTATCCAACAATAGCATATATAACGTCTTTTAAAGTCAGATTCCTAAGTCTGAATTATCTGTGTTCATGTTGAAATTGTGTCATTAATCCTTGGATCACGTGTTACAATAACCACTAGGATGCATCTCAAGAGTTGATAAGATGCTGTCATTAAAAAACTCCTTACTCAACCCATGCACAATGAATTGAATCTTATCCACATGATTATCAAATACATACGTCAAGAAATGACAATTTGTGTTGCAAGTCTAGCATGCACATGTATAACACCCAACATCTTAACTTTGTACTTTTTGGTGTAAGTGCTCTTCCCCAGGCTAGTCATGGGACAAAGAAATGATACATCAAAGATCTCACCAGCTAATGAAAATTTACCTTCAATAAGCCAACAAACATTTTTAGGGATTCCATACATCATCAATAGCCTTGTTCTTTTAAATTGTGCTTGATAAATATTTATTAAACAGTTTAGAAAGAGTGAAGAAAAATTTGAATTCAGTTTCTTGACAATTTCTACCATTCTTGTTGACATAGGTATTAGTTATATGGGAAAACTAAAAGAACCATCTACAAGAGTCACGAAATATTGTCATCCGCCATTTAACCAGTGGAAAAATTAAGTACCCTATTAAATAGAAAAACAAAATACACAAAAGACAAAAGAAAAAAAAAGCAAAAACAAAAATAAATAACAAAATGATACTTAATTTTCACAATAGATAGGTTTAAAGGAAGAAACAATTCTCAATACATTAAGTTGGTTCAATTTCTACATCCCTATATAGGCATATGTTTTTCACAACAAATGGGCCACTCCACTTTGATTTTAACCTCCATGGAAATAAATGAGGACGAGAATTGTAAAGCAACACCTTTTGACCAAACTTAACTACTTTTCCAAAAAAATCATTTGTCATGAAAAGCTTTGGTTTTTGCCTTAATAATTCTTGAATTCTCATATGCATCATCTGTTAATTCCTTTAGTTTATTAATTTGTAATTTATGCACATTACTAGTGTCATCACGATTTGAATTAAATGTTTTAATGGCCCAAAATGATTTATACTCAAGCTTTGTGCTTCCTCTTCCTTTGTCTCTTCAAGTTGTCATATGTCTTCAAAATTTAATTGGCCACTGTCATCTTTAGGTACTACATAAAATCAATTATAGAACATATGTTAAACAAGTTTCCATAGAGTCTAAAAGATCCTCATCTCGAATGCGTTCCTCAATGATTGGTTCAATGAGCTTAATATCCTCATTTTTACTATCTTCATTTTTCTTATCATAAGGTTGTTTACTCTTGTTGAACACATTAAGTCTTAACGTTTAAGTTGCTGAAAGATAGATTCATCACTCCATTCTTATAATTAATCAAAGCATTAGCAATGGCTAAAAAGAGCCGAACTAATATGATAAGAATTTGCTTGTATTCATCAACAATTAGTTCAGTTTCCAAAACAAAAAATCCATAAGATATATGAATTTATCGACGTGACTAATACATCCTCAATTATCCCTCTTAGTACTTTAATCAACCTATCAACAAGTAAAAGAATGGTAGAGGCTGGTTTTAACTCACCAAAATTAAGTTGTCAATACATTGAATATGGAAGCAAATTGACAGTAGCACTAAGATCAAGTAAAGCATGTTCAATTTTATAGTCCCCAATAATGCAATAAATAGTTGGACAACCAGGAGCCTTGTATTTAATAAAGCTTGCATGTTTTATTAGAAAAGCTTTCTTTTGTACCTTAAGTTTCCTTTTAACAATATATAGTTCTTTCATGAATTTAGCATAAGATGGTGTATGTTTAATGATATTTAGAGATGACATTTTTCTGTTTGAAAACTTCATAAATCTTAAGATTGTTCTTTGATTTCCCTGGCTTGATCAGGGCTTGAGAGAAAAATGGTACAAAGGGGAGTTGGTTATTTCTTCCTTGGGTAAAGGTTCGTCAACCTCTTCTTTACTCTCTGAAATTGACTCCTTACCTAATATAACCGATTTGACTTAGCTAATGTTTTGGCTTTCTATACTACACATTTAAGGGTGTTGTTTAACTATTAGGATTTGGTTATCATTGAGAAGAAAAACTTACTTTTTTCATTAATGATACGAGTAAATACAAGTTTAGAGATACTGTCTGTTAAGTTTTTCAAGTTTTCTTAGTTTAGTTATTAATGGACTATTGATTTAATAAAAGAATGCAATGTTTTTTCAAGAGTTTTTCTTAGTGGCAAGATATAATGTGGGTAACTTTGAGAGTTTTTAAAATTCTAAAATGTATCAGGAGGTGGCTGTGAAGTTTGTGCATAATTGTCATTTCTTCAACTAAAATTTAGGTAGTTCCTCTAATCAGAGTTGTAGGTTAATTAGTATGGATTAAGATTCAACCTTTTTGAAATTGTCTGCAACATTTACTTGTTCTTGCAAACTTTCTTTCAAAATCAACAAGGTCAAACAATCTTGAGTAGAATGGTCAATAGAACTATAAAACATGACACGGAATATCTTAAATAGATTTAACATAATCAACTTTTTAACTCTAATGCTTTGACTTTTCTAGCCAAAAATGCAAATTTGGCTTGAAGGTCATAATCTTCCCTAAGGTTATATACGCCTTCATCAGATAGAGATGATTGTTGTTTACTTAATGACTCATAAGGACCAACCCTGTCTTAGTGTTGTGCACTCTCTATTATATAGTCAAGATAATATAATGTAACTTTAGGAATTTTGACTCTACACTCACCATTACACATTATTTCAACATGTCTACTTTGCAAAGTTAGTATCTTATAGAAATATGATATTAACCTCTATATTTCAAAACCATGGTGTGGACAAATGTCAAGTAACTCCTTCTACCTATTCCAACATTGGTAAAGAGTCTTTCTTGGATTTTTAGTGAAAGTGGTGATTTGTCTTTTGAAAGAATTTATTTTGTGGGGTAAAAAGAACTTTTTAAAAAAAATTGCATTTGCATGTCATCTCGAGTTTTGATGGATCCTGACCTAAGATTTCGTAAAAATATTTTAGCTTTTTCCTTTAGTAAGAAATGAGAAAACTTAAGTCTAATTAAGTTCATGCTACATTTTTTATCAGTACAACTAACAATGCTTTAGCTTTTTCCTTTAGTAAGAAAGGGAAAAAACTAAGTCTAATTAATTTCATACAACATTTTTTATCAGTACACCTATTACTCTCTTCCACAAATTCTCTCAAGTGCAGGTGTGGAATTTCAGACTCAAAATTGTGAAAAGTAGGAAACTTTAAATGATACCAGGTTTAAAATTAAAATGTGATGCATCAAGATGAAAAATTATACATTAAGGTGCTCCTATTCTAGTAGGATGCATTTATTCTCTAAATGTCCCAGGCTAGTTATAATGATGTTGAAGTGCTTGGTTAGTTGAAAAGTTGTCAGCATCAATATCGGCTACATCTAAGGAAGGTGAAGATGATTTCCTATTTATTTTGCCATTATTTTTGTTGAACCAGTGTCTCATGCAATACTGATGATGTATGTGTATCCTTGCTAGATTAAGTTATAAAGATGATACACAAACAAACGAGGAATGCATGAAACACTATATGAAAAATACAAGAATAAAAAATAATACAAAATCAAAAATTAAATATACAAGTAATATAAATGTACACAACAAGAATTAAAGAAAAAATAATAATAAACAAATGCAACATGAAAATGCAAAAAAATGGAACCGAAAAAATGAAATTAGAAAGTGAGAAGAAGGAAACGAATACTTACCTCGAGATGTGGTCATCTTATTATTATTATTTTTTAATAAATTTTAAAAGTCCTTATGATGGAACGAGGCTTAGCGGAAGCAGAATTGATAGAATAAGCAAGTAGGTTGTTTACAGTTAAAGCAAACTAGAAAGAAGAGCAGTTTGTGGAACAAAAATGAAAACTTTTCATTTCCATTTAATCATCTTCTTAACTAAACCACTGGTTAGACTTAATTTTACTTAAATACCATTCTCATACTAGACTAAGCTGACGCGATTAGGTTATGCTTAAATCGAAGTGTGATTAGATCTCGTTCTAACCTAAACGACTCAATGAGATTTTTAATAGGGAAATTATCCATCGATCACCTGTTTTTTCCAGCTTTTTAAAAAATACACATATCTTTATTTTTTTGGCTGAGCTCCACTTGAATTTATATTTTCTTACACTCATCAACTTCTTTTATTAAGATGTTCAGAGAATTAATGGTAAATTGACTGGATGACTTTTTTGTTGGTAGTGTCGTTAACGTGCACCAAATTTAAAACCTTACTATTAATATAAATAATTAGTACAGAGCGAGTAAAGATCGATCCCACAGAGACTATGCTAGTTATACTTATTATCAACTCTAAAGTAAGATTTAAAATAAAATAATAGTAGTAATAATATAAATTAATCTAACTAAAACAATGTCAATTATAAATAAAAAGGAGGTTTATGAATTTTTAACTAAATAGTAAGAAATAAAAAATTTAAAACTACAAACAAGAATTTAATAAAAACTCTAATTAAAGGAGAAAGAAATAATAATGATGAAAACTTTGGTTAAATGATCATTCGTCACCACCAAACATGCGCATAATATATCAATTCTATCATCAATTTATATTAAAACTATCAACCGTAGACAACAATAAGCTCTGTTAGTCTCAATCTTTCCTTAGTATGTCGTTAGGCAAAATAAACTCTTCACCTAATCTCTAACCATTAAATAATTTAAAACAAGCTCTTTAAATTTAAGATAATAGAAGCATTAAACAAAGAAAGATATTAGGTTGATCTAGGCAATAAACACACAAGCTCGGATTATTTAACCTAAGTTATGTTCTCTAATTGAAATCACTGATTCCAACTTGCTACTAATGATTAAAATATCAAGACAATTACGGATCAAGAATTTTAATCTATCAATAGAATTTATTCAAGTCCTATCTAATTGGCCACTCAAACAAGACGAGAATAAAATCATAAACATTAATTATAGAAGAATATAACAATCTCAATTAAATAAATTGAATGATAGAATTTAAATTTAATTGCATAGCATGTTTACGGTTTTGAATTCACCCTCAACCAAATAAAAATATAGCCTAACATAATTGAATTGAGAATAAGAGAATTGATAAAACCAGTCATGGAAATTAATTCAAGCGGCTGCCTCTGCCCGAATTGCATCTGCACTCTCAAAGTCTCTTGCTGCCGATTCTTCTCCAGTGTTGCTTCTACTTGATCCTATTTATAATGCTTCAATTGTGGCTTTTTTAAATCCTTGCCTGGAAAGAATTAAATTCAAAGCCCAAAACCGCCACTTTCATGCTTCAATTAATAAGCCAATAATGATTTCCTAAAGCCAAAAGGGTTTATTCTCTTTCCTTTCACGTGGCCACTTTTGGTTTGCAATCTTTGTTTTCCAATTTTGCTTTCATGTGATCGCTTGGCTTGTTAATTGGCTTGGCTTCCTTTTTGACTTCCATTTTCTAATTTTAGCTCCATGTGCAACATTAATTTTGCTTGGCCCATACAAGCTTTAATTAAATTTATTTTCTAATTCCTTCCAATTCTTGATCTTTTGAGCACTTTTGTCTCTCAATCTTCAATCAAATTTCTTTCCTGAATGCTCCGATTTAATTTCTCTTTAATTCCAGAATATACCTAAAATAAAAAAAAAATAAAACTAATATAAAAATTAATACAATAAAATATAATTTACTAAATTAAAAATTAACTAAAATAACTAGAATATTTAAGACCAAAACAAGAAAAAGATAGAGAAATTAATAGCAAAATATATGGAAAATATGCACTTATCATTTGTCCTTAAATAAAGAATTACAAATTTACCCAAAATAAATGGGAAAAAAGGAAAATCAGAAGTCGCGGCTGGCCTGAGCCTAATCCCAAACTCAATCTAAAAATTGAAGAAGTCGCGGCTGTCAGGTTGTAGATCGATGACCTTGATGACGGACAATCGATCTTCAAGGCTTGAACTGCTGTTGGCACGGTCGTCAATTCAAATCAAGCTACTGGTGCAGAGAAAGTGAAGGAGATTATTGGTGAGAGGGGGGTTATATAGTGGAGAAAGGAAATTGAGGTGTTGTGGGATTGGGGAAGCTAGTGGTGGCTTGGCACGGGTACGACGGAGCCATGGTCGATACGTGGTCCTGTGGGGTAATATTTTTTGTGTTGCTTGCATGTTACTTACCATTTGATGATAGTAATCTTCTAGCTATGTATAAGAAGATTAATCAAAAGATTATCAGTTCTCGTCTTTTATGTCAAAGCCACCAAGATCGCTTATTTATCAGCTCCTTGATCCAAATCTGAAGACAAGAATAAGCACAGAGAAGATTATGAAAATTTCTTGGTTCTCGAAATCATTGCAACAAAGAAAGACGGGGCAAGAAAGCAACCTTTTTGAGTTAGGGGTAGCTGATAATAATAAATATATGCTTAAGGAGAAGATACTGGAGATAGTATCAACGAATGTGTTTGATATTATATCATTATCATCAGGGTTGGATTTGTCATGTCTTTTTGAGGTGAAGAAGAGGTTTACCACGAAGGAAAAAATAGAAAGAGGCTAAAATCAAAGCTTTTCGAGAGGTAGGGAGAAGCTAAAAATGATGTCATTTTTTATTGCTCAGGTCAAATGACAAATTTATCCCTATGACATTAGCAAGGTCTTAACAGCTTAATAACGGAAGTGGATGAGTGCAAAAAAATATAATTTCAAGTGGAACTCAGCTAAAAAAATAAAGATATGTGTATTTTTTAAAAAGCTAAAAAAATAGATGGTCGGTGGATAATTTTCCTTTTTAATAACACATTTAAGCGAGATTAAATGACACTCTAATCCAAATGACTATACAAGAGAGAATTTGATAGATAATCCCAAGGAGAATTATGACAAGGAGAATTTTATTGAATAATTGAATATGAGGTATCAAAACAACAAAAAGAGCTCTATGTTTATAATAGAGTAAACCTAATTCCCTAAGTTAACTTAACAAGGAAAACTAAATCACAATTATAATGGAAACAAAAGATACTTCCCTAAGTCAATTAAATCTCCTACCTTAATTGACTTTAATAAAAATAGAAAGTCCTAAAATAATAAAATATCATAATTGACTCTAATTAAAATAGAAAGTCTTAAAATAATAAAATTATAGAGTTTTAAAACGGCTAACCGCTTGGTTGTGGGAATTTATCTATAACGGCTAGTTTTCGAGCTGTAACTATAAAAACTCAACTACAACTTCATTTTAAAGACTAATGCAAGCATAAACAACATCATATAACACATATTGAGCTTACATGTCGTAAATCATCATTTATTGAATCATTATTGTGTTATTATTTGCAAATCCACTTTTAAAGAGAGTTTTTATTGTAATTTTCATTTCTTATCAAATTGGGAGTGTACAAGTGTGAGAAACACGTGGGTGAAGCGATTGGGGAGATTATCTCTTGATTGTAAAGGTTTATTGACACCTTGAAAGTCAATTGTCAGAACTTGAAGCCTTGGGAGGCTTGAATAGTGAAATCCTAAAGGTTGGTTGGCTTGGAGGCATGGACGTATGCAGGGATTGCCGAACCACGTAAAAATTCTTTTGTTTGTTTTCTCTTCCCTTACTCTTTTATTATTATGCTATATTGAATTTATTGTTTTCAATTTCATTAAGGCATTAGATTAAATTGTTGCGCAAATTGTTTAGCATAATTTATAAAAACTCAATTCACCCCCCTCTTGGGTTGCATAACTTGCATTTCATTTGGTATCAGAGCTTGATTATCTTGTTAGGACTTAACCATCTGGAGTAAAAGATCCATGGCAACCTAAAATGACTCAACCTTTAGGGAAGGACAATCCACAACTAGGCCACCGTTCTTTGATGAAAATGACTACCCGTACTGGAAAACTAAGATGAGAATTTATTTACAAGTACTAGATTATGAAATTTGGGAAGTTGTATGTGATGGTCCATTTATGCCCTTGACTAAAAATGAAGTTGGTGAAGATATTTCAAAACCTTCACAGGAATAGAATGAATTAGAAAAGGGAAAAAGCTTCTCTAAATTCCAAAGCTATGAATACTTTGTTTTGTGCACTAGATAAGAAAGAGTTTCATAAAGTGTCTAGTTATGAAAGTGCTAATGAAATTTGGCACAAACTTGAAGTGGTTTATGAAGGCACGAATTAAATGAAAGAGTCTAAAATTAGTAGGTACACTCGACAATATGAATTGTTCCAAATGGAGCAAAATGAGAGTGTGCATTCTATGTATACTAAATTTACGGATATAGTGAACACTCTAGGACTTCTAGGAAAGACCTTTTCAAATAGCGAGAAAGTTAAGAAAATCATTAGGTCGCTACCTAAGGAATGGAGACAAAAAAAGGATTGTCATTAAGGAAGCCAAAGATTTAAATATCTTACCTATTGATGATTTAATTGGTTCTCTTATTTCTTATGAGGAAGATTTGGCAACCGAAAGAGGAAATGAGGAAAAGAAGAAAAGCATTGATCTCAAAGCCACAAAATATGAGAGTAATGGGGAAAGTGAGTCGGATGATGAGAAGTTGGCTATGCTAGCCAGGAGGTTCAGAAAAGTTTTCAAGAAAACCGGTGAGCGAAGAAAATTTAGAAATCTCAAGAACCAAAAGGAGAAGAAAGAGATAATTATATGCTATGAATGCAAAATGTTTGGCCATATAAGATCAGAATGCCCACTTCTCAACAAACTAAAAAAGAAAGCTATGGTTGCTACTTGGGATGATAGCGATGAAGATTCAAGTGATGAAGAAGAGTCGCAAGAAGTATCAAACCTAGCACTTACGGCAATATGAGATGATGATGATCTCAATGAGGTAAGTGATCCTACCTATAATGAACTGTATGATGCTTTTAAAGAATTGCATAATAAGTTGATGAAAATTAGTAAAAAGAATGTATGTCTTAAAAAGAAAATGATAGAGCTCAAAAATGAAAATGAATCTCTAAGTGCAAAGATTACATGCCTAGAATTAGAGAATAAAACATTGCATAATAGAGTTACATTATCAAATAAGAAACCTAGCACTTCACATGAGCATTTAGAATCACACATAGATGACTTGAAAAATGAAAATGAAAGGCTTAAGAAGAAGAACAATGAGTTAAATGAGATTGTTTTAAAATTTGCAAATGGGCAAAAGATGTTGGATAACATGTTTAACTCTAAGAAATGTGTATTTGATAAAGGAGGACTTGGGTATAAACCTAACTTGAAGTAAAAGTATGGAGTAAATGTTTTTCGGTTCCAAAAATGAACCATTGCTAACACTCAAGGACCAAAAAAAGTTTGGGTACCTAAGACTTGAATTTTTTTTAAGGGCTTGAAGAAGAAGAAAAATAAAATGGTACTTGGATAGTGGGTGTTCAAGGCATATGACCGGAAACTATGCATGGTTTTCAAGTTTCACCAAAATCGAAAACGGTGGAGATGTTTCATTTGGAGACAATTCAAAAGGAAAAATTCTCGGAATTGGTAATGTCGGTAAAGTTTCGTCAACCCTAATTGAAAATGTATGTTTGGTTGAAAATTTGAAACACAACTTGATTAGTATTAGTCAATTGTGTAACAATTGTTATAAAGTTGTTTTTGATATATCAAGATGTGTTATCGAGAATGCATGTGATGGAAAAATTTTGTTTATTGGAAATAGATGTTGTAATGTTTACACAATTGATATAGAGTGTGCATCTACTCATGATAAATGTTTTTCGACATTGCATGATGATGGTTGGCTATGGCAGAGAAGACTAAGACATGCAAGCATGGATTTGATTTCAAAAAATTCAAAAAATGATTTAGTTAAAGGTCTTCCAAAAATTGGTTTTCAAAAAGATAGAATTTGTGAAACTTGTCAATTTAGAAACAAATCAAAACTTCTTTCAAAAACAAAAATCATATTTCTACTTTAAAACCACTTCAACTTCTTCATATAGATTTATTTGGACCTTCTAGATATGCTAGATTAAATGGCAAATATTATGCATTTGTGATTGTGGATGATTATTCTAGATATACATGGGTATTGTTTTTAGCTAATAAGGATGATGCCTTTGAAGCATTTAGAGTTTTCTGTAAAAAGGTTCAAAATGAAAAAGGTTATTCTATTACGTGTATTAGAAGTGATCATGGTGGAGAGTTTGAAAATCATACATTTGAAAATTTTTGTAATGATTTTGGCATTGAGTATCAATTTTCATCACCTAGGACTCCACACAAAATGGAGTTGTTGAGAGAAAGAATAAGTCTATTCAAGAAATGACTAAAAATATGTTAAATGAGAATGCTTTACCAAAATATTTTTGGGCCGAAGCCGTTAACACCACTTGTTATGTTTTAAATCAGGTGTTAATTAGACCTCATCTCAATAAAATTCTCTATGAGCTTTAGAAAGATAGAAAACCCAATATTAGGTATTTCAAAGTTTTTGAATGCAAATGTTTTATTTGAACACAAAAGAAAATTTTGGTAAATTTGATCCAAAATCCGATGTTGGCATCTTTCTTGGGTATTCAAATTCAAGTAAAGCTAATAAAGTTTATAACAAAAGAACCTTAGTTGTTTAAGAGTCTATGCATATTACTTTTGATGAGTCTAACCAATCCTCTACGGAGAAATGAGTTGTTAATGATGATGCAGATGAAGAGTTACAAGAAGAATCATCAAAAGATAAACAAGAGAAAGCACCACAAGAAAATCAAGAGGATAGACAAGAAGAACAAACAAATATGGAGCAACAAAAAGGTATTTCTCAAACACTCCCCAAGGAGTGGAGGTATATTTCCTCTCATCCTAAGTATTTAATTTTAGGTGATCCTTTAAGAGGTATCATAACTAGATCATCACTTAGAAACACATGTGAGCATGCTGCATTTATTTCTCAAATTGAACCTAAATCTTTTGCGGATGCGGAAAATGACGAGTCTTGGATTATGACAATGGAAGAGAAGTTAAATCAATTTGAGAGAAATAAATTGTGGATTGGTTCCTAAACCAGAGCATCTATCCATTATAGACACTAAATGGGTATTTAAAAATAAAATGGACAAATATTGTGTGGTTGTAAGAAATAAAGCTAAATTAATGGCTCAAGGATACAACCAAGAAGAATGAATCGATTTTAATGAAACATTTGTACTTGTAGCTAGATTAGAATCCATTAGGATGTTTTTAGCATTTGCATATCATAAAGATTTCATTTTATTTCAAATGGATGTCAAGAGTGCTTTCTTAAATGGTTATATTATCGAGGAAGTTTATGTGAAACAACTCCTTTGTTTCAAAAATGAAAACTTTCCAAATTATATTTATAAGTGATCAAAAGCATTGTATGGATTAAAACAAGCACCTAGAGCATGGTATGATAGACTTAAAAATTTCTTATTGAATAATGGTTTTTCGATAGGAAAAGTGAATACTACTCTCTTTATTAAGAATAAGAATCAAGATATACTTGTTGTTCAAATTTATGTTAATGATATTATCAATGAATTTTCGTGCAAAGAGTTTTCATCTTGTATGAGTAAGGAATTTGAGATGAGCATGATGGGAGAATTGAAGTATTTTCTTGGACTTCAAATCAAACAAAACAATGAGGAAATTTTGATAAACCAAGCTAAATATGTCAAAGATTTGCTCAAGAGATTTGGCATTGATGACTCAAACACCAAGAGCACTCCAATGAGCACAACAATCAAGCTTGACAAAGATGAAAAAGGTAAAGAAGTTGATATTAAAAAGTATCGAGGTATGATCGACTCTTTATTTTACTTAACCGCAAGTAGACCCGATATTATGTTTAGTGTTTGTTTGTGTGCAAGATTTCAATCATGTCCCAAGGAATCTCATTTGCTTGCTGTTAAAAGAATTTTTCGTCATTTGAGTAGAACTATAGATCTTGGCCTTTGGTATCCTAGAAGAACTCATATAGATTTAATGTGTTATTCGGATGCCAATTTTGCCGGTTACAAGGTTGATAGGAAAAGTACTAATGGAACTTGCCATTTCCTAGGTCATTCACTTGTTTCATGGTTAGTAAAAAGTAAAATTCGGTTGCACTCTCAACCACCGAGGCAGAATAAATTGTCGCAGGTAGTTGTTGTGCACAAGCACTTTGGATGAAACAAACACTTAGAGACTATGGCATTAATCTTGAACAAATTCCTATCAAGTGTGTTAATACTAGTGCTATAAATCTATCAAAGAATCTCATTCAACACTCTAGAACCAAACATATAGAGATTAGACATCATTTCTGAGAGATCATGTTCAAAAGGGTGATATTGCATTAGAATTTATCTCTACGGAAAAATAATTTGCCGATATTTTTACAAAACCTTTTTGCAAAGAATAATTTTCAAAAATTCGGTATGAACTTGAGATGATGAAATTTTAACATTAACATTCATAATCATGTTATTGAAACTATTAAAATTGATTGATTAATAATTTTTTTTTATGAAGTGTTTTAGCATGAGAAATGAGTGATATGTTAGTAATTTCATCCATCAAGTGTTATCATATCTCATAATTGTGATGTATATGCATGATGAACATGTTTTAAATTTGAGTTTGTATGATCTTTTGAATGTTAATTATATTGATTCATGCATTAAAATGGCTTTTGAAATGTTTCAGGATCACAAAATGGTCTTAGAATCGTTCAAAATTAGCCGGAAAGCAAACTATGTGCAGAGGGGCAAAGAACAGACGGCTAGCCGCTTGGGCGCTGTCCCAAACCCGAGAGCAATCGGCTAGCCGCTTGGTCACAGGTTCTCCATTTTTTTCTTTCCCTTTCACTTACTTTCTTCAACCTCTCCTCATTCTCTCTCAAAGCCGAATATATCTCCTCCATTTCCACTTAAAATTTCTTCATTTCTAACTCTTTTTCATGCCAAGATCAATCTTTCAAACCATTACCCATGCATTTAACCTTCATTAAACACTTCCCAATCATCATTTCTTCACTTGTTCTTCACTTGTTCCTCATTCTCTCTCACACACGTGAATAGTACTTCTCCATATCTCTCTCAAATCTCTTCATCTCTCACTCATTTTCTTGTTAAAATCAATCACTCAAATCATTATTCATCCATTACTCCTGCAATTTTCACTCTCAAAACAACATTTCATCAACTCTCCACATAAAACCTAAAATCAAAAACCCAACTATACTTGTTTCTCTCTCTTCATTTTCAAGCTTCTTTTAGCCCATTTTTTATCCAATATACATCATATATTAGCTTCTTTCATCTATAGAATCGATTTTCTTGGCTCAAACACATCAATTTCCCTCACAATTTTAAAAACTTGAAATTGGGTATTTAAGCTTGTTTTTGTTTCAACAATGATGGGTGGTGAAAAGTCCAAGGGCAAGCAAGTGGCCAAGAAGCGCAAGGAAGACTATGGCGATTATTCAGAGTTTATATTGACTCATTTTTCGTGTCCCCTGCTTCAGAAATGATTTTTTGATAATTTCATGTCAAGGTCAGTCATTCCTCCCTATTTTGTTAATCTTAGTAATTTAGCGAACTCATAAATTTGTGACAAAACTCTTAGTGATATTTTTATTACTAAGGGCTGGAAAAATGTATTGGTTGTTAAGGAGCAATATTATGAAAATTTAGTCAAGGTTTGTTATTCAATTGAGAATGTTGTTCGAAAAATTTGTCGATGAGGTAACTTATCCTCCGAGTTTTATAGATCTCCTTTGAAATCTCAAGCCCTACCTCTTCAAATTAGAATCCTTCATTATGTTCTTCATCATGTTATAACTCCTAGGTTTGGACATACGGATGAAGTTAACCGCTTAGACGTGACCATATTGGACTGCATTCTCGAGGGTAAGGTGCTCAATGTTGGTTATACTATCATTCATCATATGTTTAGCACTCCGTGTATAACCAAAAGATCCCTTCTTTATGCTAGTATTATTACCCGCATTCTCAAGTATTTCTGAGTGCCTATATCCGAGCCAATATTTTTTAATCCGAGGAAATTAGGAGACTAAGTAATAGCAAATTTGGGGTTTATATGGATGGAAAATAGATGGTATAAAGACCGGAGATACAAATTAAAGGTTACTAAACTTGCTCCTAAAAATCATTGTTTCTTTAACGATGTCCTTCCACCACACAAGCTCCCTGATCTCAGTGCTCCACATCGCTCACATCCTCCTCCTTCCAAATGCCCTTCCCATTCTATTTCAGCTGTCTCTGAGGATCCGAAGCAGTAGTTGTTGACTAAAGTGGATTCTCTTTCTGACCAGCAAAGCAAACTTCAATCACAACTGAGACCTTTCAAATTCAGTCCTTTTCGGAGCAACAACGACTATTTGCACAGCAGCAGCAATTATTTGATTAACAACATCGCCTCTTTGCTCAACAGCAGCAGCTTCTTGATGGCCAGCAACAACTTTTTGCAGCTCTTGGATTTCCACCACCATCCTCTTCATCACATCCACAATCTCCTTAGAACTCTATTTTATTTTCAGTCATTTGTCACTATGCACTACATCTCTACATGCATTATTACTTTGATTGTGGATTGAGGATGCTTGTTATTTGATCTTTGGATATTTTATATTTGGATGATGTTTTTCTAGATCCTTGGAATATTACAACCCTTTGGTTAATTACATGCTTAATTCTTATATGTTGCTTGATTAATCAATGAGGTGTTTTTTTTTTCTAAGCATGGATTTATAGTAATTTTGATGATGAAGGGAGAGAAATCATGTATTTTGAATTCGGAGACAGGGAGACAGGTAATACATATTTTGATCTTGAAGTCTTTGTGTATGGTTTTGAAATATTAAGAAGGAGTACAAATTGTTATAGACCATATATTCAAGGGGAGTTTTATCTTAAATCTAATTTATATGTTTAATTATGTATGTCATGTATTAAGGGGGAGTATAAATATCAAAATACATGAGATGTTTGTCATCATAAAAAATGGAGAGATTGTTAGCCTAAAGGGCTACACATAATGTATTTTGATGATAACAAACACGTGTCTTAAGAGATTTAATAAATATTGTATTTCACATTTTCACTAATTTTTTTAAGGATAATATTTATGCAAGTGAAATCAAGTTCAAGACACTCAACGGACACGGCGAAATCAAGAATAAAGTTTAGAGCTCAACGGATAAATTATTGCAAAAAATTCTTGTAAAGCCGGTATGATTTAATTGATGCATGATTTAGCATTTGAGAAGTTCAAAAGTTTATTTAAATAATTAATTTTCACAAACTAAAAGGTTCTACACTTATAAGATAAAGTATTTTGTGGATTTGAGTGATTAGGACTAAAATGAAAAGTTTTGCAATATTTCATTTTAATAAGTATTGTTTTGAATTTCGAAATTGGACTTATTTACAAATATTTGAAATATTTTGGGTCATATTATAATTTATGAAAATTTGAGGATCCGAATGTAATCCAAACGTTTGAAATCCAAAATTGGATAGAGAGTGAGCGGCTAACCGCCTGAGGCTAGCGGCTAGCTGCCTGAGGAAAATCTCATATTTTCCAATTTTGGGCTAAAGTAAAAAGTTTTGAGAACTTTGAAAAATATGGATATTATGCTAAATTTTGAAAAGGACTTCTTTAAAAATTATTATTATATTTAGGGCCATATCATAATTTCATAAAGTCTTGGGAATGAGAAATATTATTTAGAACTTTTGAATTGGACCTATTTGTAAAGTTTTATGACGTTCTGGGCCATAGTGTAATTAAAAAACATTTAAGGTAAAAATGTAATTTTATGAATAGTATGATTGCAGCAAAATTCAAATTTAACGGTAACATCACTGTTCTAGGTGGCTAGCTGGATAAATCAAGCGGCTAACCGCTTAGCCGCTTAGTTGCGGGAATTTGTCTATAACGGCTAATTTTCGAGGTTTAACTATAAAAACTCAACTCTAACTTCATTTAAAGGACTAATGCAAACAAAAACAACATCATATAACACATATTGAGCTTCCATTTCGCAAATCATCATTTATTAAATCATTATTGTGCTATTATTTGCATATCCACTCTTAAAGAGAGTTTTGTTGTAATTTTTATTTTTTTATCAAATTGTGAGTGTACAAGTGTGAGAAACATTTGGGGTGAAGAGATTGGGGAGATAATCAATTGATTGTAAAGGTTCATTGACACCTTAGAAGTCAATTGTAAGAACTTGAAGCCTTGGGAGGCTTGGATAGTGAAATCCTCGAGCTTGTTTGGCTTGAAGCCGTGGACGTAGGCAGTGATTGTCGAACCACGTAAAAATCCTTGTGTTTTTTTTCTCTTCCCTTACTCTTTTATTATTGTGTTATATTGAATTTATTGTTTTCAATTTCATTAAGGCATTAGATTAAATTGTTGCGCGAATTGTTTAGCATAATTTATAAAAACTCAATTCATCCCCTCCCCTCTTGGGTTGCGTAACTTGCATTTCAAAAGTGTAATGGCTTATGGTGGTTCGTGGTGGTTTTTGGCCGTGTTTAGTGGCAATTGGTGATTGATTTTGGATGTATGGCTCAAGGGGAGTGTGACAGTGGTGAAGGTTGTAGGCGGCGGCTTTTAGGGTGGTGGCTTGCGGGATTTGGTTGCTTTTATACGGTGGCTAAATGGCAACGGTTGAAGGCGAAGCTAGCTGGGATTTGGCTAGTAGTGGCTGGTGAGTTTGATGGTAATGTTGGCTGGCAGTGAAAGTGGCTGAACGGTGGTGGATTGCTTAGTGGAGTCGCGGGTTTGGATTGGTGATTTACAGTGGTTCAGTCGGCGGTTGAGGCGGCGATGGCTGGGGTTTGGGCACTGAATGATGGTGAGTCTGGTGGTGGGTTGAATAGCGGCTATAGTGGGCGGAGATGGTGGTGGCTAGCGTTTGTCAATTTGGGAATTTTTTATTTTTATTTTTTGTGGTGGATTTAGTATGGGTGGATCTAGAGGATTTGGGTATTCAGGAAAGTTGTGCGAATCGCACAGAACCACTCTGATACCAATTGATGAATCAAGGCATAGCAGAAGCGGAATTGATAGGGTAAAAAACACTATATATCGTTCAGTACTAGACCAAGCTGACGTGATCAGGTTACGCTCTAATCGAAGTGTGGTTACATCTCGTTCTAACCCAAATGACTCAATGAGATTTTTAATAACGCATTTAAGCGAGATTAGATGACGTTCTAATCCAAATGACTCTACAAGAGAGATTTTGATAGATAATCGCGGGGGGAGTTATAAAAGGGAAAATTTTATTGAATAATTGAATCTGAGCTATCAAAATAATAACAAAACCTCTCTATTTATAATACAGTAAACCTACTTCACTAACTTAACTTAAAAAGGGAAACTAAATCACAATTATAATGGAAATAAAAGATACTTTCCTAACTTAATTACATCTCATACTTTAATTGACCCTAATAAAAATAGAAAGTTCTAAAATAATAAAATATCATAATTGATAGAAAGTTCTAAAATAATAAAATATCATAATTGACTCTAATTAAAATAGAAAATTTTAAAATAATAAAATTCTAGAGTTTTTAAATACCTAAAATAACTTCCTACATCATTATCTATGCTTATTTAGTCTACAAAGTCAAATATTTCAAGGAAGTTCAAGGATAAATCACAATTCATAGGTTCAAGTTCCCAATTTTATGTGAAATTTTGATCTACGACTGATTTATGCAAGGATTTTTGGGTCAAAATGAATTTCTTGGCACGTTTTATAGTAGTACATGAATTTTAGGAAAATAAGGGGCATTAACTGAAATTTTATGAAAATTATGACAACTAAACAAAGAAATGACAAAGGAAAACTCAAAAGCAAACTATAAATTAAAAAATGAGGAAAAAATAAAATGAAATTGACATTAAATTTAGAAAATTTTACGACTAAAAAATGGTTGATTACCTCTAAATATAAGAGTTCTTAGTTATAATATAACTCGATGGGTTTAGGGTCGAATTAATAGAGAATTTAAAAATCTGATTATTAATTATTAAATGAAATTAATTGTAAAAAAATAAGTAAAGAATAAATAGTTTAAATTAAAAAAAAGTTGAAGTTACGTGATCTACTCTTAGTATTCAAATCATGGTTATAGTACTCTCTCATACTTATATTTTACACTTTTTAGCAATTTGAAAATTATGTGACTTAGTTTTTAATTAACCACTTTGAAATAAATATAGTGGTTAAGTATATAATGTGCTACAAGTGTATTGGATTATTCCCACATAGTATTGGTGTGTCGACATTATGTCTAGACACCTATGTAGATATAGGGAGATTTAGATTTATAAACAAATATAAAATGAAAATAACTAGTGGAAAATATAATTTATAAACATGTAACTAAAAATAGTAAATTTAAAACTCACTTGAGAGAGTAATTAATTATATAATTTGAATTATTGAGCTTCACCTTTCACCTTAAATTAGAAAATCAATCACTCATATTGGCAAGCAAAACACTCATTTCATTTAATGAATTTGTAAAAGTATAATATAAGAAAATTGAAAAGAAAAGAGAAGAAAGCAACCAATCTCTTATTAACTACACTTTTCCCTAAAATTCACTATAGATTTACACCAATTTTCTTCGCAAACTTCTAAAATCCACCACTCATTTGTGAGATCTCTAGGCAAACTCTGAGTTGATCAAATGTGGACATCTACATGATATTTTTTGTGGGATTGCAACTACAACCTTTAGATGAGTTTTACTAATGTAATCAAGGGGTCTAAAATTGTAACCATTATGGATCATTATTTCAACCTAATCAATGACTATAAATGAAGTCAAATCAAGACCCTTCATTGCATCTTTTGTCAAGTTGGTTGAACTACTAAATTGATAAGAGTTAAATTTAGTGCAATCAAGCGCATGTGAGTTCATATACAATAAACAATCTCATCTTTCAAAATTAATGTTTGATCGAAGGGCTAGTAATTCTTCTAAAAGCTTATGAGTCTTCAGAATCTAAAACATTTGTTTCTCCAATCCAAGCATCGAGAATTTAAGGATTTACCTACAATACACAAAATAATACATAACAACAAATAAAAATAGACAATTAATAAAATTGGTTACAGATTCGAAAATGTGATTAAATTGTTAGTGTTATCAACACTGTTAGTGAAAAATGATAATTTTAACCTTTATTAAATGCATACTTTATAGTATTAATCGATTTGTTAATATGAACATGGCTCTTCCAAATCCTTCAATTAGATCTATAGGACCTGAGAATAGCATTCACTTTAGCTTCAATTAATGTTAAATTCATAATGTATTTCTTATTACAAAGAATAATGCGTGTAGTTGCACTTTCAGCTAAAAATATCTCTTCATCATGCAATCCCCTTTAAAAAATTCATATCCAGAGCAAACTCGTGCTGATAATATTTTTTGGATCTATGTGGAAGTATTCTGAGTAATTTTGTACAAGAAGAGTATGAAGATTGGAACGAAATAATACTATATAAATATTTTTGAGAAAACGAACAAGCAATAGATTTCCATTCCTTTCAAAATGTGCGCAAGTCTGCAGTTTACAATGGATGGTGGCCCATTTATAGCAAAGCTCCACTAGCCATTTCCTCTACAAAATCAAGCGGTGTAGCATCGGTTCGGGTCTGATTTGTATGAACAGAACAAGGAATATGTTACTAGACGGACCTAATGGACTGTCAGGCTTTTAGGCCTTGCATATAGGCCCATTTAAGCCCACGTACATGAACTGTTCAGTCTGGACTTTATATTGAGAGCTTTCAATTGAAGCACTGGAGCCATTCTTCCTTCTTCTTTTGTCAAAAAAAAAATGAAAACAAAATAAAGGTTACTTTTGTACTTCTATAAAGAAAACCATTTTAACAACAATTTCTTTTTGGACAACCATTTTTCCTTTTTATTTTGACAAAAAGTAAGGGTTATACTATTTCGAAAATACACTTGATAGTGATAATATAGTTTTTTGTTTTAATATTACTCCCACAATTATAAAGAGATTCAAACCTCAAAATGAAATGTCAACTGAATTAAAAAATTCGTAAAGATGGTGATAATAATTTTAAGAAAACAAGATTGAACACAAATTGACTAGTATTATTATAAATAAAAATATTGTTAATATTAAAAATAAAAATAAAAATATATTACTAACTAGTTGTATAAGTAGGGACGTCCTTGAATTAATATTGAATAGATTTATAAAACTTTATAAGTCTAATTATCTCCATAAATTTTCTCTCTAGAAAGAATTAACAAAAAAATATGTAGTCAAAAACTGACCGTAAGTGTGATCTTTTAATTTATAGTAATATTTCAATAAGAGAACTCATATTTTTTAAACAAAAGGATTCTTAAAAGAATAATAAATATACACACTCTAATACGTTATAAGATAAAATATATTATATTAAAATACATATTTTTTTTTCTAATTCATCACTTACCTTAATAATGTAAGAGATTTAAGATAATAAAAAATAGGAATAGGCAAATTTAACTTCCAATCAAATTTGGATCAACCCCATTGAATTTCAAGTTGATTTGATTGGAAAAAAATAATTCGCTTGTAATTTGACTATGATCCAATCGATTGAGACCCTACACCCACGTCTTACCTGAACCTAAATATTTTGAATTGGGTCGGGTTATTTATCGACACGTATTAAAAAGTGTGTAAAATACTAAAATGGAAACAACCCAAACCGAAACCATACAAAATAGAAAAAAGAAAAAAGAAATTTCCGAAGAGAATAATATCATGAAGAGAATATAAAAATAAAAGAAGCGGCGAGTGAGAGTTGAAGTTGAGTCACATCACATGGACGCGGTTTCAGATAAGCACCAGCTGTCATACCGCGGCCCCCAACCGCCGATTCTACCCAATCAACACCATTAACTACGCAGCAATTCTTGGCAGTTTGTGGGTTCCACAAACATAACAATATGTATAAAGCATAAAAGGTTTCATTTACCCACCCTACCTTTTTCTTATAAAAAAAGTTATTTTGCAAGAGTTGTGATCCAAAATTTATCCTTAAACTACAATTGTTAATTAAGAACCACAGTTATTTAATCGTAAATTATGCCTTTTATCATGCAAGAAGATTATGAGCAGGGCCAATTAAGGGCTAGGATGGGCTCTGCCAAAGTTTCTATTCCTTTTTAAAAGGATAAAATTTGAAGTTGTTTTATCTTAATAGCCCCTTCTAATTTTTCAAAATTTCGATTATGTAAAGCGAAACTTCCCTTGTAATTTTTGTTTATCCATTTTGTCCAAATTTCCGATGCTTATGCTTTTTTTAATTTTTATTCCTTCCCTTTTTATACCTAAATCATGATTTCTTTCCAATTTATTCTCTTTTATTTCATTAAACTTAGTTATTATTATTTTTTTAATTTCTCTTTTGAATTCGTCCCTCTTTGATCAAATTTCAAATTGCATCATTTACTATATGCAAAAGTAGTAGTGATCGTTGTTTCATACAAAATGTGAGATTGATTCTCTTCCATGTATAAGTAGATCCACTTAATTCAGTTTCAATTACCTAAATCTCTTATCACAAATTAATATTTTATTTGATATTAAAATTAGACAACTGTAATTTTAAGTGACAATATTAAAATATTTGATAACCATTAGCTACTGTAATTTAGAAAGTAAGTTGAATCGATCTCATACTTAATGATAAAAGACCTACAATATCTTTGTTTTTTGTCAAAATTACTTTAAAAATTAGATTAACTATGTATTATCAATTTTTATTTTATAATTATAATTTTTTTCTCAATACCATTACCAACCAATGACCTAATCTAGAAGGTTTACTACCAAAAATTTATTTTTTGGTAAGCTTCTAATTATAAATATAAGATTGTAATGTAAAAGAAGTATCTTTTATACGAAGTTTGAAATTGGATTATATTAGGAAAAAAAATATGAATCTTATTCTATTTTGATTTTCTGGAAAAATAAAATAAAATAAAAATTTTAAAATCCTTTAATTTCCCTTTCGGGTTTAGGAGTTCTTTTACAAAACCAAAAGATTAAAAGCGTAAGCAAGCAAGCACATGCCTTGAGAGACTTTCAGTGGGAGGCAGACAGTTCGGTTTGGCTGCTGAACTAAAAGAAAGCAACAGCAACTCCCTTCATTCAAAAAGAAGAAAATCCAACCAACCCCAAAAGAAAGAAAGAAAGAAACAAACAAACAAAACAAACAGACACATGATGAGCAAAAAACCCCAGGTTTCCATCTGCGCCGTCGTCCTTCTCTTGCTCCAGCTGACGACGACGTCGTTGGGCGACGACGGGTCGGTGATGCTGAAGCTAGCTCAGTCGCTGCAGAACCTACCCTCTGACTGGTCCAGCACATCGTCAACCGGGTACTGCAAGTGGACCGGCATCAATTGCGACAACTCAAACCGCGTGACAAGCATAAGCCTCGCAAAAGGCGGACTCAGTGGCACTCTTTCGCCGGAAATCTCATCCCTCACGCAGCTGGAAACCCTTTCTTTCCAAATGAATAGCATTGCCGGCGCCATTCCCTCCCTTGCCAACGCGACGTCGTTGCAAGATATCTATTTGGACAACAACAACTTCACCAGCGTACCCACTGGCTGCTTCGACGGCTTAACGAACTTGCAAGTGTTGAGTCTCAGCGACAACCCAAATCTTGCCCCTTGGCCTTTTCCTAATGAACTGACCAAATCTACAAGCCTCACAACTTTGTACATGGATAATGCCAACATCTTTGGTCTAATCCCTGACGTTTTTGATTCCTTTTCAAATCTGCAGAATCTGAGGCTTTCTTACAACAATTTTACCGGGCCTCTGCCTGCTTCTTTTGCGAAATCTGATATACAAAACCTTTGGATGAATGATCAGCAACTGGGTTTATCCGGTACTCTCGATGTGTTATCTGGGATGACTCAGTTGAGGCAAGTTTGGCTTCATAAGAATCAGTTCACAGGTCCCATTCCCGATTTGTCTAAATGTGAGAGCTTGTTTGATTTGTCTTTGCGTGACAACCAATTGACCGGTGTGGTTCCTGCTTCTGTTATTTCGCTTCCCGCTTTGTTGAACATTTCTTTGCAAAACAATAAGTTACAAGGTCCTTATCCTCTGTTTCCTAGTAAGGTTCAAAAGGTTAGCCTTGATCATAATAATTTTTGTAAGAACAGTTCAGATGCGGCTACCCCGTGTGATACGCAAGTGACGACGTTGCTTCAGATTGCCGGAGATTTGGGATATCCGGCGATTTTGTCTGACTCTTGGGAAGGAAACAATGCTTGCGATGGTTGGCCATTTGTCACATGTTCTCAGGGAAGGATCATAACCATTAATCTCGCGAATAAGCATTTGGCAGGGAAGATTTCGCCAGCATATGCCAATCTGACGTCATTGAAGAATTTGTATTTGCAGCAGAACAACTTGACCGGTCCTATTCCTGATGGCTTGACCAAACTAGCTTCCCTGCAGAATCTTGATGTATCGAATAACAATCTTTCTGGGAAGGTCCCTGATTTTGGGAGTAATGTGAAGTTTACTGTGTCACCTGGAAACCCTTTCATTGGCACTAATGTGGATACGACTCCTGGGGGAGCGGGGACTCCCGGATCCAAGCCTAGTGGTCCCAGTGGGAGTCCTGCTGCATCAAGCAAGAGTAAGCTGTCTGTAGGTACAATTGTTGCTATAGTTGTTGTTGTTGTGATTTTCATTGCGGTTGTGTTCTTCGTTGTGTATAAGTTTATTGCTAGGAGAAAGCATAGGAAGTTTGGTAGGGTAAAGAATCCAGAAGTTGGGAATGAAATGAATAAAAATGGATTAACTGGTGGTAATGGTACGAATGGGTATAATGGGGTTCCTAGTGAGTTGCATAGTCAAAGCAGTGGAGATGTTAGTGATGGCCGTCTTTTTGAGGGTGGAAATGTGGTGATTTCGATAGAGGTACTTCGTCAAGTGACAGATAATTTTAGCGAAGCTAACATTTTGGGTAGGGGTGGATTTGGTGTTGTATACAGAGGGGAATTGCCTGATGGGACTAAAATTGCCGTGAAGAGGATGGAGTCTAACACAATGGGCAACAAAGGATTGAGTGAGTTTCAGGCTGAAATTGCAGTGCTTACCAAGGTCAGGCATAGGCATTTGGTTGCTCTCTTAGGTTATTGTATAAATGGCAGTGAGAGGCTATTGGTGTATGAGTATATGCCTCGGGGAACTTTGGCACAACATTTATTTGAGTGGCATGATCATGGATACACTCCGCTTACATGGAAGCAGCGGGTTACGATTGCACTAGATGTTGCTCGAGGAGTGGAGTATTTACACAGCTTGGCACAACAGAGTTTCATCCATAGAGATCTGAAGCCTTCCAACATTCTCATTGGGGATGACATGAGGGCTAAGGTTGCAGATTTTGGTTTGGTTAAAAATGCACCTGATGGGAAGTACTCCGTGGAGACGCGATTGGCTGGAACATTTGGATATCTTGCCCCTGAGTATGCTGGTATGTTTAGCCTTTGATTTGGATTTGAAAGTCCTCTCAGTAGATTTTTCATTTGCATAATGCTAGGTTGCTTAAATCATTTTTTTGAAGTAATACTGCATATGCTTTAGAACTATTAAATTTTTGCAAAAATACTGCCTTGATTATCATAAATAGTACTTTAATTCTTTAACCTTTGTTACCTTTCTATTCAATGAAAGTAGGAGTGACCTGTGGTTTGTATGTGAGTATTTAAATTTTTGCCTACATGATACCTTGAAGGTTTGGAACATATCATCTTTAAACTTTAGTCATGTTTTCCCTAGCTTGTTCTAATGCAAAACTTCCTCAACATGCTTTTTGGTCTGTGACGTTTTAGTTCTTCAATGTTGAGGAATGATAGAGGATGCAATAGTAGGCATTAGCATGAAGATGATTTGAACTATCAGAATATCATTTCATGTTAATTAATATGGCAATTATGTGGTAGTACCTCTTGTTAAACTATCTTAGCTTAATCATGAATCTTCATTCAAATTCATTAAATTCTAATTACAGAACTTACTTTGTACATTGTTAATTGATAAATGACTAGTTTGTCCTTCAAGTTGGATGTTATACATCTATAGTAGGCAGGATCCTCTTTCAATCACTTGTATGAAATTTGTTGTTGTGTCGCAGACTTTTTTGTCCTTTATCCTCTTTAAAATTTTCCTTTTGTTCTTAGATAACTTTGAATGTTACTCTGAATAAATTGTTCAAGTTTAAATATTGATTGTGTCTACTTTATTTGTTGTCATGTGACAGCTACTGGAAGAGTGACAACGAAAATTGATGTTTATGCATTTGGTGTGGTTTTGATGGAAACCATCACCGGTAGGAAAGCATTGGATGATACTATGCCAGATGACAGGGCTCATTTGGTTACATGGTTCCGTCGGGTCTTAATAAGCAAAGAAAATATCCCAAAGGCTATTGATCCAAACCTCAACCTTGACGAAGAGACAATTGAGAGCATTTATAGAGTGGCTGAGCTGGCAGGACATTGCACTGCACGCGAACCACAACAAAGACCAGATATGGGCCATGCAGTCAATGTTTTGGGTCCTCTTGTAGAGCAATGGAAACCTGCCACCCGTGAAGATGAAGATGGTTATGGTATTGACCTCCACATGAGTCTACCTCAAGCTCTACAAAGATGGCAAGCTAATGAAGGTACGTCAACAATGTTTGGTGACATGTCTTCATCGTACTCCCAATCCCATTCGAGCATACCTTCAAAACCCTCCGGATTTGCAGACACATTCAATTCAGCAGATTGCAGATGATGACGAGGTAAAGTTGAAATGATTTTGAGGAAACAATAGGATGCAGAATCATTTGAATCAAATGGGTGATCAAAAGAAAATAAAAAATTTATGATTATATATCTAATGATCCTTTTTGTTGTATTTCTTGCTTTATCTTGGATTGTGCGAAACCTGAACTAGTAGAGCTGTTGTTTTTGTTATATTCTTTAAGGCTAACAGATTGGTTTGGTCTGATTGTGAGCAGTTCAATCAAAAAGGAGGAAACAGTTGAATCCCCCTATTCTGTATTATATATATTCTTTGACTCTTGATAGAAATGTGTAATTATTGGTTTTCATTCCAGGGAAATTTTTAGTGATTTGATGTTTTCCAGGCTGTGCAAAACAAATACAGCTTAGGATGCTTTCAAATTAAAGGAAAAATAAAGAAAGTTGTTTTGAGGAATTGAGAAAGAAAAAGGGGTTGAATTAGGTGAGATTGAAAACCCAAGGGCATGTTTGATTGATTGTAAAAGTTGGACTTTTTCTCATTAAAAGAGAAGATTCTTTAATGCTTCTCACGTTTTGGGACCCTTTAGAAATCTCTAACTTTCTTGGTTCATTCACTAAATTAATTAAAATATTAAACTGAAATGATAGTTTAGATTCGAAACCAAAATGAAAAGACCAGATGTCTGGTCTTTTGATTTGTTTAGGGTGGATGATAACGACAATGGCTTCAATGACTATGTTGCTGGTAAGTATCATGTGAAGTCGTTCATCAATTGACTTGACTTAAAATTTTAATCAAGGAAAATTGAGATTGAGACGGCAGAAAACGTAGAGCTAAGCATCAATCACAGTCGGGGCCATTTGTTACGCGCTATTTGACCTTGCAAAATTGCAATATAATCAACCATTTTGGCCCATGATTGTTTTTTAAATTCAATTACATATCAATCTATTAATATTTATAATAAAAATAGATAGAAATTTTGTGAATCAGATTTATAATTACTAAAAAAATTATATATATATATATATATATTATGCAGAAAAAATAAAAAAAGGCGTTTTTTAGTGTATATGAAAGAAGAGATCAGATGAAAAATGGAATTAATTTTTTTTTTGTTTTTGTTTCTTCGATTAATTGGCCATTCGCTGGGAGTTTTAGGCTTAACACCAATATTTTAACAATAAATCCAATAATTCTAAGTATAGTATGTGACAAGTATGAATTGATTATTCTTTCAAACATTTACAAGAAAGTGAATTTGAAACCTTAAAAAAAAAAATTTAGGACATCAAAGACTGTTTTAAGTCGAAAAATTAATTGTGCCAAACATTTTTTTTAAATAATAATTAAGGGGTTAATAATTGCTAATAATTATGTTATTTGATGTTGACCACTCAAAAACTAAAATAGCTAGCGGGTAATCATAATGAGAAGTAGCTGAAATAATATCGAATCATCTAAACGACCTGCCTTTTCTTTTAAATCTCAACTACTACAAGGAAGCTAGGCCATCCCATGTGCTGAAGCTAAACTGAAAGCTCATATTTTCGTTTAGTTGAAGTTTAAACCATTTCTTTAATTCTTTTCAGCCAACGAATAAAAGGAATGTGGAGGATGTCATCTCTATTCAATTTTTGGGAACTAAAACTAGCTTTGATGTAGACATTTTGGATATATATGTGGACAAATTATTTAGCTTATGTATAAAGACAGTCCAATATTTTTGGAAAACCTTACCCACCACAACTAACCATTATTTAATTATAGGTCTTAACAGAATTATGTTAATGTTTTTTTTTTCACACAAGCATTGATTTAAGGTAGTTTTGGGGCTTTTTGTTGATTTTTATGGAATTATATGGGTTTTTTCTATATTAAAATAAATAAAAATAATTTTTCTTAAGTATATCAGTTGGATGCCAAATCTAATGGTGAAGCGTTGTTTAGAAGAGCTAATTTATATTATAGTTTAAGCATGTTATGTACACATTGTCATTTGATGGAGGTATGCTTCAGTACCACTAGCGCATATATTTCTTTCTATACTTCAAAAAAATTATAATGATTCACAAGATTGTTTCTCTCTATACTTCAATATGGTACAAAATAAAATGTACTACATCCAAAAGAGTATTTTTTTTTCTTTAATTCATCAATTACTTTATTAAAATAAAAAATTTGCTTATGATAAAATTTCTCTGGTAAATAGATTTAGGCAAGATATAAAAATGTATTCAATATATTGCGTTTTGATTTATTTTAATGTAAATTTTGCTTTGTTTTAAGATAGTAATAACAATAATAAACAAAATAAATTAGTTTTTTTTTTTGTGATTGCAAATGGTACAAGATTAAGGAACTTTTTTTTTATTCTTTACATGAAGATCTAACTTATTACTTTTTCAGTTGCACTAGTCGTATGATACACACACTATCATTTTCTAGTGAGAACATATTTATCTTGGTTAAATTACAATGTCATTAAAAGATTAAAAAAAAATACATTCTTCAATGTAATTGAAATCTGTGCTATTTTTTTTACGAGAGAAAGACTATATATATATATATATGCTCTTATGTTAGTGAAAATAGAACATGTACTCTCCTCCTCATATCCTATCATATAACTTCTATAAATTAATAATGTAGGGACCATATAAAATTTATTAATTTATAGATATATTAATTAATGAATATATATTAATTTACAGATTAATTTATAGAGTGTAAATACAATACATTTGATCAATTAAAAGCTCATTGTATTTTACCAGTCTAGTCAATTAAAAATGAATTAATCCATTAATAAAGAATAAACTAACAAAAAAATTCAAATTCCTACAATTTGATAATTCAACCACAAAACTTCTAAAAGTACAAAGTAAAATTACAGATAAGATCGAACTTTATTTATATTTGAAGAAAAACAAGTAATAATATAAAATATCATAACAATTATATTTATAATTTTAGTAAATTATGACTTTATAATATGAATGGTGCCACAGAGATATAAGTATTTTTAAAAAATAATATTTTATTAATTTATAAAAATTATTAATTTAACTTATTGGCCTAAGTCAGGACGGTAAAAAATTATTACATAATAGAGATAATTTATTTTATAGAGTAATAATTTATAGAGATTATATTGTATTTCTGCCTTAATTTTCTACCTTTTCACTAACAAAGATATCAGTATAAAGCCAAACTCAACGTTATTGGCAAAGAATAAAGGCAAAGGCAAAAGGAATAGCAGCCACTAGCAAGTGGAAATTAATGCAATAGAAAGGACACTACGATTTTTCTGCCGTGTTATATATATCATATAAAATAAAAACTATATATGTTTTGTTGCATATTTATCAATTTCTTTAATATATGAGGTGTCAATACCTTGCATCATGATATACAATTAATACGTATCTTTGTTGTAAGATTTTGTCATTTGAAATAATTTTCAGTTGAAATGAGATGTCACAGTTGGGATAACACATTACATGGTAGAACATACTGAGCTTTCAATTTTGTTTGGAATTAAAGTGTTGTAAAAAAAATTATGAAATAAAAGTCAATATTATATAATAAATATAATTTTTAAATAATAATTTCGATAAAATTAGTAAACATATAAATATAATAGATTTTTCATCATTCAAGTATAAAATTAAATTAACTTATCTTTAAAACTACAACAGTTAGTGTTTACTCAATACTTTAGTGTTGTAACTTTTAAACTGTAACTGTCCAACCTCAATCCCAAATAAACTTTTCATCTACCTCTATTACTTTTAGTTTTGTACATAGCTTTTATTTGCATTTTTTCAAATTCGCTTGAATTGACTTTCCTGGAAACAAATGGGACATTATTGAACGCTGTGTTTTAGACTTAGTTTGAAAACTGAAATTATAACACCCAAATCAATGCTCTGAAGCAATCAACTGGGCTCTCTCTATCTTTTGTCTTGCTCCCTCACTCTTTCTTCTTCGAAATCGATCATCATTGTCTCTCTCATACCCATATGTCAGAGATGGGATGAGAGAGACAAGGATGATTAATTACTTGGCTGTTAGGCGATTGGATTTGGGAGAAGAGAGAGTGAGGGAGCGTAACGAAGTGAGGGCCAAGATTAATTACTTCAAAGTATTTTAAGCGTTACAATTTTAGTTTTTATAATGTGTCTAAAATGCATTGTTCTATGCTCAGTATTGTACTCGTTATTGTGAGAACAATCATTCTGTTTTTGTAAATTCATTGATATTTATAGTTTGGTGTGGGGTGTCAAGTTAAATTTGAATCAATCTGACTTGTTTATTAGCCGTGTCATCAACTTATTTTATAAATTTTTGAAATAAAAAATTCAGTCTAACATTTTTTAACATATTTATTAAAATACTTGATTCAATGTGTTGCTGAGCCTCATGTGCATTGGATGGTTGGCTGTTAGGCGTGTAGTTTCTAGTATGATTGGTGGCTAGACTCTTTCCCTTTATTATTTTATAATTCTAATGCGACATCTATAGTGTTAGTTTCCTTTTACTGATCGGGTACTATTTGGGATAGGAGTAAACTCCTGAATATGTTGCCCTCATAAATTGTCAAATAGATTATGTTGATTCCTATTTCTAGTATGGGTGCAGACTTGATTTGTTGGGATCTTGCTCTCGATGGAGATTTCATTTACGAACAGCTTGGGTAGGGGAGTCAAAAAAACCCGCCCGGACCCGGCCAATCCGGTCCGGGCAAAACCCGGACCGCATATACAAAAAAAGCAGATCCGGGTTTCAAAATTTAAAACTCGGATGTATCCGGGTACGGTCCGGGTTCAGTTCCAAAAACCCGGAACCCAGACCCAGACCTGTATTCGCAATAAACAAAAAAAAAAAAACAAAAGCAGCTCCAAGCCTCCAATTCCAAATCGTAAAACAGAACACCCAAATTCGAAATAATATTGAGATAATAAAATAAATCATATTGAGATAATAAAATAAAAATTTATTTTAATTATCAATTATTTATATATACGATAAGCATTTTTACATATATATTTATAAATGTGAAAATAGATTTTATTTAATATTACATCTATTTCAATTATTTATATTTTTATATCAGTTTAATCATATGATTTATCAAAAATATACCGCTACCTTTAAAACTTAAAATACTTTTAAAAATAAATTTTACGAAATGTCTTATTCACTCTCTTCATAAATAATTATTTTTATAGCACACCTAACAATAATTATTTCAAATGCTAGCATTGGCAAACTGCCCTTGAGAATACCCGAAAATTAAAACGTTGTAAATGGCAAAATGAGTGATGCGCAAAACTGGTTCAACTCAGCCTAAAATATTGATTTATATGACGATCTCAAATCATAGAGTTTGGATTTGCTGCATTTTCATGAGATCCGGTTATAGTTCAACGACCAGAATGCTAAATTTTATTAAAAATGTAGTAATGAAATTCTTCTCTTGCAATTCATAGCTTCGGATGCGTCCCAACGTCTCTCTTTATTTTATTTTATTTTTTTCTCTCGCACAATTGCAACCACCTTGCTTGACACGCCCTGACAAGCAAACATATAAAACACAAAAGCGATAAGTAAAAGCACAACACACAGGATGCTCTTTGCTTCATAAGCTTTGCCTTTATCCTTTACAAATCGTCATCAATTTATCATTCACATCAGCACTTTTGTTCTTAATTGTTTTCAGACTCTCAAGAATATTATTCATTCTTTGAATGTGCTCATTCATCTAACACTCAACCAAAACACATTCTTGATTCTGCACAAACTCAGCCCTCACTTTTAAAAGCACAAGCCACACCCTTCAATTCGTTCTCATCAGAACTTGGCTCTCATTTCATCATCACCGCTAAAATGAGTCTATTTTTCTACATTACTTGGGTCCTCGTACTTTCAAGTAAATTTTACTTGGCAAGTGCGGAAACTTCAGACAAGATTGGCATCAATTATGGTAAGCTTGGGAGCAATCTGCCATCATCATATCAATCCATCGAGTCCATCAAATTCCTGAAAGCCGGGAGCGTGAAAATCTACGATGCCAATCCTGAAATACTGAAACTGCTTTCAGGAACCGATCTCAAAGTGTCCATTATGGTTCAGAACCATGAAATTATCGACATTGCTTCAAAGCAAAAGGTAGCTGACCAATGGGTCCATGATAATGTCCTCTCATTCTATCCTGAAACCATGATCAGGTTCATTCTCGTTGGCAACGAAATCCTGAGCCAATCCTCTGAAGAATACAAACAAATTTGGAAAAACCTTGTGCCTGCAATGCACAGGATCAAGAAATGTCTTAATGCTCACAACATTCACAACATAAAAGTTGGTACCCCACTAGCCATGGACATTTTTCAGACGACTTTTCCTCCATCAAATGGAACATTCAGGTCAGATATTTCTTCAGTGATGGAGCCATTGCTGCAATTCCTGAACCGCACAAAATCATTCTTCTTCCTCGATGTTTATCCATATTTTGCATGGTCTACTAATCCGAAAACTATTAGCTTGGATTTTGCACTTCTTAGAGAAACTAATACAAGCTATACTGACCCCAATTCTGGTTTGGTTTACACCAATCTTCTAGATCAAATGCTTGACTCTGTTATTTTCGCCATGGCCAAACTAGGCTACTCTGATATCCGATTAGCAATATCAGAAACAGGGTGGCCTAATGCAGGTGATTTTGATCAAATTGGAGCTAACATTTACAATGCAGCTACTTATAACCGAAACCTCATCAAGAAAATGACTAGCAAGCCAGCTTTAGGCACGCCGGCTAGGCCTGGTTCAATCATACCCACATTCATATTTTCATTGTATGATGAGAATCAGAAGACAGGTCCAGGAACAGAGAGGCATTGGGGCATGTTACATGGAAATGGAGTGCCGATTTATGAAATTGACTTGAGTGGTAACCGTTCATTGTCTCAGTACAGGTCATTGCCTTTGGCACATAACAATGTGCCCTATAAAGGTAAGGTTTGGTGCGTGGTGGCAAGAGGTGCAGATTTGTTGGCACTGACCAGTGCTTTGGGTTATGCCTGCGGTCAGGGTAATGGAACTTGCGATGCTTTGGTGCCAGGGCAACGGTGCTATCAGCCTTTATCGTTGGATTGGCACGCCAGTTATGCTTTCAGCTCGTACTGGGCTAAGTTTATGGGCAAGGGCGCTACTTGTTACTTTAATGGACTGGCTCAACAAACTATCATAAACCCAAGTGAGTTTTAATTTCAAACCCCACTTTTGTTAACCGGCAAAAATCGCCATTTTGGTGGGCCCAATGGCGGTGGACCTGTTTTATAAGTCCCACAACATAAAATGGATGTTGCCGCAATAACTCCCACTCTAAGATCAATTAGCCGCATCAATATTAGTGGTGGGCATTTCAGGTTTTGATTCTATTTTTACAAGTTCCAACTTGGTTGGTTTTGAGAAATCAACTCAAATCCGTTTAAAAATTAGTTAAATTCGGTCGTGTTATAATTTCAGGTTAAAATTCGATTTGAGTTAAAAATTAAGAGAAATTGAGTTTTTTTATTAGATAAAGGTTTTTTCTTATATATATATATATATATATAGATTTAATGTAACCTAATCGGATTTGATGTTCCGTTTGATTTTAACCTTAATCAAGTCCAAATCCGATCGATTTATAATTCTCAATATAATTGGTTTTTAGGGTCAAACCGAACCGAATGCCCACCCCTAATTAAAATGATAATTTTTTATTAATCGAGTACCCCACTTAACATATTGAGTTGGAATACTTGACCTACAAATAATTTTTACTCATTCATTCATTTTTAAATATCTTCTAACTAGAATTGTTTGATCATTGATTAGGTCGGGGAAATTGCAGGTTCCCAAGTGTGACACTTTGAAGATCATGAAGTAGCTACAAGCGTGCTGTCAAGAAATATAGAGATAATTAATGTAGTAAATTATATTATATTATAATACTTTGTATTTTTCTAGTTTCAATAATATTTTTATAAGTCGATCAAAGAGTGTTTTTTCTTTTATTATTATTATTATTATTTAAAAGTAAATCTTCTCCCATATTATCGTAAGACCATAATATTAGTATGTTTAAAACATAATACTGTACTTGTATAAAGGCTTTAATTCTACAAGTTTTTAGAGTTATTAATTCCTTGTCCTATTAAGGGGCTTATAATCTTTAAGATTTTGAATAAATTTTTGAGTTAGTTAAACTAACTCCTAAACCAATATTAATTAACGCATGGAACCATTCTAGGTATGGCTGTAATATGGTATAATCACTTTTATATACTATAAAAAGATTAGGCATATCTTGATATAATTTGTTTTATCCCATCAATTATTATTGCTATTTCTCTGTCTCCTCTACTGTAGAGAAAGAAATTCTCAAGACAGTTCATTCCTAACAACAAAGGACTTATTTCTGTTTTGTATTCCATTTCAATGAAGAAAGGAAACATGAATTCTATTCCTTTAATCCTCAAAGATATTTCGCAATATTGACAAAGTGGCTTTCTCCATTATAACCTTATACGTATAAGGTTCTATTACAATTCTTCTTTCTAAGTATTCAATCATTTTGACATCTGCATAAGATTTTGTAACTCATATATCTAGGATAGTAAAGTCTCATGCCATGACCTTCCATTATTATAAATAGTCTTGATTTTCAAATTTCAGACATTCCTTCTAACCATTGCCAATATTTCATGTGATGGTGGTACTGCAAGTTGGTTGTATCTAGTAAAACTTTTAATTCTACTTAATTCTAGTTCTTTTTTAGGTATAGACAATGATCTTCTACTTCTTAAAATTATTTCTCCTTTCGATGTATATTCTATGGTTCTAGTAGTGTTTCCGCTAGTTAAAGTAGACTGATTACTCAAATCCATTTCCTATTATTATGGTAAAACTATTTCTCTTAAAATATCAGGGGATTATATTTTTTAACTTTATTAAATAGTTTATCAATTTCAATAATTTCTTTATCAACAAACATTTCACTATTAATTGAATTTGTCAATGCATATTCTATAGCATATGTAACGCTATATGGTAGGATCCATCGTGCATTATATCAAAATATTTAAAAGCATGACTTAACATTAAAGTCCTATTCATATTTATGTCTCTCAAACTTATTGAATATTTAGGATGTATTTTAAATATCAATTTTTTTATAAGTAAGATTCTCTCGTATCATTTTAAGGAATGTTTTCTACCTTTTATTCTATTATCTAGGGAAAAAGTGTATCTGTATCCCCAAAGTTTAGGAAAATAGTTACAAAGACCTCTAACTTTTTAATAAAGGACATCAAAACTCCCTTTGAACTATAACACCCTTTACCTCTATAAATCCAAAAAATTTGACCCCATAATTTTATAAAATAGAAATATGGCTTTAAAATAAATATAATAATATATGCATTTTAAAATAATTTTATTTTTTAAAAAGATTTTTATATTTTACAATTTGTTACACCTATTTATTATATTAAAGTATTTCTTAAGAATAAATAAAAACATAATATTAAAGTAAATTAAAATTATTTTGAATATTAGGTAAAAGTTAATTTTAATATTATTAAAAGTGAGATTTTTTTAATTTTAAAATCTATATAACCCAAAAACTTATAATAAATACAAATATATTATTAAAATAAATATAATAATTTAAAATTTTAATATTATTGTAAATGTTAAAAATAATCTAATATTATTAGTGTACTAGATAGATTATATTATTTATATTAAATTTGTATTAATTAAAAACCTTTAAAGTTAATCTTCTAAGTACTATGTTCAAAGTGTATTATGATCAAAAGGAGGTCTTAGTATTTATTTTTTAAAACTTAGGGTCTTTGTGAGTATTTTTCCAACCTTAGGAGTGCAACTGTCATTTTCCCATTATCTAGTTCAATTATATTCAATGGACTATCTATTCCTATATCTAGTCTTAGATCTATCACCAGATTTTATTTTATTGATTTTATCTTCTATGTCTGATTTTAATAATAAAGGTATATTTGCATTTCATTTGGCATGCTTAATTTTAATTGGTCTTCTACTATAGTAGAATTGAAATACATTATATTCTTTTTTTAATCATGTTAGTAATTTCTCGTGCTAACTTATTATCTGATATTGTTGACATTTCTTATCCCTTTTTAATAATCTTAAAGGTATTTTCTTTAATAAAAAATCAAGTATTTATTAAAAGAAATTTGTTCTTCTAATTCTTCATCTTGTAAAGATCTCCATTATCAATTTTTTCTACACACATTTTGACTTTGAACTATTTAGTGTTTCATTAGAAAGGTAATATATGTTATCGCTTTCACTAATATTTTCACTATCAATGACTAATTCTAGCTCATTGAAGTCTTCAAACATCTTAATATTTGCTTTTTTTTTCTTAGAATATTCATTTACATATTGCCCTTCTTCATTACAAAGCCAACTTTTACACTTTTTTGGTGTTAGCTTTAGATTTATTTTTCTTGAGAAACTCTCTCTTATATTTGTTTCTCTTATAAAATTCTTTATTAGTCTTAAAGAATTTCTTCCTTTTAAATTTCCTTTTTTGTTTATAGAATTTTTTTGGACATCCAATGGGAATTTCATTATTATTTTTCTTTCCATGGAAATAAATTATAGTATCTTGTAAAATATTATTCTGTTCTTGAATTACAATGAGTAATTCTTCCATGTTATTATTTATTTTTTGTACTTCAATTTTTCTTAAAGTTTTTCATATATATATTTATAGCAAATTTTTTACACAGTTGCTCAACAATATTTTCAATCTTATTTAATTGAATTTCTAATTTTTTTAATCTTATATCTATTGAGTTTCTATTCATGGTATTTATAATTTATTGTTTTAATGCATTCTGTTATGATCTTCAATATTAAAATATTTTATTAGTTTTTTTAACTTGATCAAATTTCTTTACTTATTTGATCTCCTAATCTTTTAACTTGTTTTATATATTCATCATTGAAATTATTAATTTCTAATATTTCATTTGTACTTTCTATATCATTTACCGATAAACTTGGGTTACCTAACTTATTTAATAAATATAGAGAAATCCAGTTTAACTGATTATTTCCCCACATATTTTTAATCATTTATTAGATCGAAAGGTTAAAATCTTCTATAAGTAAATTCTCTTTGCCTGTAGGTAGAAGGTAGTAATCTATTGGTTTTTGTGTTTAGTGAAATTATTAGAGGTTCTAGCAATTTATTCATTATAATATCTTTCTAATATTTCATTAGATTTAATAAGATGGTTATGACTATAATACTTGTTTTATCATTGGGAATATTATTCATTTCTAAAAATTTATTTATAAGGTAGAATTTATGTATAAATTGATCTATATATCGTATTAGTCTATTACTAGAAGGATTGTATTTGCATCTAATTCTCTTATTATTCCAATTATATTCATCTTGCTGCCTTACTAGAAAAAAATTATTATAGTCGATTACAAGTTCATCAATATATTTATCAACAGAATTTATAGACCATTGTTTCCATGAAAAATTATTTCTAAAAACTTCTCCTGGAGTCCTACTTAATAATATAGGATGTATATTCAAATTTCTATTTCTTATTATTATGAGTTCCCCCACTCTAAATTCATATGCATGTTGGAGGTATAGTTGCACTAACTGTTTAATATTTAGATCAAGTGGTTCTAATAAATAATACTAAATAAGCGTAATTATATTATTCTATATTTCATCATAATCTACTCTTAGCTCATACACAACATCGATTATTAAGCTATTCATATTTTATTCATACCCAAAAATTGATTTTCAGACTTTGATACCATTTTGTCTTGCATCAATATATATCTGATCAATTACCCAAAAATGTATTTATTTTCTAAATTAGTATTCTTTAAAGGGCCTGTATTTAATTCTGTTATGTTATCCTTCTATCGTATATATGCTTCTCTTATCATTTTCCTTCTTGTCATGAAAATTAAGGCTTCAATATGTGATTGAGTTGGAATAAACAACATATGAATTTGGGATCATCGAACCTCTTCAATACTTGTTTCAACTTTGTAAAATCGAAAAGTTGATATATTATTATTTTTTCCAAAAATAATATTTGCCAATTCTTCGAGGCTCTCATAAAATGGAATACTCTTTATTTTTCCCGTACATAGTTTAACAATTGTACACTAACGTAGCTGCTACAAAAAGTTTTAGTTTATCTACAACCAGAAGGAGGTTTTTGGTTGATGGGATCAAAGGAGAGAATTAGAGTGAAGAGGAATTTGGGTTCCTACTTCCCTTTTGATTGTGTAAAATGAAACTGAATCTTAATTTTAGTGGACATCTTTTCCTTGGCATTGTAGATTAGTAAGAGTAAAACATTCTATTACTCTGGTCAAAGATAATGTAGTACTCTAGTCAAAGATGGTATATTATTGTAAATATATTTGTATGGGTATTATTGTTACCTTACATAATAAGGTAACAAATATTAATAAATAACACGTGTTAAAATTTAATCTAATAGTTGTGAAAATATAAGGTAATAATAATAAAAATTGTAGGGAAGTGAGAATGCTTGCCAAGTTTATGATGTTTGTTGTCTTATCATGTAAGGTAATAAGGGCATTTTGTTTACTAGACAATTCTAGATAAGGGTATATATGTATTATTCAAGACAGAGATAATATAATATTGTAGATAAATTTATACATTATTCTAGATACGCTTTCACTATTTTAAATAGGGAGGTGGACCATGCGTGATAAAGATAGTTATTGTAATAGTGTGACCCAGTCTATATATGCAAGGGAAATGAGTCCGAGTTGGAGGGTAGACTTTTATGGAATCTTGAGATAAATAATGATCGAGAGTAGATAATAATGATGATCACGATGATGATGATAAATTAATAAAATTAATAAATTTTAATAATAATACTATTAATATAATAATAATAATCATCATTATTATTGTTATTCATAAATTTCATTATTATTATTATTATTAAATAATGAAAGACTTATTTGTAAATATAACAAAACTTTTATAAGGACAAAAATGTAAAAGTGACAAAGCTTAATTGAGGATAATTTAGAGATTATGAAAATTTAATAGGGTAAAATGGGGAACTCAATCAATGAGAAATTGATTACCAACACCCCATGAAAATTAAATCTCTATTATTTAATTCTAAAAACACGTGAAACCCACATTTTTTATTCTTATTTTTCCTCCTACTTTGATAAGTAAACATCATCAATCGTGCTCATTTTAAATTATAATTCCCTAATTCTACAAGTAAAACCACCATTAAAGTGGAGAGAAGAATTTAAATTTCTACGTCCTTTTTGTTGTGTAAAGTGATCCGAAATCCTAATTTTAGTGAAAATATATTTTTTGACATTGTGAATAAGCAAGAATAAAGTAGATGTATTCCTCTGGTCAAAGATGATGTTCTGCTCTAGTCAGGGATGGTACATTATTGTAAATATATTTGTATAAAATTTTAGATTGGCTTGAGACAATTCTAGTAAGTCTGTGTATGTATTATTCAAGATAAGGATAATATAATATTGTAGACTAATTTGAATAGGGACACCTACTGGGCATGATAAGGATAGTTATTGTAATAGTGTAGCCGTGATCCGACTACTCTGAGTCAGTCTTTGTAATATACAGCTGTGTAATAAAGTTCTCGTTTATTGTAATTATTGTATTTTACACATTGAAATGCACGTTACAACCTAAAAATTTGTCGTTCTGCAAAATTTTGAATGACTAAAGATTTGTTAATTGTTCAATCATTTGGACATTACACTTTAAACAATAGCAGAAAACTATAAAATCATAAAATTATAAAATAGATAACTTATAACATAAAAGCAGTAAAATTAGGAGGGCCAAAAACTTGAGTACGTTACAACCTAAAAATAACAATCTTTACCCTTCATCTTTGAAAGAACACATATAGACATATAGTTTCACTTTCATTTTCTGTTCATCACCTATACTATCCAGCTCTTACCTCTTCTTATTATTTAGTATTTGTGTTTATGAGATTTGACTAGAAAATCTCCAATAAATTCAAAATGATACAAAGATTTTTATGTTTCACTTCATGATGAGTATTATTCCTTTCATTTTGTGTTTTGATATAACATATAGGGCTGGATTTGTTAAGATCTATAACAACTTCGTGCTGTAAATGCAATATTATTTCACCTCTCAAAATAAATTCATCTTGTATTAGGTATAGGGCTGGATTTGTTAAGATCTGCAACAATTTTGTGTGTTAAATGCAATATTATTTCATCTACCAAAATAAATTTTATTAAGAAAAAGAGATACAGAGAGGGAGTAAATAAAGTCAAACATGTGAGCGAATTATATTTCACAATAAAGGTTTTAATTAAAAGATGAGTGTACAAAATGAATTTAATGCGTTTAAACACCCATTCAAAAAGAAATTACAAGTAAAAATAAATACATATCCCGTTTGGTCCCACATTAACGTCCCATAACAAAAAGACGGATAAGATTATTTGACAATAGAATTTGGAATAAATTAAAAAAATGGGTATTTTATCTTATAAGATTAAAATATTGAAATTAATCGTATGTTAAAAATACTTTAGTAGTCAAAGATAGTCAAGAGGCCTAAGTCAAAAAAATAAAATGAAAAAAAGATTTAATTAGTCAATTTTTCAGAATTCATCATTATTTAAAATTGTATAAAAATAATTTTTTTTTTGTAGTTATAAATAATTTCTAAATATTTTTTACAATTATGAATGTGTACATACAAACTACGTTATCACTTGTCAGCGATGAGTAACCAATTGGCCAGCATTGTACGTTCACTTCACCAACTCGGCTCCCACTGACTGATTTAATGGGAATCCTGAATTGACAAATAGTATTTAATAGTATATTTTTTAATGAGAAAGTAAAATTTTCATTAATTCAATAAGGTGAATACATGTTTGAACTTGGATGGAAAATTTTTCAACCAAATAAAAGATTCAGTCTTCTCCAATACTATCTTAGCTAAAGAATGGACAACAACATTTCAGGTTTTGAAAACATACTTTGCTTCGAAAATTCTGAAGTTCGTCTTTAAGTCTTGAATTTTCGAAATAATCTAGCGTATCTCTGATAAGCTCCCTCCTCTGTTATTTATCAAAACTGCTACCTCTTGTGAGTTTGTTTCCAATATTATTGATTGCAGGCCTACTTTATTGTGCAATTTGAATTCCCCATTCAGCTTCTTCTGCTTCCATGAGAGATACATCTTCCCCGAACTTTGCAAATTTAATGCATGCAGCTATGCATTTTCTTGTGGAATTTCTAATTATTGCTCCTAATCCAGAGCATTGCCTTTTTATATCAGTAGCTACATCAACACTGATCTTTAGCCATCCTTGGGATGGAGGAGTCCATGCTGTTTGTTTTGTCTTCCACACTTTTTTCTTGTTAAGAACCTCTGGAAACCGTGTTCTCATGAAAGCCTTAATAATTGCTTCAGCTTTGGCCATTGATAAACTTGGATCTAACTTTAGTCGTTCAAAAATAAATTTGTTTCTAGCATGCCAAATCACCCAAAAGATAGTCACCAGGAGCTCAATGCTTGGAGTAAGCTTCCTAGACAATTCTACGCTTCCACAAATTTTCAACTGTCGGCAACAAATTTTTTACTGCCTTCCAAATGAAGATTTTGATTTTTGCGGGGAGGGTAAGCTTCCAAATTACGCTCCAGTTGCTGCTCCTACTGTTAGAGCATTTAGGTGAATCTAAAAATTTAATATTTAGAGCCACTTGATATCCACTTTTAACTAAATATCTTCTTTTTTTTTTTGTCATAGTGCCTGATTACTTGATCCTCACTTCGTCTCCTCAGAAGGGGAATGCTTATAATAGCATATATATGTATCTTCCTTCAAAAAATTTTGCTGGATTAAATCGACCTTCCACTTATTGTCATTGTCTAACAACACTGATACAATGGCATTAAAAGGCATTTTTGGTTTGGAGAGAGGCTTGAAAGTGGATGGTCTTGGGATCTAATTGCCTTCGTACTATGAAATATTCTCCCTATTACCAATGCTCCATCTGTAGCCATTGAGAATAACTTGTCGTCCTTGCAGAATGCTCCTCCAAGTATAAGATGAATTTGAGCCTATTGAAGCACTAAGGAAGTCAATCTTTTGACAGTACCTTGCCTTCAGGATCTAGCTGCTAAGGAATCTGGATTTTGAATTAATCTCTATCCTTGTTTCGTAACTAAAGTCTGGTTGAAGCTCAATATATCTCTAAGCCCCATCCCTCCTCAAATCTTGGGTTGACTCATCTCATTCCATCTTGCTTAGGAGATGCTTCTTTTTTCTTTCTTTTTGCTCCACCAAAATACGGCAATAGTTCGTTGAATGTCATCACATAGTCCCATAGGTATCTTAAATACACTCATAGTATAGGCTGGAACGGCTTGTGCCACTGCTTTGATTAAAACTTTTTTCCCTCCACTTGAGAAAAATTTCTACTGCCAACTAGATATCTTGCTCTGAATTTTTAGCTTAATCTCATTGAAAAAAGTCTTCTTCTTTCTTCCAATCATAGACGACAACCCCAAATGTTTCTCGTGCTTTGACACTACATTGAGCTGGAAAATTCTTTTAATGTCTGAAATCTGATTTGCTTGAACATTGCCATTGAAGAACATGCATGACTTGTCAAAATTGAAGATTTGACTAGAAGCTGTAGCATAGCAATAAAAAATATCCGTTAAGTGTTGGTAGTCTTTGGATGAGGCTCGAGAGAAAATCAAATTGTCATATGCAAATAAAATATGAGAGATAAATATTTGTTGTCCAAATCTCAGCCTCTGAATTTTTTTTTTACTCTCAGCCTGTATCAACAAATTTGAAAAAGCTTCTGCATTTATGATAAACAAATATGGAGATAATGGACATCCTTGCCTTAAACCCTTTTGAGGGGTGATCATACCCTTATGAACTCCATTGATGATTACAAAGAAGGTTGAAGTAGTAATACAACTCATTATTAAATGCACTACCTTCTCCTCAAAGCCTAGTCTGCTCATTGTCAGCCTTAAAAACTCCCACTCTACTTTATCATAAGCTCTACTTATGTCTAGTTTCAAAGCCACAAACCCATTTTTTTTCCTTTTACTATGTCTAATCTTATGGAGGCATTCATACCCAGCAATGATATTATCAGTTATCAATCTGTTAGGAATAAATGCACTTTGAGAGAAATCAATGACAGCATGTAAAATAGTTTTCAATTTATTCGCAATTGTTTTTGCAACAATTTCGTATATGACATCACAAAAAATTATTGGTCTAAATTCAATCATTTTCCTAGGCTTTGCATTATTTGGAATTAGGGCAATATAAGTGTGGTTCAAAGGGGCAATGGTACCTGTTTTATTGAGGATGTGAAGGCATGTAAAGATGACTCATTCTTTGATAGATTTCCAATGCTTCTTATAGAAGGCTGCAGGTAAACCGTCAGGCCTTGGAGTCCTAGTTAGACATATTTGTGCCAAAACTTCTGTAATCTCCTCTTCTGTATAAAGTTGACTTATGTATGCATTCATTTCTAGTGACACTTTAGAGATCATTCCTCTCAGTGCATCTTCCATCTGGTCATGAGTGGGGTTGGAGGTTGAGAATAAATCCACAAAGTACTCATAGAATTGTTTTCCAATTTCTTCACTCTCTTCAATCCATTTTCCATGTGCATCTTCTATGCCCTAGATTTTTTTTTTTCTCTTTCTAGATGAGGCTTTTAAGTGGAAGAACTTTGTGTTTTTATCTCCCCCCCTAAGCCAATCCGCCCTAAACCTCAGCTTCCAATAAATCTCCTCATTTAGCAAGAGAGGGTGGATTTTTTTTCAATCCTCTTTAGCTCTTCATGACTTTTATACGTCCATTTATGCTGTTGGAGGTCTTTAATTCTATGTATCAAATTTTCGAGCTTCTTCTTATTGCCCTCAAAAGTCTTATTACTCCATTGTATTAGTTCTACTAGCGAGGCTTTGCTGACTTGCTTTAAAAGTTGGACTATATCATTCCCCCACCTAATCTCCGTGTTTGGATAATTTTTACTTAACAATATCTTGACACTCGTTGTAAGAGCTCCACATGTCTTTCTTAATGAGTTCTTGAGAAAGTTCTCCTATTATAATGTCTTTCTTCACCTTTGCCCATTACATCCATCAAGATTGGGTTATAATATAAATACCACGTGACCAAGTTGATTGCAACTTGGTTGTGGAAGAAATTGGTCGAGTCTTTGCTGCACAAAAATCTATTCAATCGTTTTTCAATAAAGTGGCTACTAAACCTCCTATTAGACCATGTGAAAGGGTAACCCTTACAGCCAAAATCCCTCAAGTTACAATCATGGACAACATCTCTAAATTCCTTAATCATACTAGCCTCCTTGTCGTTTCCTCTTTTTTTATCATCCAAATGCAGAATTTCATTATAATCACCAAAACATAGCCATGGAGATGAAGACAAGCCTACTAATATTCTTAAGAGAGTCCAGGTGTATTTTTTTTTACTCGTCTCTACATGGCCGTAAACCCCAATGCATCTCATCTAATTTCTATTTTCAACTTCTATTGCAGCATCAATGTGGTGGTTGTTGAATGAGGTTATGTTTACCCTTGTTTTAGAATTCAATAACATAGCTAAACCCCCACTCTTTCCCTTACTACTCACAGCAAAATAATTATCAATCTTCAAATTCTTGCCAGCATTATTCATATATATAGTCTTCAGTTTAGTTTCGCACAAGAAAATCAACGAAGGCCCGTACAATTGTAGGAACTTTTTTAGAGCGATGAACGCTCGGTCATTCCTTATCCCCCAGACGTTCCAACTTAATATTTTCATGGTTGTCGGTGGGGCTACTCCGCAACCTCCACCAATTGAGTTCCAACATGATTAGTTTTAGCATTTTCCACTGTTCCTAAGCCATCCTAATATAGTTTGTGTCTGTGTGGAAACCGACTACTAGTGTTTGCTTCAACTAAAATAGCTTTATGGGGGCTTTCAATTTGGTTCTTTTTATGGTTTGGGTATGGCTTTGGCGATTCACCTCTTGACCTTTTTTCTCCAATTGACTCATATCTTATGTGCCCTTTTGTATTAAAGCTTCCATTTTCTTCTTTTGGGCCTAGTAGTTTTTATGCCCAGCCCATCATACACTACTTCATTTGGACTCAAACTGCCTTGGTCTTTACTGGGGCTTTTGATAGAGATTAAATATGGCTCTAACATTTAGCGCCACTCCAAAATTTGTTCCCTCTTTATTTTCTGTTCCCACTTTTTCTCCCTATCTCCCATGGCCACTGAGGCTGTCAATTATGTTTTCAGTAGTAGTTGTGCAAGGTTGCTTCTAACTATTGTCTTGTTATTTCCTTGGTTCTAGAGTCATTTGCATTAATTGCTCACAGGTCTTGGTTGTTTGGCCTTCTTTCTCACCCGAATTAGATTGTTTTGACCCGAGTTCATTATCATATGGGTCTAAGCCAATTTATTGTAACTGACTTCTTCTATGGCGTTCTAGTTCCGTGGAGCCATTGTTGGGTTGCTCCACCTTTTGTTCCATTTATCACTTTCTCGATTCACCCTAGTTTTTCTGCTTTGGATAGAGCCTTCATGTAAACCCCATAAGACAAATTTTCCTTTGGTTGCCCCTTGTATGTTACGTATTCTTTAAATTGATGCCCGATGATACCACAATAAAAATAAAAATCTGGTAGTCGTTCATACAAGACTGGTAATTCCACAACATCATTATCTTCCAGCTCCAAGAAAATTATTTTTTCTAATGGTTTTGTAATGTCGATGACAATTCTGACTCTTGCATATGGAACAATACATTCCCTATCATCATCTGTTTCCACTTCTGGGACCTCTCCTAACAACTCCCTTAGCTTTTGAACATTGTCCCGTTCCATGCTTACTATAGGTACATTGTGGATCTGCACCCAAAAGGCTACATGTGCGAATTATTCCTTCCTCATGTTTCCAATCCCATTAGGTTCTTTTAAATCAATACTCTATCGAAATGCCACGGTCCTCCCTGCCATCACCTTTCGGTTATCTATTTCCAAGCCAAATTTAAAGAGAAACATATTGTTGCCCAATATTTCAACTTTCACCTCTTTTATTGTTTTCCATGCTTGTGCTAGCGCGGTCTTGATTTCTTCTGTGTGTATGCTCCGTGCTAGCAATATTCTCCCCACCAAAGAGTTCGCCATTATACATTCTCCTTTCCCTTGAGTTCCACTTCTAAGCGATAGCTTGCATTCATTGCCTTCTCGTATAGAGATAACATTACATTTGTGTATTAACTCATCTGTGTCCATGGATGTTGGACCCAAACTAAACCTCCACCTACTAACTACCCTATGTTTGCTGCCCCAAGATTTTTATCCCCTTTTCCACTCTCATAAATACACTCCTCGATTTAAAACCCCTAATAAAGGTTAAAACAAAACACTCAGTCTAATGAGTCAGATATTGAGCTATTAAAACTCCTAACCTACTACATTCTTTTGTTCTCTTTCAAGAGAAAGAGAGCATTCAAGAAGGAGACTGACCTATTTTGAATATTAATGTATCCAATAGTATCTACCCCATGTTGCTGGTGATTCATTTTAAATATATCCCATTTCTTGCAAAATGCAAAGACGAAAATACCCTGGGTAAAAGAAGATGTCCAATTAAATAAGTTAGATTATGTTTGGGAGTTAGAATTAAATATAGAATTAGATTAACTTTGGGATTAAATATTTTATCCCATGTTTGGCTACTTTACTTGGATTGGATTAAGGAGTACTAAATTTAAATTTTGTCCTTAAATCATGGGATTAACAATCTCAATTTATAAGTGGGTTTAGATGGGATTAGAATAAGAAAACAAATTCATATTTCTTTCATAAATAACATTATTTTTTATTTGCAACCTAAAATTTATTTAATTAATTAATTATATTATTCATGATTTACTTGAATTTATTTTTTATTTTGTTTTTATAGTCTAATTAAATTGGTACTTCTACTCCAATAAAATTAACTATTTAATAATTTGTTACAATAATTGATTGTATTAAATTTAATAATCACCAATGTAATATTAAAAATAATCATGGAAACTAATAATACAAGTAAATAATTTATTTTATATATACATTATTTGCTAACTTTTTGATAAAATAAAATATATCTAAAATATCATATAAAAATTAATTAAATAGTTTTATTAATTTATATTTATTTGTCATAATTATGATTATCCAATCCAACTTAATTCATTCCAATCCTAATAATTAGTTCAAATCAACGTGCCAAACGTAACTTTAAGGTACATGGGTTAAAAAAAGAAAAAGAAAAAGAAAAATGTACATGGGTTAAAAAAAAGGGAAATTATCATTTGTATATCCTTAGTTTACTCTATTATCAAAAATACTATAACACTTTGAGGGTGTATCAATCGCCCACCCTAAATTGACAAAATGTATTAGCTGACCACCAAACCGTTAGTTGCCGTTTAAGTATGATGACATCAGAAGGATAATTTGGTCTTTTCACATGATACAAGTGATAATTTAAGGGTGTACAAGTGATAAAAAGAGAATTTAAGGGTATACAAGTGATAATTTTCAAGGGTAAAATCGTCAATTCACTGTAACTCCGTTAACTTTCAAACGGCAACTAACGGTTTGGTGGTCAGCTGATACATTTTGTCAACTAAAGGTGGACGATTGAAATACCCTCAAAGTGTTGTAGTATTTTTTTATAACAGAGCAAATATAGGGTATATGAATGATAATTTTCCAAAAAAAAGAAAAATGTTGAGGTACATATTTGATATGTGAGGCCTCAGCTACCATGTAGGACATAAAATCCCTATATAGTGCAGGGGCTGCTCTTGAGCCATTGGATTCAGCTTATTTGAATCCAACGGTTGGGATTTTAATTTGAAAAAAAAAAGAAAAAAATAAGGCAACTTGTTGAATTTGTTCAGAGAAGAAAAATATTTTCTCCCTCCCTCTCTTTCTCCCCCTCTAGAACATTGAACAAAAAAACTCTCATCCTTCTCCCTCTCAATCCCCACACTATCTCACTCTCGCTCTTGCTTACTCTCCCACTCCGGCTCACACTCCCACTCCCGCTCCTTCTCATGCTCAGGCTCCCGTTCTCGCTGTTGCTGCTGCTCTTGCCCTTTCTTCAAACTCACACTCCCGCTCTACCTTGCTCTCACTCTCGCTCCAGCTCCCGGCTCTAACTTTCACTCTTCTCACCAAGGTTACTCAACTTTAAACTTAACCTTATAATTGTTAAAGTTATTAGATCTGTAATTTATTAAATTTGGGGAAAACGATTTGTTAATGATATACTGTAGAAATATAATGCACACACAATATTTGACAAAATGCCACAAATAACTATTTGTTGTCTTTTAAGATTATAGGTTACCTTTTTTTTTTTTGGTTGACAAAATGCTGTAAATGTGTTTTCTATCTTTTTATAATAATTTGATAATGAAAAAAAATTTGACTTGGTTGTTTGAGTGTGGTAGGTTGGCGTATAGCCGTATGCATTAATTTGGTGTGAAAGACATCATGCGTGCCTTTGTTTAGATGTGTTTTGGTTGATGCCCATCGCACCTGTGAGCTGTGTTTTGGTGCAATAGGCACTTGTTGCACCAACACGAGTGCGAGAGGCAGTAATTGTTGCTTATTAACTGCTTTCTTGTAGCTTTTACAAGAAGACATGGAATATGTTGATAATAAGAGGAAAAAATCGAAAGAAAAATCATTACATCAAGAAAAGCAAGGAGTGAATAAAAAAGCATGGATAAAAAAGTATAATTTATATGCATTTATGTACCCATTATGTTAAAAGGTTTATTTTTTTTAATTAATGTAACTTTAAATATTGATTACAGTAAAGCGGAAGCAAAACAACTAAGGCTATTAGGGGTAGAAAAGGTGGATAAAATGATATGTAACCAAAATATGACTTGTCGAATATTTAATTTTCTCTTACCTAAAATAATATGCCACTGAAGGTATATATAGTATCATTGTTGCAGGTTAGAGATGATGTTGCACAAAATTGGAAGAAACTAACCCCCGCTGAGAGGCATCAATGGATGGTTAGTAATATGAATGAAAGATCTACCTTAAATAGTGGTGAAAAGAGTGGTGCTGGTAAATATTGAGGAATCTAATGAGGACAAGGCTGATGGCGGCAACCTTTTATCTCGATGTTGTGTAGCCTCATTCTTCGAGGTAGTTTTATCTTTTTCAAGTGATCAACAAGTAGCAGTGAACGAAACCGGCTTTGAAGTCTACTTGACCTGAAATGTGGATGCTTAAGACAAGAGTTATGTGCCACATTAATTGAACAATGTGATGTAGGTATGCAAAGTATAATTCTACATGGGAAAGATTAAAATTTAAGCCCTACAATGTTTGCAACTATAATGGGGGATAGAGATGGAGGCACACATGTGGACTTAAATGACCAAGCAGTTGATATAACTGATTTGCATGCAATGTATAGCAGTGGACTTAGAGGAATTAATATAGCGGAGGTGAAAAAAAAGGCTAATGAATAGTTCAATTTCTGATGATGAATTTAAGATACTTTTTAGTTTTTTTGCGTTGGGAACTATATTATGTCCCACAAGTGCAATATACATTAATCCGTGTATCTTCGTGCACTGAAAGATACAAATTCTATTAGAGAAAAAAATTGGGCTAGTCAGTGCTTTACCTTTTTATGGGAAGGTGTGAAAAAGTTTAAAGAAAATAAAGTGAGCTCTGTTAGCGGCTGCGTTCTTTTATTAATGTTCGTGTTTAATAAAAAATTATTATTACTTATTTCCTGTATTTTGGTTATTTCAGTTTATGACATACGTACTTTGTCATTGATGGACAACTATTATACTTTTCCTCCGTTGTATATGATCAACCTTCTTTTGATAGAAAAATGTGTCCTATCAGTGTATGGAATAATGATGAGATTCAAAGATTCTTAAAATGACAAAAAAGGCTTGATGGCATCAAAAGCAATAAGGTATAGAATAAGTGCATACTATTTTAATGAAATCGATTTACCATATTTTAGGACTAAATTATTATTATTTTATGAATTATTTTAGGTTTCGATGCGTGACCTTGATCGACTTCATAAGCCTCAACATGCAGAACCTCCTGGATGTGTGAATAATGATGCTTTTCAAGTACTAATGGAAAGGTTTAGATCATTCTTCGACCAAAATAAAAAGTCATTCCAAACCCTTGAACGAAGATTAGAAAGCATAGAAAATATATTGGAGGAGTTGGCATCAAAGTATCATGGAGAATCAACCAAACAACCAGCTGCTCCCGATCAACCTTCAAATTTGAAAAGTCAAAATCCTACATCTCCGGATGAAAAAACAATGTCAAATACTGAAGGGAAAATAATTTTGGTCAGTGATGATGACTTTGTAGATCATAGAGTGAAAGCAAGTTTATGAGTCTTTGATTCCATGTTGGGCTGTATTGGGACTACTGCACATTTTAGCGAAACTCCACTTAATTCATTTTAATTTGATAGAGGACATGCTCTCGATCTAACACCACTACCTCGAGATGAGGGAGAAGTTTGTCAAAGCGAACTTTAGTTGTAATTTGGTTTTAATGATAATGAATTAATTTTGAGCTTGGACATTTATAGAATTTGGTTGAACCTATTGACACTAAGTAAGAGCTCCAAACCTTCACTAGCATGAGTGCATTGGTAACACGACCAACACAGAACAGAAGGCGAGATGATACCAACTCTCTCCTTATGATAAAGTGTCTCAGGGAGCGAAGGCTAAGTTTAAAGCTAGTCTTTTATATGTAAATAACCAACTTTATCTTGTCCAATTGAAGCTCATTCAATATGCATTTAATAAAGATGGTAACAGAAAGTGCTTGTGGTTTATATGGATTTGTATTTTTTATTCCCCAGTACATATGTATTGATTAGCTAACACTTTTATTACTTATTTGTGTTTTCAGTGAAATCATTGTCTCTACTGATGATCAATTTATCTCCAAGCATAATTTCATGAGCCCTTTGCCTAACACAGCTCTGAGAGAAGAAGTTTGTGGTGTATTGGCACTCACTTTACATACTATATGTTTGGATGGCTTATTGGAAAACAGAATACTAAGTTATCATTTATTGACCACTGTTTTAGATTCTCACCATGATGGCATATCACCTCACACTTTGTAAATGGGCTAAACCCGATGATGCACCAATAAACTAGCATTTACCGACACTATATGCAATAAGTATCTAGCACTATTATTTCTATGTCAATTGAAGTTGTTGTTTATCTATAATAATTTTTCAAACATTGCCCTATACAAAAAGGTTTTTTCAATGTGCTATTTATTGACATATCACTTGTTTACTTATTGTTCTTTTGTAGCAATCAGCACTTACCGTTGGAGCCGACGTTGATGGTTTTGCACAAGTAGCTAGTGTTGGAAAACCTTTCATGCCAGACTTTTGAAGGTGCCAAAAAGTTACTTTCTAAACTCTCAACTAATTATTGGTTTACTTATTGTAAAACATCTTTTATGAGAAAGATGTTGATTTTTTTTTTAAATTTATGTTTCAATTAACGACGGTGCCTTTCATTGGCTCATGTTTATCATGAATGCCAAAGAAGGCTATGGTGAGATTTGGGACCCTCTTCCTGATGGTCAAAGTAATCGAAAACACGAGCAACAAACTGAACGCATAGTATGTTACATGTGTACATGTTGTTCCTCAATTTTGTGTAGGTTTTTATTGTTTAATAGTCTAATTTGCCATTTTGTTTTGAACTTGGTAGTTACATTCTCTTGAATCCATATTTCATTCTAAGTTACCTCGAAATGCCAAGCCATCAACACGATTCATTTAGTTCCCTATATGGTCTGGTGAGTGGGTTCTAAAACAACTAAATAGGTATGATTATGGAATTTATGTCATCAAATTCATGGAGACTCCAGGGCTCATTCCCAGCAAATCATATATGGTAAAACTTAAAATTTTTAATAGAGATATTTTAACACATTGTCACCTTATTGTATTGATCAAGTAGGACAATTTATTCCAAAATATTTTTCCTGCGTAGCATGATTCGCAAGATGTTCATGGAAGAATAACAGTTCAACTTATCGACTCGGCCTTCAATGAAGGACGAGCCAGATTGCTTGCTCAAGCAAATGTAACATTTGATGAACATGCTGCCCAGGTAAGGGCCATAGCCTCTGTGCAGAAGGCAAACACATATATAATGGGCACGAAAGCTCTAGGGAAAAGCCGAAAAAAACCCAAAAACATTACGACTGTCTATGTTAAGTCTTCTTGATGGGGTTTGTGTGAAATTCCACATTTTGTTGTAGGTTTAGTTGTGGAATCAAAACTGTTTATTTTACGCACTGACTTTTTATGAGTGTATTCATATAATTTTTTGTCATGAATATTGCTTCGAATGCACTCTATTTGTATAATGTATATTTTAATATACAAAGGTGTTGAAGTTCATGCTACCTTAGGTCGCAGGTGAATATTTAAGTGTTTTACACAATTTAAAATTCCAGTATCAGGTGCCTAGCCGAATTTAGCTTGTCGACTAGCTAATTTATAAAGGTAAGATATAGATTTTGATTGTCTCAGAACAATCTGCTAGAGGTCAGCAAGCCACTTAAAGTCAGCTATCTTCTCGATATGTCTTTGGATAACAAGTAGTTAGCCACTTTTATCATAGTTGGGTAGCCATCATTGGCACGAAAGGCATGTGAAGGGACTTGAAAAACCAATATCGATTTCGGCTAGCCGCTAAAAGCACATCAACTAGCCGAAACATTTCTAGAATAGAAGTGGTTAATTGTGCACTACTAAGCGGCTAACCACTAAATCTCTAGACAGGAGAAAACATATCCCGAATTTGACTAGCCGCTACAAGAATAACGGCTAGCCGAAACATTTCTGGAATAGCTAACTCTCCAGACATGAGAAAACAAATCCCAAATTCGGCTAACCGCTACAAGAATAACGGGTAGCTGAAACATTTTTGAAATAGTTAACTCTCTGGACGGGAGAAAATAAATCTCGAATTCGGCTGGCCGCTACAAGAATAATGGGTAGCCAAAACATTTATGAAATATAAGCGGTTAGCCGCTAAATGATAAGCCGTTAATCGCTAACTTTCTGGGACAAGATTGAATTTTAATGCAGATGAAATCGGCTAGCCGAAAAAAATTGCCTCTTAAGAAATTTTCCATGTATGAAAAATTTAAGCCAAACACATATGTTCTCTTGAGAAATACTAGAGAAAACATATCCCGAATTCGGCTAGCCGCTACAAGAATAACGGCTAGCTGAAACATTTTTGGAATAGCTAACTCTCTAGACAGGGGAAAACAAATCCCAAATTTGGCTAACCGCTACTAGAATAACGGCTAGCTGAAACTTTTTTGAAATAGTTAACTCTTTGGACGGGAGAAAATAAATCCCGAATTAGGCTAGCCGCTACAAGAATAATGGGTAGCCAAAAATTTTCTAAAATATAAGCGGTTAGCCGCTAAATGATAAGCCGCTGATCGCTAATTTTCTGGGACAAGATTGAATTTTAATACAGATAAAATCGGCTAGCCGAAAAAAATTGCCTCTTAAGAAATTTTCCATGTATGAAAAATTTAAGCCAAACACATATGTTCTCTTGAGAAATACTGGAGCATCAAATTACATATCGCATCCGCAACCTTCGTCAGCAAAACAAGTCCACCGATAAGACAAATGCCAAGGCATCACAACCTTCAAAATGAAAGATGCTCACAAATACAAAATGATCATCCAACTCAAATATCCATAATCCATCGTCAAGATACACATGGAATCTGTGAGTTCGAAAAAAAAATACGGAATCCATAGTAGAAAATACATCACACTAATACAAGTCCGAAAAATAAAATACGTAATATAAATAATGTCAGTGCATAGAACTGGGGATCATAACAAAAAATCACTTGTCCGAATGCTCCGATGATGCGGAGGGGGGCTAAAGCCCGAGAGTGCGAAAGATTTGCATCTACCCATCTAGAATCTGATGCTGCTGTGCTAATAGTCATTGTTGCTCAGAAATTAACTGCTCCTGAAACGCCGCGATCTTGGACTGCAGTTTGCCTTGATGTATGGATACGGAACGGACTTCAGTCAATAGCTGTTGTATCGGATCCCCTGGACCAGCTGAAGATAACGATGGAGCATCCAAACGACATGGTGGAGCTTGTGATCACAAGGAAGCACTAAGGTCAAGAAGCTTGTCAGGAGGAAGCACATCATTAAAAATACGATCATCGAAGGGAGCAAGCTCCGTGGGTTTGTTCACAAGGTTCTGATCCTTGACCCACTGGCCACTTTCCCAGATAAAGCCCAAACTAGCAATGTCCTTGTCCCCTAACTCTCTAGGCTCATCATGAGATGGTTCAGATATTGGGACTTGGAAATGCTTGAGGATACAGGTAATGATACTGCCGTAAGAAAGAGATCGGGATGATATATTTAGGGTGCTAAGCATATGTTAAATGATAACATAACCCACATTCATTTTTCTTCCCACAAGAATGCTATCTAGTAGGGGAACATCTAGACGCGTAACCTCATCACCATGTCCCTTTCGATAACTAATTACATTCTGAAGAACACTATGAAGGACCCGAACTTAAAGAGGTAAAGCCTAAGATTTAAGGGCATAGTTACAGAACTATTCCGATAAATCGTCCCTCCTACATATGTTTTGAACAACATCTACCACTGAGTACCAGGGATGATCAATCCTACTTCTAGATGTATACACAAGGAATCCTTCATTCTTGGTTCTAAGGATCATGTTTAAATCCTCCACATCAAACTCAATATGAATTCCAGCAACGTTGGTAACAATCCTACTTGCAGTATTAGAAGAAAAAATCATATTAGAATAGAACACTCGCACTCAGTTCGGATAAACTGGTTCCAAAATAACTAAGACATTTTTCCAGCGTATATTGACAAGTAAAGTCCTAAGAGTTTTGTAACAAACCAATAAATTATCAAGCTTATCCATATTGACATAGTAAGAATCAATAACGGACCTTGTCATAAAACAGTCGTAGTAGCGTTTCCGCTAAGGTGGCTGTGAAAAGTGAATAGAGATTAACTCTAGAATGTCCTTAGTGAGTTCTTTTCACTTCTTGGCTAATTGCTTGCCCTTAGATTTGTCACCACCAACCATTATGAAAAAATCTAATATACTTACAATTGTCAAACTCAATTTGACAACACTTTGGCATAAAAGATTATTTTAATCCAAAGCATACGTTGGTGGAGGATATTTAAGTGAATGTATGGGCTTAATTTGGTGCAGAAAAAGGAAAAAAAAAGGCTCTAATTCGAGCGGGAGAGTGTTGAGTGTTAGAAAGTGTATATTTATAAAGGAGAAAATCGTCATTTTACATTTCAAATCTTACTAACACTCTTACTTTTATGTACTTTAATCTCTTGTAATTTAATTATGTGTGTTGTATTATAATTAAATATTTTATATATTTTAGGGGTATCATGATCATTTCACAATAAACGAGAGATCAGATAGCAAAACGGACATCACTTTTGAACTCAGGACAGTCGCAAACCTTAGGAGGAGCATAAAAGGAAAAATGACGCTGTTCACGTGTACAGTACTATTCACATGTACGGTACTACGCTACTGTTCGTGACACTGTTCACATAGACGGATCGATGGCGTGGTATTGACCGATGATGGGCATAGACTGATGAGGTGTCACGGTTCTGTTGGACTAAAATTCTTTTATATTGTTAATCGGTGATGTGGCAACATATCAGTGGACCAAAAATCGTGTGTACGGTACATGCATACGCACGGGATTATTTACAACCAAACCATGTCACTATCCGAGCCGCCTGACTGTTCAAACCGCATGGTCAAACCGTGTCATTGTTCAAACCGCGTACTGTTGACTGATGACATGGCGCAATCCTGAGCGTCCAAAATGTTTTTAATTTGATGGTCATGATTTACTCAGTGTATCTATAAAAAAAAGGCTCTCCCCTTAATTTGGCATCCATGAAATTCATTGTTTAGTTCAATTTTCTGTAATTCATTCTCCATCTTATATTTTCTACGTATTTTAATAAATTTTCATTTTGCCCCTAGTTCAATTATGAGTAGTTAATTTTATTTCAAGCTTGGGCTGAATGTGAAGTCTCAACATGTGCCATGAGCTTTATTTGGTAAATTTATTTTCTCTTTCCCTCTAATTATTGAGGATGTTTTGACTTTTTGTCGACAAACAGTAATAATCTTGTTTAGATACCACCCTGGTTTTACCGGCTCCCTAGTACAAGGTTATTATTATTTGGCACGATAAGCCCTTAGCACCATATTGATTAGAGTGTGGTTCATGAGGAGTGGAAACCACCCTCATGATTTAATTAACATTAATAAGGAATATTTAGCCAATGGTGTATATTGAGGCAGATCCAAATACCCAAGTACGTCATTTTAATAGACTTTTACTTCAATTTATTCCCGACATTTTAATCTGAATTTTAGGATAATTTAAATCACTTCCACCACAAATCCAATCACCCTCATAGAAAATTAATTCTATATATAATTAAAATCCACCTCCTCGTGGGATCGACACTCGTCATTATTGATCTATTCTACAATAAATTTGTGCACTTGCGAGTTCAATAAAATTTGCACAACAATGAGAAATGGATTTGTAAATTTGGGGATTTTGAAAATGAATGGAGAAATCATGTCTTGAGAGTGAATAGATGAGGTTTAATGAAAGGAAAATAGTTCACAACACTTGATTTGGTAGGAAATCAAGTGGCAAACAAAGAAATCTAGAGAGAGAGAGAACTGGAAAACGAAACATTAGAGAGAGAGAGGGAGGGAATGAGTGACGAAGAAGAAGATGAAAGGGTGCCTCCTAGACACGAAATTGGCTAGCCGCTTGATATAAAATGGCTAGCCAATTCAATTCCATAAAGAAGGCGGTTAGCCGGTTTTCCCACAACTGTGCCTCTTTGTCTTTCGAACAAATTTTGATCAATTCAAAAACCATTTTATTGTCCCGAAAATTTTGAAATGCCATTTTTATGCATGAACCATGATGGTTAACATAATGGCATCATAATTAAAGCAGTTCACAATATTGCATGGTAAGCATGTTAAAAAAAGCTTCAATTAAAGCACAACTTTGGCAAAATCAACTACATTTAAATACATGTCTTCTGATTAGTTAAAAGAATTGTCACGAGGCCACATATCGAAGTGCATGGTGGGATATGGAAGAAATGTAAGTTATGCAACCCAAGAAAGGATGAATTGGGATTTTAAATTTTATGCTAAACAATTTGCACAACAATTCAATCTAATGACTTAATGCAATTGAAAACAATAAATTCAATAGAACACAATAATAAAAGAGTAAGGGAAGAGAAAACAAACACAAGGATTTTTACGTGGTTCGGCAATCCCCGCCTACGTCCACGCCTCCAAGCCAACCAAGCTCGATGATTTCACTATCCAAGCCTCCCAAGGCTTCAAGTTCTTACAATTGACTTTCAAGGTGTCAATAAACCTTTACAAATAAGAGATTATCTCCTTAATCTCTTCACCCCAAATGTTTCTCACACTTGTACACTCACAATATGATAAGAAATAAAAATTACAACAAAAACTCTCTTTAAAAGTGAATATGCAAATAATAACACAATAATGATTCAATAAATGATGATTTGCGAAATGAAAGCTCAATATGTGTTATGTGATCTTATTTATGCTTGCATTAGTCTCCAAAATGAAGTTAGAGTTGAGTTTTTATAGTTAAAGCCCAAAAACTGGCCATTATAGACAAATTTCTGCAACCAAGCGATTAGCCGCTTGATTTATCCGACTAGCTACCCAGAACAGAGATGTTACCGTTAAATTTAAATTTGACTACAGTAACACTGTTAATAAAATTATATTTTTTCTAAAACTTTTTTAATTACAATATGGCCCAAAACGTCATAAAACTTTATAAAAATATCCAATTTAAGAATTTCTAAATAATACTTGTCATTCCCAAGAATTTTTAAAATTATGATATGACCCCAAATATAATAGTATTTTTCAAAGAGGTCCTTTTCAAAATTTAGCATAATACACATATATTTCAAAGTTCACAAAACCTTTCATTTTAGTCTAAATTTTGAAAATATGAGATTTTCCCCAGGCGGCTAGCCGCTAGCCGCAGGCGGTTAGCTGCTCACTCTCTGTCCAATTTTGGATTTCAAATGTTTGGATTCTATTCGGGTCCTCAAACTTTCATAAATTATAGTATGGCCTAAAATGTTTCAAATGTTTACAAATAAGTCCAACTTCGGAATTCAAAACAATACTTATTAAAATCAAAGATTGCAAAAAATTTTCATTTTAGTCCTAATTACACAAATCCACAAAATATTTTATCTTATAAATATAAAACCTTTTAGTTTATGAAAATTAATTATTTAAATAAACTCTTGAGATTCTCAAATGCTGAATCATGCATTAATTAAATCATACCGGGTTTACAAGAATTTTCAGCAAATAATTTTTCCGTTGAGCTCTAAACTTTATTCTTGATTTCGTCATTGTCTGTTGAGTTTTTTTAGCTTGATTTCACTTGATTCACTTGCATAAATATTACCTTTAAAAAACTAGTGAAAATGTGAAATACAATATTTATTAAATCACTTAAAACACATGTTTGTTATCATCAAAATTACATTATGCGTAGTCCTTTATGCTAACAATGTAAAGGTATTCCCTCACACTGATGATGGCATTGATGAAGTATTCTAGAAGTGATATGTGGATTCAAAGCATGCTTGAGAACTACTCCCACATTTATTTTGTGTTTTAATTTCATATAAGGCTTAACTGTTGTAGAATGAAAATTGGTCACTCAAGTCAGCTAACATAGATGTACCCCAACTATCATTGTTGGCAACATTGGTTTCGCTACTCTTGGAAATAATATTCTATGAGAAAAAAAATTAATTTGGTTGTCATAAATGGATCAAACAATCAACAACATACATAAAAATAACTTATCTTGCGTCATTACTGGCAGTAGGATAGCATCTTGCTGTATGGCCAAGCTCTCTACAAACGTTACACTTCCTATTGTTTATAGGGGATTTTTTTAATCTTGTTGTAGTTCATTTTGTCCTCACCACAACTGGATCTAGTACCCTTGAATTTCTCAGTGAACCGTATGCAGGACTTCAAAGGTTAGTTCTTTGTCGTCCAAAGAGTTCTTAAAATTTTGATGTCAATTGATTGATCGCAGCTAAAGCCTCTTTATAAGAATGGTTTTTTTTTGCCGCATAAAAACACATTTTGTTAGTTGCGGTGCTTAAAGCACTGAATCTATCAACATTGGAAACTTCACTATCAACTTGTGATCATGCTAAGCTGCACGATGTATAATCCTTCGCCTTTTTTGGTCACCGATGAAGAATCATATTATCATGAATATTTCTTAATTATTCCACTTTCATGACATGAAACATATGTCAACATGGGATGCTAGCAGAATCCATCATTTGACAAGAGCAATCGACTTTGTTAGTGGTTTATTATAAACCACTATCCATTTATACATGCATTCCCAAATTGTGTCAGTGTGTAGTATTGAGTATCAGTGTAGTTTAATGCTCCAAACAAAACCAAAGTGGCTTTTTGACGAATTTCTTCCTTAATCCAATGGAATACCTTAATTGAAAAAAACATCTACATCATGCTTTTCTTGGCTGCGTAAGTGTATGGTCCACAAGAGTACTAAATTTTGTTTTGAACTCGTCTTCAGCCTCTGTAGTCCAAATGTTGCGGAGTGCACGATCTATTTGTAACACAAATTCATATAGTTTTAACATGTACTGCAGAAAACGATTGAGATAACAATTCTTACTTACACATCGTTGAGTGCTTCGCATATCGGTAAAAAATTTCCTTTAAGAAAAGCTTCGGCCCATTTATGTCTCTTTGCATATATTTTTTTAACCCAACCATGTTCGTGTAGCTTGAACTCATTAACTAAAGCAAACCACCACTGGTCAAATTCACGTGGACTCATGCCTGTCAACATAAGTTCATGAAATTTATGAGTGAAGTCTTCGTTTTTAATATTTGCTTGTGTATTTCTCTTTAAATGCCATCAACAAAGATGGTGGGTAGCTCCAACAAAAATTGTCTTAATTGCCTTTGACATTGCCTTATTGCCATTAGTAATCATGGACTTCGGCTTTTGGTTACCTATAGCGGACAAAAAAGTTTGTAGTAGCCACGTGTATGATTCAACTGTCTCATCTGGCACTAGGGCACATGCAAACACTGTAGTCCTACGATGATGGTTAATGGCAACAAGGGTCACAAGTGGTTTCTAATATGCATTAGTTCTGTATGTCACATCAAATGCCAAAACATCACGGAAGCATTCATAATCATATCGTGCCATACAGTCAATCCAAAATAAGTTTCTTATCTTATTCCCATCGTCTAATGTGTACTCATGATATAAATAAGGATCATTATCAAATTTTGCTGTGAAATATGCTATAGTTGCCACGGAATCAGTATCACTAATTTCAACATGTCTATCTGCATCTAATATATTTTGCAAATTCTTATGCTTGAACATGAGATTTTGTCAATCCCCAACTTGATCGCCTACGTAATCTACAACTTGGCAAGTCTTCACGCCAACATACCTCAATGCCTTAGCTTGAGCAAGATCTCCTTCACTAATATGCCGATGTGAACAAAGGAGATCTACTTCATTTGGAGAACTCAACGGATGATTATGCTCAGTTCTAAATTATGTCACAGTATACTTGCCACTGGAATTGTTGTAATTCACTTGAAACGATGCTTTACAGCTCGTACGCGTTACTGGTCATGGTTCTCGTACTCTATTATCATTTGCCAAATATTTTTCAGCCCTATATCCTTCCAAATTACAAACCCACTGACGGATCGTAATTCGTCCAGACTTGGAACGATGAAGCTCATTTTTTCTAACACTAAAACCAACCATTCTTGAATAGTTCATATACCACGCATCAGCATCTTCTACTCAATCAAACTGAGCTCCAAGTACATTGGTCTAAGGCAACTCAAGAAAATCAGAGGATTTACTCAACTGTAAATCTTGAAAGGTAATAGCATGAAATTTGACTATAAAAATCAAATACAATGACAATGGGTATATTTTAAAAAATTAATAGAAATTCATCCAACAGCAGACATCATTCATATGTTTTAAAAAATTAATGAAAATGCCCATCAAAATCTACTTTCCATAAAAAAAAACAATAAAAACAAAACTAAGGTGTAGAGATAAAAACAAGTATTTAAGTCATAAACACTTACTTGATGAACAACACAAATTTTTTCAACGGCTGACATTTGCACTTGCAGTAGCTATCAAGGTGAAACAAAATCTTGGTCCAAGGTGAGTGAGTTTTGGTGGGAATGTGGCATTTAAAATGAAAAAAAAAATTATATACACATAGTTATATTTATGAAGGAATAATGACATTAATTGGTTCAACAGTGAGTGAGTTATAAATGCAACAATAAATATACTGCTAGAGTTAGTGAAAAAATATGAGTACATTTTGAAAATACACACATGAAACATTAAACAAAACAAATGAAACAAATTACTTAAAACATACAACACTAAACATAAAACACTAGTACCTCTGTAACAATAAACATGCAACATCAAACACGAAACATCGAAAGAAAACATGAAACTTAAAGGTAAATGTGAAATGGGGGTAAAAAAAAAATTTCAGGGTTTTTGAAAAATCAGTATATGAAACATTGAACAAGAAAGATTAAATAAATTACCTAAAACATACAACAATTAACATAAAATATGAATACCTCTGTAACAGTGAACATGAAACATTTAACAAAAAACATTAAACTTAAATCTAAACATGAAACGGGGGCAAAAAAGAAAATTTTTGGGGTATTTAGGAAATCAATACATGAAACATTGAAAAAGAAAGATGAAAGAAATTACTTAAAACATGCAACAATTAACATAAAATATGAGTATTTTTGTAACCGTGAATATGAAACATCAAACGTGAAATATCAAAAATAAAACATGAAACTTGAACGTAAACGTGGAACGGGGGCAAAAAAGAAAAAATTGCAACAATTAACATAAAATATGAGTATTTTCATAACCATGAACATGAAACATCAAACGTGAAATATCAAACGAAAAACATGAAACTTGAACGTGAACGTGAAACGGGGGCAAAAAAGAAAAATTTCGGGGTACTTGGGAAATCAGTACATGAAACATTAAACAAATAAATTACTTAAAACATGCAATAATTAATATAAAATATGATTACCACTGTAACAATGAACATGAAACATCAAATATGAAACATCTAACAGAAAACATGAAACTTGAATGTAAACATGAAATGGAGGCAAAAAAGAAAAATTTCAGGATATTTGGAAAACAGTATATGAAACATTGAACAAGAAAGATGAAAAAAATTATTTAAAACATGCAACGATTAACATAAAATATGAATACCTCTATAACCGTGAATATGAAACATTAAATGTGAAACATTGAACAGAAAACATGAAACTTGAACGTAAACATGAAATGAGATTAAAAAAGAAAAGTTTTGGGGTGTTTGGAAAATCAGTACATAAAACGTTGAACAAGAAAGATGAAATAAATTACTTAAAACATGCAACAATAAACATAAAATATGACTACAACTGTAACAGTGAACATGAAACATCTAATAGAAAATATGAAACTTGAACATAAACATAAAATGGGGGCAAAAAAAAAATTTGGGGTACTTGAAAAATCAGTATATGAAACATTGAACAATAAAGATGAAAGAAATTACTGAAAACATGCAACAATTAACTAAAAATATGAGTACCTCTGTAACAATGAATATGAAACATCAAACATGAAACATCGAACAGGAAACATAAAAGTTGAACGTAAATATCGAGGGTAAAATTTTTTTTTATGGTATTTCAAAAATAAGCATATGAAACATTGAACAATAAACATGAAATATAACACTTCAAACAAATAACAATCAACAAAAAATATGAGTACCTCTGTAATTGTGAATATGAATCATCAAACATGAAACATCAAATAGAAAACATGAAACTTGAACTTAAACATGAAACAATAGCCAAAAAAAAAAAATTCAAGGTATTTAAAAAATTATTACATGAAACGTTCGAGATTAAACATGAAATTTCAAATGGTATATAAGAGACAGATAAGATTTTTTAGGAAAAAAATTAAACTTGTGTCTTTTTGTTAACATTCATTTTATTTTATTTTTTAAAATATTTATAATTAATTTTTTTTCCATTTTTACTTTACTTGTCTTTTTTTGTTATTATTATAATTTTTAAATATTAATTATTTTATTTTAACTTATTTTTATATTATAATTTATTAATTTTGTTATTTTATTATATTATTATTTATGAAAATAGTATTGTAATTAAAATTTATAATAATACTAATAATTATTATTAATTTTTAATTATTATTTAAATATAATAAAATAAATATTAAGAAATTTAGATGCGATAAAAAAACTAGGGGTGGGCACGGGTCGGGTTGGGTCGGGTTGATGCTCAACCCGACCCAACCCGCATGTGGAACGGGTTGAAAATTTTCAACCCAACCCGACCCAACCCGCAGTTTTGCGGGTTGGGTCGGGTTGGGTTGATTGGGTTAGATTTTTAAAAAAATTTATTTTTATAGTATAATTAAATAGTGATAAAAAATAAATTAATTAATTAAAAAATACAAATATTAAAATCTTTAGAACAAATTCAACATTTCAAAGTTTTTTATATTTATATTTTTTAATTTTTATATGAAATATCAAAATTTATATAATAATTTTTATATACATTTGGGTTGACCGGTTAGGTTAGGTTGATTGGATTGGGTTTTTGAAAAAAATTATTGTTATAGTCTAATTAAATAGTGAACAAAAATAAATAAATAAATTAGATAAACAAAAAAATTAAATATTAAAATCCTTAAAACAAACTCAACATTTCGAAAATTTTATATTTATATTTTTTTAATTTTTATATAAAATATCAAAATTTATATATATTTATATGCGGGTTGACGGGTTGGGTTGGGTTAAAAATTTTTAACCCAACCCAACCCGCAAATAGTGCGGGTTGGGAATTTAATAACCCAACCCAACCCGTTTATTTTATCAACCCAACCCAACCCGTAAAAAATCACACGGATTGGGTCGGGTTCACGGGTTGAACGGGTTGATGCCCACCCCTAAAAAAAACTATTTTTCCAAAATGAAATTTTAATTCTCAAGTGGGAATCAGAACCTAGTAGTGATTCTTAAATTTGTGGGTCCAATAGGACCAATACTATTTTGATTCGGAAAATTTTGTAAGTAATAGCTTCTTTCTTTTCGATTCTAAAATTCTCACACTCATTGGTGGTAGGTAAACAGTATCTCGGGAACATCGTCAGCGCTTTGTCGGTTTTTGATTTCCACTTCCTAAAATTAAAAACATTTTTGTCATGTCGTCTCTGTATTTTGAGAATTGGTTTCTTCGTAGTCATTCATAACAGACACGGGGATAGTCTCTGTGAAAATTAAATGGCGTGTGTTTCGTTAGCTTCTTCATCAAGTCTGATCTTGAGTTCTTTGGATTATCATCGTCATGGCTTCAGAGTCTTCACCAGAAATTGTGTTGATGCTGTGGCCACCAGAATTCGAATTTCTCGTCGAAATCACCGGTTTCGTGTTTTCTGTGAATCCAAGGTAATTCTAATTACTTACTGTATTGGCAAGTTACTGCGTATGTGTTAGCTGATGTTGATGCTGTGGGATTTCGTTAACTTATAACTAGTTCTAATAAATACTGTTTGATGTATATAATTTTTTTCCTCAATTTTCGAACTTTCATGTTTATGTAAGATTTTGAGACTCTTTCTAGTGATTCTCGTGTACTATTTTACAAATTACCGACTTGATAGCCAAGTAAAATTCAGACTATTAACAATTAAGGCATTCTTGCTTGAATGGGGTGCCAGTTAGTTCAGTTGATTAAGGAAATAATAAGTCTAGGGTTCGAGCACGTTCACATAGGCGAGAAGGGAATTGAGCTGCCATTAGGCTATAACTTAAAAAGGAAAAAACTCTTTACTTGAATTTTATTTATTTATTTTACAGACTACAGAGCACAAGCAGATTAGAAGGTGCTCACCTTTTCTAGAAAGGTCATTATTGTCAAGTAATGGTAGCTTGGACTCTGATGAATGGAAAGCAGTTCCTGACATTTGGAGGTCTACTGCCGATAAATATGGTGATAGTATCGCTGTTATTGATCCATACCATGACCCGCCTTCGAAATTCACTTATAAACAGGTTAGTTTGGCTATCATGTGTCTTTTATGTAAAATTAATTGCTTTTTGCCACATCGTTTTCCTTTATCATTGACTTGGGTAAAAATCTGTCTGTGGGTTGTCTTTTTTTGACTTACTGTGAGACTTGAGAATCTTCATTTTTAAGTTTCTGAAAGGTGAGAGAAGATTAGATGGGATCTTTTGTATAAGGGGAAAGAAACTGTGTTTAGGTGTCTGTCTTCTTAGCTGGCAGGGCTGTTTCTCTTTTGCCCATACTGGGGGATGAGGATTGAGGAAGTTGATGGAGTTTAACAAGGTTTTGCTAGTCAAGTCGTGTGGCTTAGCAGTACTGTCAAGCAGTATAGTTTTCAATGAGGTGGCAAAATGGATTACAGCAACATATAGAATTTATATGATGTTAATTTTTTTGAAGAGTACATGGGAGGAAGGCCTCTACTTTTCTTTGAAGATGGGAGGAAAGCCTATCTATTTTAGCATGATTCATGGTGTGAAGAATTTATATTTGCTCTATATACTAGCATTCTATTACTGTTGTTGAGAAAGTCAGGTGAAACTTTAGTTTAGTAGGTGGCACTGCTGGAACTTAAGATGACTTTTCAAGCTTGGTTGTAGAATAAGTGAACTATTTATATGGATTCTTACCTGAATTGCAAGTTAATGGTCCTACAAAGATGTGATACATTTGTGATCTGGATAGGAGAAAAATTTTATATCTTTCACTGTGAAATCTTCTTTAAGTTATGAGGGATAAAGTATTAAATTTGTATGTTGGACTGGATTATTTAGATTCTGAATTTGTGCAATTTTTGTGAGAAAATTCTTTCTTTTAGCTTTCCGTTCAACTACATGCCTCTCTGTAATGCAGTTGGAGCAAGAAATTTTGGACTTTGCTGAAGGTCTAAGAGTTATTGGGGTAAAGCCAGAGGAGAAGCTTTCACTCTTTTCTGATAACTCGTGTCGATGGCTTGTTGCAGATCAAGGTAGGCAGCAATTTAGTATCCTTGCATAGCTTTTTTTTTTTTCCTTTTTTTTTCTCTTAGGGATTTGGGACATATTAATTTAAAATTGTTAAAACATATTGGTGAAGTAGACCCCTTATATCCTCCATGGCAATTCTGGTTGTGTATTTTAGAAATTTGAAATCATGAGCAGCAAATATGTCTAGAATGGCACAGTTGCCTGCATTATTATTCAATATATTTTTTTCTTTTGTTGTGATAATAGAAAATGGTTTTCCGCTAGTATTTTCTGCTTGTCTAAATGCAGCAGATCTTCCTTAATAATTAGTTGAAACCAAAGGTAATAATGTTTTAAAGTTAAACAAGTGAAGTACTGCTATTGTTGTGCTGGAGTGATGGATATCCGGAAACAGAAACCCATTTCTGCTGTCCCAACCTGCCAATGGTTGTAACTCTCTCTCCGTCTCTCTCTCAAATCTCTGCGGAATGCTTCGCGTGTAATTGAGTCGAAAGGCTTAAATTCTTGTCCTTTTAATGAGCAAAGAACCTCCTTTTTGATGACATGTATTTAGTCTGTCTGGCATTTCAGCTCTTCCTTTTTCTTGCCACTAGTTGGGGTGACTAAAAGGAGACCCCAATTTTTCTATTCCAGTGTGCTTGCATATCAAGCTTGTCATTACACCATGCTATCTCATTTTATCAGGCTGGTGCTTATAGTTTTTTACGAAATATTTATTTCTCCAAATTCCTTTTTACGCCTTTTTGTGAGAGTACAACATTCCTATTGGTTTGTATGTTTAGAATGCTGAAGCTCAGCTAGTCTTGGAACTCTTGCACTCTTTGAAATGACTGCACACCCTCAAGTTGTGGATTTTCCATTCCAGCAATAAAGTTTATGTAATTTTTTTTCAAGAATCTGTGTTTATTTCAAGATGCTACCTTGCTTATGAGTTTAAAGATGAAATGCCCCCAGTTCTCTTTTTTCTTCTTTTTTATATTTTATTTTTTTAATTCTGGACCTTCTCAATAATTGTGATGATAGAATCTCTTAAATCTTCTAACCTTTATTTTTTAACTGAGTTTTAATGAGCTAAACATATGATCCATGTTGGTAGGCTTCAAATTTCTTTGCATCTCATTTTCCTTTCTTTTATTTTATTTCTGTTTCCCCACATTAATGAAATTTGATTGAAGTCTTAGGTTATTTTTCATTGCAATTGTAAGGTATGTTTCATCTTCCATAATGTTCTTCATGCAGAATCAAGATTCTGGAATCCAAGAACTAAATTTCAGGGATAATACTTATTTCTGTCAAGTTATCCCTGTCTGAGTCGTCCTCCCTTATTTAACATCTTCGCAACATCCTACGCTATGCGTGATCCGGCATAAGTAAAGAGAACTAAAACCACCCAGTATTGCAAAAACTCCCCGGGTTTTCATTCATCATTTGTTCCCAAACTGAAGTTGTGAGGACGATATTATTGAGAGTATTGACAATTGTTTTGAGGCTAGTTAACCACATCAGCATGATGGTATTTCTAGGTTAATGCTTCTTACAGATAAATGAGTGATCCTATGTTCCATATGCATTTCTAAGGCTTGTTTCAAAGTGAGGTAGTTACTAAATTTAAACAGTAAAATTCTGATTATAACGTTCGAAATAATTTTCAAATTTTCAAGTCTAGAAAACAAAGTTTGGAGGACATTAAACTATTTTGCAAAGAGAGACCCAAATGGGCCCATTATTTTTTCTACTTTTAATTGCTCGCACTCTCTTTTGCTTCTTTTCTTTTTCTTCTTTTTATTTTTTATTTATTCTTTTATGGCTGTTTTATGGCATGGTAAATGCTTTCAAATACAAAAATCAACCACAAATGGCCCAGCACATATGCTTAAATTGGCAATAAAGTACTAAAACTTTTGGTCCAATAGTTATGCATATTCAAGCTCAAATATCATTCTAATCTTGTATACATCTTAGAACTTATTTACCATGTTTGCATGTGCTAGGGTAAGGATATGAATTTAGAGGGACTGGTCTGAACCTGTTGCGTCTTAACACCTCTACTGACTAGTCAACGAAAGAAGAGTAGATCCATTAACCTTTAAAAAACATTTATTAGTTTTGCATTGATAATTAATAAGTGTCCATGTAAAATTATTCATATTTGGCCACCATGACCTTATTTGTAGTTCAATTTCAGTAATTTGAACTCATTTATCTTTTATTTTTGCCTAGGAATGTTGGCAACCGGCGCAATCAATGTGGTGAGGGGCTCGAGGTCCTCTAGTGAAGAATTATTACATATATACAATCACTCTGAAAGGTTTAGGAAAACATTACTTTCCATTCTGTTCCTACATAGTACAGCGGATACAGCTGCTTAGAGCTATATCATTTTTTTTTAATATCAGAATTTATTGCATTGATGGGTTTTAATTGTTTGTAAAAAAAATCTCAATTCCCCCTCCCCAAAAAAAAAAATTGTGGCGGGAACTCCTATGTTATGATCAAGTTCACGAGAAAAACTAGAAATTGTCTATGAATAACTTCACTAGTCTGAACTTTCTAATTATTACTGATTCATTTAGAGTATCCCTACATTTATGAAAATGGGCATCCAGTACTACACAATTGAGATTTCAAGTTTTGTGTTAGAGTTTTGAAGTTCGGTTTTCGACTTTTATGTTGGGCTTTAAGTTGGGTTTTAATCTTTTGTGTTAAAAGTTTTTGAGTTTTTTATAAGAGGTTTCAGATTTTGTGTTGACAGTTGTAACATTACAGGTGTGTCATTTTGTTTATGTAATAGCATTGCAAAGCCAGTGTTTTGAAGTAATAATACTCTCAACGTCTAAAAGGTAGCTGATTCCTATAGGGAATTGAATTCAGAGGTTTCTAAGGGCCTGTATGTATGTACATGCATGATGCACAAAATGATTTTGTTGGTTTTGATCAACCATTTTTGAGTATCATGGTAGTATTACAGTTGGTACCTGAAGACTGCTCCTGCAGATTCATTCTTCATTGAATTACTGAAGTTACTAATTATATGTTGTCGTGATGACAGTGTTGCACTTGCTGTGGAAAATCCTGAATTTTTCAATCGGATTGCAGAAACATTATGTTCGAAGGCAGCTATGAGATTCGTCATTCTACTTTGGGGGAAGAAATCATCTGTTGCTCCTGATATTGTTGAGGAGATACCTGTTTTCAGTTACGATGAGATAATAGATTTGGGTCGGGAGAGCCGTAAAGCTTTTTCTGATTCTAATGATGCTAGTGAGTTGATTTTGTTTAATATAAGTTAGTTTAGAATATTTAACTTGAGCATAAGAAATTTTTAGTAGCATTTCTTGAGCTTATGTTTGCCCATTTAGAATAACTCAAAAATATTACTGTTGCTAATTCTTCTAGGAAAAGATGAATGACTTTGCAAAAGCTAGGGTAGTCATTTGGCAGGATTCTACATCTTAACTTGCTATTGAGATGGAATAACTACGTAAATAGCAACTTATACTGTAGTGTGTAGTTGAAATTGTCAAAAGTGGACCTTATTATTAGGGGGTTAATGGATAAACTCTGGAAGATCTGGCGACTTGGCTTTCTCTCTGGTAGGTGCCTTGGTTTTTCTGTTCTATTGTCTGTTTGTTACCCATCAGAATTATTTTGGTTTGATTTTTAATCTTTCAAGTTTCTTCATATATTTTAGATTGCTGCAATCAGCCTTAACCTTTTGGAACTAAAGCTAGCCTGCAGAGCTTTATAAACAGCTTCTAAATTTTATTTTTTTGGAAGCATTGCAGGTTGTAAAACTCTAAGCTCTTGTACAAATTTTAATTGTACTCGTAAGTACACAAGTTTACTAGGATATAGAAAAGAGAGCTATGAATTGAACACACAAAGAGTGATAGAATTGATCCAAATCTTAATTTAAGTAAATTATAATTCTAACCTAGTTCAACATAGAATTGTATTTTGTTTAGAATAACTAAAAGTAAAGGCGCAAAACAAAATTAAGCATAAAATTTAACCCTAGTTGAAGTTACTGGGTTTTAGAATCCATTAGTGTCTAACTTAGCAATTCGGTACTTATGAATTCCAAAATTAAAGCGATAACTTGAAATCAATCTATATCATTTCATGCATATAATAATTAAGATCATGTTTATCAAATCTTAGATAGGTTGGTTCTTTTTTGCTTTATAGTGTAATTTCTAAGCATTCTATGTATCCAATTAATTAAAAACATAAAATGAAAGATGATAGGACTTAGGTCTAAATTAGGGCTGATTTTTATTGATTGAATTTAAAGAAAGAACAATCCTGACCTACAATTCGAGAGATAGGTCAATCTCTCCCAAAATTCCTAAGTACTCTTAACACTAGACAAAATTACTAAACTGCCCCTGCCCCTTTATATTTGCACCTAACATAAGTTTTCATTGGTCTAACAAAAGAGCGTCGCATTAAACATCACACAACCAACTTTAGATTAGTCAAATAAAGT